>VZRF01005754.1:218645-419744 GCA_013396875.1 Vireo altiloquus
CTTAAGTGCCCAGCAATTTGTTCCTTAGCAACACAACATGGGGAAAAATTCCTTTTAAGGAAAAAGAAAGAACAGGGAACTTCTAAAACCCCAACAGACTCCAGCCTAGAAATCTGGCATTTATACTCTTGAAAAGACAAAAAAACCTAGCATTTCTCTTTAGAAATAATATTATTCTAATATTAAAAAAAAGAGATGGCAATTCTCATAAAGCAATTAAATATTTAAATTAAACTGAGTATTGTGCTAAGAAGTTTCTTAGTGTAATATTACTTATAACCTGGAATGAGGCCTTCAATTACTGTAGTATTCACTTGATTCAAAACAAGGGAGGAAAAAACAAATCTATTTTCCTTGAGAACATTGGATACTCACTAGTTTCATTTTTTAGCTAATTGTGCCCCCTCCAGGTCCTTCTGTACATTACACTTTGGTTAGTCATTAATCTTCCCAGGTTGCCAAACTGAATGCACATTTCTAGTGTGGTAATAAATTGAGGGTCACTGAGTTTGATTCTATGCAAACTGTTGGCTTTTTCCATGTTCTTTATTCATTTGTTTGTTTGATAGCTCCCTGAGGAGCCATCATCAGAGGCCATCTTCTTGCATTGCTGAAGGGAAAAATACAAACTTTCAGAATTGAAATATAAGATCTTCAGGTGTTTGCCTCAAAGTACTTTGTGGGGTAATTTATTCCCTTTTGTCATTACTGCAAAAACACTTCCATATGAAATCATAGCAGGCACACACTCAGTATAATCCTGGATGAATTTAAGAGGAGATAGATGAATCTTAAATTTCTTTATATACACAAAGCAGTTTTCATCCTTCAAAGAATGTATTTGAATACATTTCTTACTTCCTAGAAAGTTTAATTGCATTTAATTTTATATTTAATTCAAAATAATATTATCACTCTGAAATTTTGAAATTAACAACTTTACTACAGTTATATGTATAGAGTGAGTAAAAAACTTGGAGACAGGGATTTTTCCAGTAATGAAAATGTATACTGTGGAAGAAAGCACAAATTTAGGAGAGGATGTTTTGGTAGAGAAATGTACCATGAATGGCAGTAGCCTGAGATTATAAAGAGGTTCCTTCTCTGTTGTGATGCCTTAAATGGCTACCTAGAAACAGAGACTAGACAGGAATAAAGGAATAAAGGAGGGATTTATTTGAAAGGCCTTCAGATGTACACTTTTGGGCTCCAGAGGGTCCTGCCTCAGTGGATCCCAAAATGGATGACAGGTCAAGAGTTCTTCACACTTTTATATCAGCATAAATTCCCCAACCAGAACCCAGCCAATGATGGAATTTCCCCAAGCTTGCCCCCCTCTCCCCAAGATGAAGGTTTACAGTTCTTGGGCCTAGGACAGTCTGGGTGTCCTTGGAGAGCAAGCTGGAGAGGCTTTGTTATGTCTGTGTGAGCATGAGAGAACAGCACTGAACGAGCTACAGGAAACTTCAGAGTTACACTGACCGTACAGGATTTGAAAAATATAAAAGTTAAAACCTAAGGCATCAGTTGTGGGTCGGAAATTGTATTTGGGAGTGGTCAATCAGCAGCTGGAGGAGGATGCCTTTCTTCCCCCTTTTAGAATGGTTTAGGAAAACATCTGAAAGGGACCCTGTCCAGCCTACCACAAGAGAAGAAAGCTTTCACAAGTAAAATGCATGGAAAGAAATATATTCAGGAAATACATTTGTAACCCACCAGCACAGCATGATATTAAGGAAGTTAGAGTATTGAGCTTTGTAAATTTACAAGGACTTTGAGTAATTCAATAAACACAGATAAGGGAAAATTTGCTAACACCCTAGGTCTGGAGGAGCAAACAGAGGATTGGAAACCTGAATATCTGTGAGATGAGGCAGCAGCTTCAGCAGTGGTGGAGAGACAATCTCACAGTACATAACAGCATTCACTGGTGGGTCAAAATGTGCTGCAAGAATTGCTGAGCTCCCAAATTTCTAGGTGGCTCAGTCACTTCTGGGGACCCAAAGGGAGACCCAACGGAGATGGAGCCAGGTTACATTTTAAACACAGGCTGATACCAGGTGATACAGCAATTGCAGACTGTAAACTGAGCCCAGGAACCCTGGGTGTTAGGCACAGTCTAGAGCAGACCATATTTTATGTAATTTGTTCGTAATAATTTTGTTCTTATTTTAAAACAAGAATTTCGCATTTGAGAAAAGCTCAGCTAAAATCTGCATTATTTCTTTCCCAGCTTCAAAGTTTCTGTCCCATATTATTTTCAGCATATCCCACATAACACTAACTATTTGAATAACTAAATAATAGTTCTCTAATACCAGCCAAACACACAGAGCTTTCATCATCTATAAAATCCTTCTTCATTGATGGGAGTGCATAAGCAGTCACTGTGTATGTTTGCACATTATCCTTGGCTTTCTCACTAATTCTGCTTTTTAAAAAAATTGTTGTTACAAAAAGCTTAAGTTGCATTATATACTGTTCCCGTGGTCCTAATATCAAGCCATAAACCATAACTACAGGCATAATATATACCATCAATTTGAGGCAGATTCTATCTCACCTTTCAAAATTAAAAGCTGTCGTTATTTAGTTTTTAAATGCTAGTCATCTTTCCATTAGTTCAAAAAGAATCTTGATCAAAGCCATATAAAAGTGAAATGGAGGATGAACTGTACAAGTGTTGAATTCATTAACTTTTTTTGACTGTTTATCCTGAGTGATTGAATTATTAATACAGTAATTACTTGAAAAAAAGTTACATAAACAATCATAATCCCAGCATATGTGCTCTAACTTCAACAAGTAGTCTTGCTTCCAGAAATACAATCAGTGCCCTGTATCTATGGTATTTCTAGTGCCAAAGTAAGTGCATTGAAAGAGAAGGGGAAATAAGAATAATATCCAAATTCTATATTTAAATGACAGACATTGTGGGGTTTTTTTGTTTCTTAATTTTTAGCAATTTTTGTTAACCTGGACCAGATTTTCAAAATAAATAGATATTAAGTTTTTCAGCTGAATTCAGTGGCAGATTTTGGTGTTCAAAAAAATTCAAAGTCGGGGTAATCTTGACACCCAAAATTTCTTATAGATAAAAATCAGCTGCCATGTCAAAATTTTTCTGTATTCTGAATTTCTGTTTATTTCACTTAGAGTTTCAGGTCCAAATCACAGAATCATAGAATGCCCTGGGTTGGAAGGGACATTAAAAATCATGCAGTTCCAATCCCCTGCCATGGGCAGGGACACTTCTCACTCAACCATGTTGCTCAGGGCCCCATCCAGCCTTGGACACTTGCAGGGATGGAGCAATAACACAACATCTGCAGTGACTGAGCAGCTGCTACTCTGGAGCTGCTGTTGCTTTAGAGAAGAAAATCCACCAAAGGAGTCCATGTTTTGCACAGCAACTTCTGTACAGTAGAAGAA
Organism: Vireo altiloquus; assembly: GCA_013396875.1. Taxonomy (NCBI): domain Eukaryota; kingdom Metazoa; phylum Chordata; class Aves; order Passeriformes; family Vireonidae; genus Vireo; species Vireo altiloquus. The sequence continues at coordinate 222,078 of VZRF01005754.1, forward strand.
AAAAAGAATATTCCCCAGGAGTCTTATAAACAAAACTCAAATGACTACAACAATACAGTTTTGGTTCCACTTATTAATTTTATTAAAACATCATTTTAAAGTATATTTATATTAGAAGAAAAATTAATGACATTTAGAGTATTAAAAAAACAGAGGGCCAAAATCTCTGTACATATCACTTGCCTCTAGCTGGATGTAAAGATGGCTAGTAAGCTTCAATTCCTGATGGAGTAAGTGTATCCCAGTCAAGTTGATGTGCTGCATTCCCAGCTCCAAAGCAGTCTCATGCCACTGAGTTTTCTCATCCCCAAGGCCACCATTCAATTGTTCTGCTCTTTGCAGTTTTTTGCTGCATAAGTCAACATCAGAATAGAAAAAAATACTGATTATATTACAAGATCATTTTAAAGAGATTTTACAAATGCTTAAAACATTCAGAGATTATTTTTCTATGCAGATGTTTCCTTAAGTAGTTTCTACAGATAGAAAGAAAACACTTTATTCTACTGGAAATCTTTAAAGAACAAAAACTACTATCAGGACCAGCACACCCAAGTCTATTCAGTTACATTTTCATCCAAATAAAGGAAGAAAACCAGTATAAAACAGGCAATTTGAAATAGCTCTGTGTGACTTACAGGAAATATTAACAGTCAGGGAAATTATCTACAAGAGAAACAAAAACCCCTTGAAGAGATCACTGTCTCATAAAAGTAGGTACATTCTTTTCTGCAAAAATCTCCTTACGAATCCATAATCAGCATTTACGGGGTCAGTTTCTAACCAAGCCATCTTTGCAGGCATGTTTATAATAGAACAAAAAATGCTTTAACAGGAACTCAACACATCCCTTTTAGAAGGCTTTACTATCTCGTACAGACACACCTCAGACATGGGGTAGGAGTAAAATGATGCCAACTCTTGCTGCAGTTACCATCTTCTCTCTCTTCTGGTCACCTTAGCAGCCACTTTACACCACAGTAACAAAGTGCTTGTGTAGTTCAGCCCTCCCCTCTACTTCCAAACCAGACCAGAGTGCAGAAGAAACACACAAAGAGCTGACTTGAACTCCAGACAAGATTTAAGACTCCATTTCAAATTCTGATTTTATTTTTCTGAAAGAACCACAAGATGATATACCACAACTAATTAAAAAATAGTCCAAATCACCTTTTACACGTTGCCTATTTTTGCCCATATAATCAGCTACTTAGCAGTCAGCAACAGGATTTACCCACAACAGCCTCAAAACTGCATTAGCACAGAAGGCAGAAATAAACTTTAAAACTAGATGTACAAACCTGCAAGTTAAGAGATGAGTCTGAACTCTTGGTAAAATCATTGAAAATATATCTCCTCACAAGAAAGCAGATGCAAGTGAGGATGTAGGAGAGGGGTATCAGCTGGTAAATTTAAAACATCTACAATTTCTATTACTTTAAAGCATTTATTTCCAATCATTTATGCAGTTTTAACTTTTATGCAGTTTTAACTTTAAGACCACAACATCAAAGTAGAAAGATTGTTATCTGAAACAATCTGGAGCTTGCTCCACATATTAGCAGTTAAAAGGGAAATACCATTTGATAAAGAAACAAATTTTAAATAACTTCTCTGCTATCAGCAGAACAATAGTTCATCTTTTGCATCATACACCTGATGTATGCTTTCTCTTGTTTCTTGGATTCCAGTGTCTGCTGGAGTACAGCAAATTTATCTTGAACCTCCCTCAGGTTTGTTTGTTTCTTTCTTAGACCATCCATAGAAATCTTTAACTTTCCTTGAGCTCGATTCAACTTTAGCTTTTTGGGTGCAATGTTTGTGTGACTGTAAATAAAGACAAAAAAGAAATTAAACATCTGAAAAATACACCCTTCACTCCAGAGTCTTTTTTTAAAAAAGAAGATGATGAAGGGAAACCTCAGCAACTCAGTAGCTCATGCAATATTCTGGTTTATAACTTCTTATCTGAAGACAATTGTTTTTTACTTAATCCCTTGTTTCTGTGCTGATAGTAATTTATACAGTTTCTACATCTTTAACTGGAATAACACATAGTGATTAAAAGCAAAGAAGGTGTTATACTTCCAAAGTGTGTCTCACTTGATCACAATTTAGAATCCATTATGGATTTGTGCCAGTAGAAACACACAAAAAATCATATGTATTAAATAACAATTAACACACACATCCAGCCAAATACGTACACAAAATAAAATATTAACAGCTTTTCACAACCAAGGATCTATTTTCCAGTTTTGAGGATTTCACTCTTTTGTACAGATATTTTTCTGAAGGGAATACTGGATGTAACATGTAACTGAAAACATGTTCTTCATCATTGCAAAAACAAGCATGAAAATAAGCTAAAATGTCTCTAGGAGCAGCTGAAGCAGAATTTGACAAGTATTAGCCTCATAATTAATGAATCCCCTCTTTTATTGGTGTAAGTTGCAGATCTCCTTTAAAGTCCACCTTGTAAAATAATTTCCTAGCAGCTGGTGTCTGCAGTGTTTGTGGTGGTTCCCAAACTGCCAAGTCCCCCAAGCCTGCACTGCCAGTGTTTAAGCTGAGTACCAAATCCCCTCTCACATGAAGGCATGCCAAATAAAAGCCTGCCATGACTCAGCCTTCAAGGGGCACATTGACCCAGTGCCCAGAGCAGATTCACTGCTCACTTGTCAGCTCCACATGTTTCACATTAGAAACAGCACCAAAAATAAACACACTTTTTCAGTGCATGGAATGCAATGCATACCAACAAATATCCTTTGGGCTCGATGTGATCACCAGAAACCTCCAAGGACATCTCCAGAATGCCCCAGTTCTGTGCAGCACTCGAAAAGGAATGTTCCTTCCCTGCCTTCCCAGAAAAATTCACAGCTGAAAATCAGGCTCTACACCTTCCTACATGACTTGATCTTTATTATTGGTTTTTTTGCCTAAGTTTCCCACCAGTAATTTCACCTCTCTTTTGGTGTTAAATTAAACTGATAGACTGATCCCTTTAGTCAAATTTAGTCTAATTTATTTTAACTTTTTTCTTTTAAATACATATTTACATGTCATAAAACTCCATGGTTATAACCCATTTAAAAAAACACCAACAAAACCAGTTTTTCTGGCCCAATGCTGTTAGAAACAACTGCTTGGCTGCTGAGACACTCATTACAATGCAACCCAAATAAAGAAAAAATTACCAATTAATAGACAATAAATTATGAAACAAAAAGACTGGCTTGCAAACTAACCATTAACTAAAATAAGATCCTACTAATAGTATTGCACAGTAAAACTGTCTTGTCTAGCTGTTGAGAAAGTTAGTGGACTTTCTAAAATGTAAACAGAAGCAATCATGACTAATAGTTGAAATTACAGTCAATGGATGATCCCTAGTTTTTTCTTCCGTTTTTTTTTTTAATTTTGTTTTATATTTCATGAAAAGTGTCTCTTGTATTACAGGAAATCTTGTCCTGATGAATGTAAAACATTGTATCCTGCCACTATCCAGTAAAAGCATTTCTATTTTTCCAATAAGTATTGTCAATATTGTTTTATTTGTGCATTATAATTCAGTTAAAATCTCTAACTGAAAATTTTCATCCCTAAGCATCCTTTATCCTGCAGAATCACAAAACCAAAATACAGTCTTTGAGGGAGCAAATTCCATCTCTAACATTGCCTGTAAATTCAGCAAATGCACTGACACTCTGCACAGATGAAGCAAGTAATTTTAATTAAAAACTGTTTACGTCTGGCTACTGGCCATTCCAGTTAGCAATCCATGAAATTATTGTTCCAGGTATCCTCTTATCAGCTGAAATTCTCTCTGTAGTGTAACCATTCCCTGTGTGAGCAAGCAAGCAGAAATTGAGAAACTGTGGACAGAAATGACCTTCTAATAGGATCGAGAGGTATCACTCACCTCCCAGTAGCACCTGAGCTGACTTTACCATTCAAAGTCACTCTCATCTTTGCCTGTTTTGCTTGCTAGATTTGCAAGAACATCCCCAGCACGAACATCAAGCCCAACAAGTGCTCCTGGAGTCACTCAGTTCTGCTTAGACAGCTTTCCTCCCACCGAGGTGACAATGTCCTCAGGCTGTCCTTTATTGTGTCCCAGAAGATCCTCCAGTGCCTGCAAAAACATTTAAAAGTTGAGCAGTTGGATGTCTGGTCTAAGGCATGATTATGTTTTCTTGTATTTCTTATTTTTTACTCTATTACTTTTATTTCTCTATAGTAAATAGTTCCTTGTCACTATGATACCAGTACAATGTCCTTCATTCACCAATGGGGCTTTGGGATGCTTTTTTTCTTTTACAAACGCAAATATAAAACATTAATGGTACAAATCTGCAAGCAAAACCACATACACTACTTAATTCCTGCCACACAGGAAATAGTCCCTGTCCTTTCACTATTTCCCTTTTATTCTTTCCAATACTACCTAAGAATATATAATGAAGAAAAACATCTGGAAAATTTACTTAAAAGACCATTTTAAGTTAGATTAAAAAAAGTTTATCCTCAGCAATAATTCTTGTGTACTACCCTCCTCAAGATGCTTCCCACTGTATTTATTGAAGATTAGTTTAAAGATGCAAAACTTAACTTATAGTCACTGTAATATATAAACTAATAAACAAGAATTCTCTCTTCAACTGCTAATCCACCTGCAATACATGAAAAGTTATTATTTATACCTGAATCTGGGAAGCAAAGAAAACCAAATAAAACCAATGCATTTAAGGGTTTTTCCTCACAAGATCTCTTGTGCTGTTCTTTGCACTGCAGGGATGTTTCTCTGGGGCAGACCTAGCATGCTGTTTTTTGTTTTCATTCTTGTTTTTGCGTGACTTTGCACTGCATTCGCTGCACACCATCAAGTCTGTGTATTGGGAGGCAAACTCCAGTTCCTCTCCTTGTAGCAAAGGTTATATTACTTACCAAGAGCCCTTCAGCAGCAATCTTCACAGATTTAATTCCCTTCAAGTATAAAGGAGGACTTAAACTGAATTTTTTGCTGTTTAATCCTGAATGAGGTTGCGGAGTGAAAATCCCAGCAAGAGTTAAAACACAGCAAAAAGCCTGAATTGTTTAGTTAGAACTGCCCCTGAAAAGGTAAAATAGTATATAGGTTACATCTAATACTCAGTTTTCTACTGGGGAAAATCAGTATGTTCATTTCACCATGAATTATTGTATGGACTTTCTGATTCTTCTGAAAAAACAGAGTATGGAAGGGTTACTAGTTTAGGAAAGAGAACTGAATTGAACTACTGTTATTGAAAGTTACTCTTTATTCACCTATCACAAAATCTGAGAAGCAGATACCATAACTGCGAGATACCATAACTGTCAGCGAGATAAAAGGAAGTTCTGGGCTCAGAGAAACAGTATGACAATAACATCTACATGCACTGACAGTCACAAATACTTCTATTAAATACTTCCATTCAAAGTAAGGTCTTTGGCCTTTGAAAAAACCTCAAGAAGTTCCTAATTAGATTTCAAAAAAAGTGAATCTGGGGAAAAACAGATCCTAAGTATTTTCTCTAAGCTTTTTTTCTAAGTATTCATTAAGCCCCTTGAGAATCATTTCCAGAAATTCATTGCACTTCCTCAGCTTTTCCAGCATCTTGTCTGTTTTTACTACTGTCAGCACACGTCTGTCCTGGAAAAGAAATTATTCCAAATAAAAGTATTATTGTCTTTTCAAGTGAATCACCACACAGCACTGCAGGAAGTCCTAATCCAAATGAATCTATATATCAACTTCTGCTTTAGTCAAACCATTGCCAGGTTTACAATTTACTGACCTTGCTCATTGCCAGGGTTCACTGGACAAGCAGTTATGCAGTTTGTATGAAATGATTCAAAATGTGCACTATTATTTCTGAAAATAATTTCAAAACAGAGTCAATTGATCAAAGAGTACAACTCTCATCATTCTGCTGAAGCAACATCAATTTGCACTGGCTATTCAGCTGCATGATGTAATTAAGCAACATGATCAATTAAAATATTTTGACAGATTTTTAAAGTGTACTTCTATGACTCCAACAAAGACACAAAATTTAACCAGTGATCAAGTATCAGAATGCAATGCAAAGAATAATCCTTCCATATAAAATACATAAATACACAAGATGTTAAGTATGAATATGGCAAAGTTGTACACAGGCAACACTGACACTTCAGTGCTAACACTAACTAGTATTGTGATCTAAAAAAAGGTATTCTCTGATCCTGAGACATTTCCTAACTAAATACATGTTTAAAGAATTTTGTTCTCAAAACAAAGTTCTACTTGTTTTAAGAATACAAGAAATTGCATTTATATTTTTTTTTATAACAGCACCTGAATAACATTGGTCACGACACATTGTTGAATAAACATTGGGTTTCTTATACTAGTACACTATAGAGATGACAAAATATACATTAAGACATGGAATGCTTTCCAAATTCTTTCTAGTGCTTTCCAAATTAATCTCTCAAAATAAATTAATGTAAATTATTAGAAAAGCTACTGCATAAGATGACAGTTATCAGTAAATACAAATGCAAAAAAGGATTTGAAAAGACCTTTAAAGAAATACAGTTGTCTGAACATCAAGTTCTAGCATTAATTTTGCCTCATGACCTGTTTATAGCTTAATCATCATTTCAGTTTTTAATCTTGCTCACCAAGTATGGGGTTGGGGAGCAAAGACATGCTGAAATGTAGGAAATCATGCAGATTTACAATGAAGAAATCAAACCAAATAAATGCTTCTACTCTGTTCCAGTGTGGGTTTGCATTTCAACCATGACTGAATTTATTCTAGTTCAGTTCCATGGCAGGACACCAGGAACTGATCCAAACCCCTCATGTTGCAATACAAAATGTTCTATCATGGCAAAGCCCTGGCAAGGAAATGGGGAGTGATTAATACCAATTCCCTGCTCCACTTCCCAAAGCCTGGGATTTGGGACAGGTTTGGCCAAGGCATCTCCTCTCCCACCTAAACCAGACTGCATTCCCCAGAACCTGAGTGGGGCCGGAATGGGCAGAGGTGAGATGGAAACAGAGGTAACCAGAAATGGCAGCCAGCCCCGAGGTCCCTCTGCTGTGCCTGTCTGCCCCTGAAAGCACACAGCCAGCATGAAAACAAAACACACATCCCTCATCAGAAACTCCAAAGAGATTGGCAGGGAGAGCTGCAGCCTGATCAATCTACTGAGGGCTCCCAAGAACTGCTGACAGTGACAGCAGTGATGGACATCAGAGAACAAAGATGTGCCCAAACTATTTCCAGCAGGAGCAGTTTGGTCAGAGCCCATCACGGATGGAGAGCTCCCCTCCCCGAAGGCCCTGGGAGCAGAACAAGCTCACTGAGCAGCAGCTGGGGTCACTCACACTGCCAGGACACCGAAGGAGAGAGGCTGCACTGCTGTGCAAAGCCACAGGTGCAAAAGTGTCTGAGAAAAAAACTCACAGGGATCCAAGGCAGATTTGACCCACAACTCCTCCTCAGCTTCACTTTGGAGAATTTAATAATAAATTCCAAGTTGAGCTTCAGCCCAAAAGCTCAGTGTTTTGGTGCACATTCACAATGTGCATTCAGCTTTGGTTTAATCTCCTGCTCGCACAAACACTTCCAGTTTAGTGACAAAACCAGACCTGTGTGCTTATCTGAGTGATCTTGATGGGGTGCAGCTCCCTGATGCAATAATCACAGCATTCCTCTGTGCAGGAAACACATTCACCTTGTGCCTCCTGCCTCTCACATCACACCAAACCACAACTGCATAGACTTCATCTACACACAGACAATCCAGCTGCCAGCATGCCAGCACAGTGCATAATTGGGTTTATGAAACAGTTTTAATGCACAATTGTATAACTATACATTGTCAAGTGGGTTTTGTTCCCTCTCTTAGTATATTTATCATCAGCAAAGAGAATAATTGCAACTGGTAAAGCAAATCAAAGCTGTGTTGCCAGTTTTATAAATGGGATTCTTCCTGCTTGTTTTTTTCCTTCATATGAGAAAAAGCTAGCAAAAAAATAATTTATGCTTCAACATAGTTTCCTGTTTACAACAAAGGCATGAAATAAAAAAGGGAATGGCATCATTCCCAGTCCTTCAAAACATGAGTGTAACTTATTTTGTCAGTGACACTGCCAGTGTCAATTGCAGGGGAAAAAAGTATCAAGAAAAGCATATAAATCAAGAGCACAAAAACAGTCTGAGTGCCCTGTTAAAAGACCATTAAGGATCTAGTTTCTAAATATAACTTTTAATATATCACAGATTGCAGCTTGGGATTTTTTTTTACATTTGATTTTTCTCTTGCTTTTTTTTTTCCTTCTGCTTTCTTCCCTGGGAAGATAGAAAAGCTTCTGTACCCGACTTTCTTAAAATTTATGGGATGTGGAAATTAAACCACTAAGTAATTTAAACCTCATCAATACAGTTCGCTTAAATTAGATATTTATAATGAAGGGATAATGTATGATTATTCAAATTTGTGATGAAAAACTAAGCCAATAAAGCAATTTTATTATACAGTGTCATATAAGTGCAAAAAATAAGCATGAACAGACTCGAATTAGCTTTATTCTTTAAGAAACACAGTTCATTCTGTTGGGGAGGAGCATCCTTGTAAGCCGTGAAATCAGACACTGCATTAGTGGCAGGATAGTGCCACCTTCTGGAAACTGATGCCTACTCATTTAACCAAAATCAACCTGACAGAGCTGAACTTCTATTCTGGTAATTACATTCTCCTGCACAAAAGATTATTTTCTTTTTTTCCTGCCAGTGATATCTTGTAACACATTCAAAAAAACCACCGACTTCATATTTGAGTAGCACCAAATATCTGAATTAGATTATTTTATTCAAAAGGATCATTCAGCACACAATATTCAGAAATGCCCAGAAAACTTCTGAATTTCTTGCCTTTTTTTTTTTTAACCAGATTTCTTCTCCAAAATGAATACTATTGATTTCAGAGTTCTATGGGATACATTCCTGATTTTCTTCTAAATAAGAAGAAATAATAACAAGGCAGGGAGGAGGCTCTAAAGCAGGAGGAGAATATGAGAAATAGAGAAAAAGGAAAGGAAAAAGACTAAAAATAAATTTAACAAAAAAAAGCAAAAACAAATAAACAAACCACAAGCAAACCACTTTGTTTTTCAGTGATAAAGCTGAATTTCCAGGAAACAAAGCAAAGGCAATTTTTTTTAACTACTCACTCTATGTATTCCTACATTAAGAACAAAACTGCAATTTGAGAAGGGCTGAGACCAAAAGTTTCTAGATTGAGTGACGATTTCAGCATTTGTCCTAATGACAAATGGATCTCTGAGAGTTCTGCAAAAGCGTGAGATGGATGAAAGCAAAGTTGCTGATTTTTGCTTCCAAAGAGCAGCCCTAGGTCCCTGCCCTGGGGAAAAATGAACCTCATAAATCTTCTCCTCTGATGAATAGTTTAGTAAGCCCACTTACAAATGCATTAAAAATGCAATATCCTACTAGAAATCCCTTGATGTTAGCAAACTTCTTCAGAATGAAGGCAGGTTTTTTGAATCATTATTAGAATTATGTAACAGGACAACCAGAATCACAAGGTAGCTGGCAATTCCCCGAGGATCAGAATCTGCAGAGCATGCATGAGAAGGGTTTGGGAGAGCTGGACTTGCTCAGTTTGGTGAAGTGGAAAATAACATAGAATTTAACTGTAGCCAGCAACAGGTACAAATCTTTGGTTGTGAGATTCAGCTTGAACAGCAGGAAAAAATTGTTCCCTAGGAGCCCTGAAGCCTCTGGAGGTAATCTGCAAGAAATCTCTGATCATGGAGATTTCATAAATCTGGGTACACAAAGCTATAGCTGACTTGATGGAGTGTTGTCAAAAGTTTCTGCTTTTAGAAAGGAGTCAGATTAACTGAACTCCAGAGGCCTCTCCCAGCCAATGTTTCTCTGATTCTATCCGAAACAGTGATTTTTTTAAAGAATCTAAGTAAGGAAGCTAAGAGGAAACAGAAAATGGCTTACTGTATTATCAGAAGCAATTTCTTCTTGGTACATACTACATTTTCACTCTTTAAGACAGCAGTATGTACCTGAAAAACTGATTTCATCGAGTCTTTCTGTATCTTAGTCAAATATTGAATTATGCACTTTCCTTCAGGCATCTGAGCCATGATGTCAGAACTGGAAATTGGCTCCAAATAAAGCCAAGTAGCCTGAATCTTCAGCCTTTCATCCAGGATCTCCTGTGTCAACAACATCTTTCCTTTGCATTCCCTCTAAATTAGCTCAGATGCCCTAACTGGTGCTTTCAGTAAAGCATTTTCAGTAGACTGTTGAGATCTTTTGGGCAATTTGCATATTCAGCAGCAGGTGCAACAGGTGTAAGCTTTAAGATTTCAGCAGATTTCACTTTGCATGATTTCCTGCAATAACAAAGACCACATGAATTTCCGCAACTGGATCATTTCCAAGGTTGGTGGCAGGATTTCCTGAATGAGGTCAATCCAATAAACACACAAACAGTACCAGTGAATAAATGCAGGATATGCAATAGTATGGACTAATAATGGACTAATTCCCTTTAACAGAGTGTGGAATCTGGCTTCTGTTTCCCAGAAGCCCAGATCACAGTTTCTGTTTGTAGGATAGGCTGAGATCACAGAACGAAGACAGAAAAGCAATCAAAACCAAGCAGGCCTTGTCCTGCATACAGGACAGCAGAAAGACATGTGGTTTTAATTAAAAGATTTCAAGTAGCAAATAGTCCAATAGTTAAGTCATATTTTATTTCTGACTTCAAATTCCAAGTGTGGATGTGGAACACATTTGTTTGATAGATTAAGGAGTTCAGTATTACTGCCCACCACTATGAATACACATTTTTATAATTCAATAGTTGTTCAGTCTTTACTTTTGAAAGCAAAAAATTCAACATCCTTTAGTCTGTCATTTGTTCTAAGTATTCTCACTTTTTTTGCATCATTTAAAAATTATTTACCACTGCCATTTGACACTTCTCACTATCTCACCGGTGTCACACAGATGTGATGATCTCAGTTCTCTCTATTCCCAATTCACTGACATAAAAAATTTCCAAAAGGTATATAAAAATAAAATGCTATTTATAACCCTATAACAAACATCTATATTCTTCTTCCCCATATAGAAACAGGAAACATTCCTGAGATGGAATTATTACCAAAAGTGCATGCTCTTAAAATATGTATTGTATATTTATACAACAAACTCATTGATTATACAAATATGCAATTCACTCAACTTCACAGGAACCATAGCAGTAATTTCCTCAACAGCACACTCACACATGGGCTGCACCAATCCTGTTAAATTAAATACGCGAAAACTTATTTTTCTTCTTCGTTTATTCACTGCCACAGATTCTAAACAACAGATCATTGTAACCAACATGTACCATTTCCTCTAAACAAAATCCCTTGCTCATCTTTTAGCTCCTGGCACCTCTTCTCTGGTGACCTTGCTTCTACCAAGGAGCAGAGAAAAATGTAGTTTCCAAGAGGAAGGTTAAGCAGGTCAATTAATTCACTTATTGACTTTAATAAATGAACCAAAATGAAGACAAGGAATTTGGAATTCTCTCTGGCAGCAGTCCAGAATTCTCTGTGCTTTGCTCAGTTATTAAGAGAACAACCATTGTGTAATTGCCTGGATCTCAAAGACTGAAGCAATAGTCTTGTATTACTACTGTCAGTCATCAAAACACGCTGGAAACTGAAATGATGAAATTACCATGAACTTACTCTTTTTAAATAGGCAGACCCAGCTGTTTTACATTGACAAGGAAGTACCTCTTACATTATGGTACAGCAGCAATTAGAGAAGAGATACTTACTGGAATGCACATGTAGGTATATGGACATATGTATCCACATTTATTGAATATGTACTGAGATCTGAAAGAGCATTTCTGCAGGTCAGTGGGAATTTTGAGGTATCCGTATTAGCTAGATATTTATAGCCAAGCTTTCTAGGAAAGACTTCTGGGTTTTCACAATATGGCTATGTTTGGGGGTTTTAAGAAGTAAATATTTTATTGAGAAAAAGAGATTAGAATCTTTGTTCAAAGATGGAAGTACAGAATTTTTAAAATTCAATATTAGAATTTAATTTTCTGCTTCAGAAAAAAAATATAAATCTTTCATCACATCCCTGAAATTTGTCTTTTCTTCAGTTTCTTCATCTCCTTTACATAAGCCCTAACATTTTTAATTGTTGAAGAGCTAAACAATTCAGTAACTTTATATTTTACATGGAAAGCTTAGACAATATTCTCTTAGTCTTCAACCTTTTCATCTCTACTTCAGTTATGTTTTATTTGGTAAAACAAAGGTATTGTTATAATACATCTGCTCTCTTAAGTACCAAAGTGTTAAAAATGCTTAGGAACATATCCAAGGCATCAGCACTACCCACATCATTAATTAAGAGTAAAAATCAGCTTGAAGAGATTAAATAGCGTGTGGCTGACAAGGGACAAAGGCTTTATCCCTTTAAAATATGATTAATTCGCTGCTTAAGGAGGATAAACAAAAGCATTTGAAGTCTCTATGCTTTAGATTAAGGAGAAGAGATTTCTCATTTGGTTACATTAGTTGGTGATGTTCTGTTAGAGAAAATTACCTTTTTCTCTTTTCATAATGTTTAATAAAAGGAGATCCTCTCATAGTCTGAATTTTGTCAATGTGGTCTTCTGAATATCATCTACAGATGACAAAATAAAGGTTCTGTTTCTCTATAGGCAACAACTCCATTTAAACCCATCCAGAATTCCTTTCCATTAAAGCTTTCTCAATTGAATCTTCTTTGCTGGCTGTTCCAGTGACACACTCAGACTTTTCTAGGAATGGTTCAAAATGCAAGTTAATGTATGACAAAATATTTAAGTCTTCAGAAGAAGACAGTGACAAACCCACAACTTTGGACATCCTTCCCAGTATCTTTCTTACAAACCAGGATTGTGAATCCCCTGGATTAGAGGAACATGGCATCTCAATTCTCCTACTTTGAGTTCACCTTGCCTTGTTGCTGCTAATGCATTTGGAGCACTGTGGAAGGCTTTGTCTTATTTATACAGCCCATGCCAGCAATTTTTCATATCACCCCTACTTCATTTGGGCTCACTTCTCTGTCCAGTCTTTTTGTTTTCTGTTGAATTCCACAGTCGTATTGATGTCTTAAATGGCTACCTAGAAACAGAGACTAGACAGGAATAAAGGAGGGATTTATTTGAAAGGCCTTCAGAGATACACTCTGGGCTCCAGAGGCTCCTGCCTCAGTGGATCCCAAAATGGACGACAGGTCAAGAGTTCTTCACACTTTTATATCAGCATAAATTCACCAAGCAGAACCCAGCCGATGATGGAATTTCCCCAAGCTTGCCCCCCTCTCCCCAAGATGAAGGTTTACAGTTCTTGAACTGGGTATCCTTGGAGAGCTGGAGAGGTTTTGTTATGTCTGTGCGAGCATGAGAGAACAGCACTTAACAAGCTACAGGAAACTTCAGAGTTACACTGACAGTACAGGATTTGAAAAATATAAAAGTTAAAACCTAAGGCATCAGTATCATTGAGATGACATATCAATTCAAGATCATATAGGAGCAAATTACCATGCTCAGTAAAGTTGCGGTTTAAATCTCAAATCACGTTAAAATATTTTACAGCTGAATTAGGAATAATTTTGCCTCGTGTCACTAACTGCATTTACTAAGCAAACTACTGATACTGATAACACAAATATTAAGATGCATTGTTTATATTCTTGACAAAGTTAGACTATTATGTCTACCTTATCAGTAGCAACATGAAATTTTTTCTTTAATGCTTGTACCCTCTTCAAATCTCTTCAAATACTCTGTGAGTATCTCCAAATGTGCTAAATTCTTCAACCAGCTACAAGAGAATCGTAGAATCATAGAATGGTTTGGGCTGGAGGGACCTTAAAAGCCATCCACAGACCCTGCCATGGGCAGGGACACCTTCCACTATCCCAGGTTGCTCCAAGCCCCATCCAGCCTGGCCCTGAACACTTCCAGGGATGAAGCATCCACAGCTTCTCTGGAAACATCATGGCCAGGCTGTGCCTCACCGCCCTCACAGTGAAGAATTTCTGCCCTTTTCACAGCAGTTTCTCTGCTTCAGAATACATTCATTGCTGCAGATCTAGAGAATATTTGGCTATTTTAGAATGCACCAAACAAAGACTGATACATCTTTTAAGCAATGAGATGGAAGAACTACTAGAAGGGGTTTCATGCCAGTATAATATTACATGCTACCCATGATGAAATGGAATTTGTTTATTCTCCAGCACAAAATTGTAGCACAACATGTATGCATCTAAAAGGCACCATATTCTCAGAGAGCAAACATTTTACATTTTGCTTGAAAAAATTGCTGCAATTATACCGGATATTAAACTTCACTGCAGCAAAAGTTCAAGTCACTCAGACCCAAATTCAGCTGAGCACTCAGGCAGGCACCTGGATTCCAAACACTTAACACCAGACACATGCATGAGAACTTTGCTGAACAGCAAGTGACTAAAGACAAGTTACATTTCAAGGGTGAATGTAAGGGCTTTGCTGAACTGAAGCATGAATACATCAAAGAAACAGCAGGAGGTTGATTACAGAAGTGATATTTGTGAAGTGAGGAGATGGGATTTCACAGTTCCCAAACTGCAAACTCTACATCTGCTAAATTTTAAATGATTGTTCAACAAAGGCTGTAAAGGCAAAATTACTTCATACAACTTGCCAATGAGTCCTTTTTAAAGTTTTTTTGAGAAGAAATTAATGCATATTCAAGGTCTCTGCACCTCGGGTTTCAAGTCTTTCATTAGTTTAGGGTATTGGGAATGGATATTGAGTCTTCCACAGCTAATTCAATTGCTTGCATTTAATTCAGGAGAACCAGGAGTTATTCACTGTTTGACTACACTGTCTCTTCAGAAGCCTGCAGAACATGCAATTTAATTCTACTGCCATGTTGCCCACACTACAGAAATTACTTATTATCTGCTTACACTGCTTACAGATAGGCATACAAATAAACCCCAAACCATCATATACAAACACACTGCTTTCTGAAAATCAGTTTTAAATGTCCAGGTAATGCCCATATCACTAACTAAATACTTTTATTACTTTCTAAATACCTACATTACTAACCAGCAACCTGCTTGCTATCATACTCCCCTATATGAGTGACTTTCAAACTTTCTTGATCACACATCCCTATCAGCAAGAAATTTTTGAGCACACCTCCAATATATGTATATTTATTTAGAGATCGTACACACAAACTACTGTACTAACATATTATATACACAATAAAACACACAAAAGTTAAACATTAAAACCAGAACAAATTAAGATGAAAATTACACTATTAAAAATAATTTTTACATTTAAATAAAGAACTTCATAAAAAACATTTTTTCTTTCACTAATAGTATTATTATTAGTTACTATTTTAAATGAGAACAATTGTGTGGTTGAATATGCTTCATTAGTCTTGGTTCAATTCTTTGAGATTCAAAGGTCTAAGCTCAGCTTATGTCAACACTTTGTTTTAATGGCTGTCATAGCTGAAAAATCAAGTTGGATGACACAGATTCAAATGGAAGAATTGCATCATTGGCTGATCTTAATAAATCATGATCTCATCCACCAGTTATGCAAAGATTTTGTTTAAATTCATAGAGTTTATTTTCACCTTCCCTGATGTTACTTTATTAGTTTTTGCAAACTGACTGGAAGGTATCGCATTTTTGAATTTTTAAAATCACAGGAAAATTTTTGAAAGAGATTGCACAGCTCCTCATCCAGCCGAGATTTGAAGTTCTCTAAGGCCACTGCCTCTCCGGGCAAACTTCTCCCCTGCTTTGTCCTTCACTGCAAAGGATGTCATCCCTATGGCTGGTCGGAATTCCCCTCCCTGCAAACGGAGGGCGCTGCCCCTCCTGCACGGCACCAAGAGCAATCTAGGAGCATTTTCTCTGTAGGTTGTAACCGCATCCCTCCACCACATCCTTTCCCCCAACACACACAGTTCTGCCAAGACTCTTTTCACACACCAAATGCTCCAGAGCCCTATAAAGAGCCCGTGGTGATCTGATGGGCTCCGGTTTATCAGCAGCTTTACAGCTGACTTGGGTAAAATCACCTGAATCATTCAGGTGACTCTGAACATCAAACATGCTCTTCGTTCTCCATGTCTTGCATAATGAAACGGAAATATAAAGCTCAAGTGGCCTTGATTTGGATAAGCACTACCTAGCAACAACCAAAACATCAGTGTGTTATCAATGTTATTGTCATACAGAGTCCAAAACGCAGCACTGTGCCAGCTACCGAGAGGAAAATGAACTCTATTCCAGCTGAAACCAAGACAATGACATAATATTTTGTACTTTGCACCAAGCTCAAGACTTGGTACGCAAATTAATTTCTGTGGTTTCTAAAGGGGTGCCTGTAAGAGAGAGTCGCTCTCTCTGGAAACCCTACAGGAACAGCAGCCCAAACCAAAAGCATCTGTTTAAATTTTCACTGCTAAACTAATTAAAGGAGATCTGGGCAGCTTTAAGGAGGACTGTGCTGTTTGTAAAACGCAGTTTTGCAGAGTTCACAGCACAGACAACGCCGTTTGATTGCTGGGTGCCAACGCCCTCAGCGGGACCGAGCGCTGCGGCCTCTGTTCCCCGCCAGGCCCCGCGGGGATAAAGCCCGGCCTGGCAGAAAGTTAACTCATAAATGTACATTTAAATAAATAAATAAATAAATAAAACAGAAAAAAACCAAACTAAAACAAAGCCAAACCAACCAACCACAAAAAAACCCCAAACCATCCCCACACCTCTCAGCTCAGGAAGCCCGCTCCGGCAGGCCGCTGCTGCCGGGCGCTGTGGGAGCTCCTCAGGCAGCTCCCCGAGGCCCCGCGCTCGGTCGCTCCCGGCGCTCTGCAGCGGGACACGGCACAGCTCAGCGCTGCTGCTTCCCGGTTTCCATCGCCTAATCCCAGCGGCTGGAGATTTGCGGGAGCCTAATCCCGGGCGCGGTGCCTCGCCCAGCGCCGGGAGCCCGGCAGTGACCGCGGTGCCGTGGCAGGGGCGCAGAGACCGCGGAGGATTCGCCTCAGCCGAGAACGCCTCACACCTGAGGAGACGAGATTAAACTTCCACAAAGTCTCTGCAGCTGTGCCAGGCTGGAGCACGGCTGCGCTGTTACTGCTCCGCTATTGTCTGCCAGTAGAAAAAGCTTCGGCCTCCACTGTGCCGAAGTTTGAAATAAAGACGGTGAACAAGGCTTTGAGCAGCATGTGCCGCGCTGCTGCCTAGGCAGGGTCCTCCTTACCTTTATAAATTCACTGATGTGTATCCATAAGTGAATGCAGGTGCTCATCTTTAGGCAAAGCGGGGGGATAGGTGCGTCAGCTAAACATGCAGAGGAACTCAGCTGGGTTTGCAAAATGGTTCTTGGGAAGATAGAAGGATAGAAGGTAAGACAGAAGGCTGAGTGGCTAACCCACAGCAGCAGCCAAAGGTTTTCCAGGTGCCACATCATGCATCAGCCCACCTTGTGCACAACAACCTAGGATTTAAACAACCTGCCCCCACACCCCTAGAAAATATAAATAAAAATCTCATTCAGTTGAATAGGTAGTCTGTGGGTGTTTCCTTCACAGGATTCAATGCTTTGACCAATCTAAATCAACTACTGGCACAGTTGGTGTGACTTCTAACACTTTGCTGGGCCCAGGTTTGGCTTTCTATGGGATCTGAAACAGCTGTTGCCATGTTGGGCAGTTTGTGAATTTTTAATGAGAGGTTTCTATATGTTTTCACAGCAACATATAAAAGGTAGCATTACATTTCACAGAGCTAACCTGCTAGAAAATCCCTACAAATGACCTCCAATTCAGGCCTGTAACCAATCTTGTGAACTGCACACAGAGCATTATGAGTCCAGATAGCAAGTTTTAAACATAAAAGCCCCTTTATTAAAATACCACAGGCAAAGAACCACTAGGGTATTTCTGCTTTGTCCAGCTGTAGAAGGCTCAACATCACTTGGAATTCCCAGTACATTTTCTAAATCCAAGCCAGTACCAAAGCCTGGTTTTGATACTGAAATGAGAAACACCCTCATACTCAACCTAGCATAGGGAGATTCAAACAAGCTCTGCCCTGTACTGGCTACAGTACAGAACAGCCCAGTTAGAAACCATGCAAAGGGAATCCCCTGCTCTTTCAACTACCAGAGCTACACCTACAGCAAGCAGTGGCACAATCAGCACACTGCACTGCCTCCCACTGCTGGGCATGGGAGCCCTTTTGCTAGAACGTGACATTTTAGGGTTTATTGTCTGACTAGGAAACTGGAAATTGCATACCTGCTTGTACTCTTCAGTGCAAGAAAGACACAGATTGCTAATATGAGAAACATTATAAAGAAAACCCTTATACATATAGTGGTTCTCATTATCAAAAGAACTTTCTTCTTACAGATGTAAATAATAACACCTACATTGCTGTTTAATCACTACATGGGCTGCCAGATAAGAACTTTTATGTCATAATTCCTGTACCTGCTTTTAATTATTAAAAAGTTTCCTTACACTCTCATAGCATATTACTCACTGGTAGATGACTTGGCAATTCAGCCTTGTAATATTACCATTCAATGTGGTAGACTTTCTACACTCTGATTCATTCTGAATCTTGCTCATTTCTGCAGTGCTGAGTGGGCCAAGCAGTATTTTCAAGCCTGTCAGCTGCCAGCTTCCAAAGCCCAGGACGAGTGGTTTCTGAAACAAACACACAAAAATTGCACACTTGTGCTCTGCCCCAATTTTACAAAATATTTTTTCAAGCTCAAATTGCCTTACTTGGCAAGAATACAAGCACAGGTGTCCTGGAAAGAAGAGGGTCACTTATTTTCATATAATGGTTTGTGTTGGAAGGGACCTTAAGATGATCCAGTTCCAACCCCCTGCCATGGGCAGGGACACCTTCCACTAGACCAGGTTGCTCAGAGCCCCATCCAACCTGGCTCTGAACACTTTCAGGGATGGGATATCTTTTCTGAGGAACCTATTCCAGTGTCTCATGACCCTAACTTTCAAGAATTTCTTCCTATTAACTAATCTAAGTCTACTCTCAGTTTAAAGCCACTGTGATACATTCCTCAAAGATGTCTCCTTCCTTAGGACTTTTTAAAAGGCAGAAATGTCAAGTTGTCTGAAACTACCACTAAACAGAATAGTTTGTTTTCTTTATATATTAAAAAATAGGCATTATTCCTGATAAGAACTCTCACTGCAAGAACTGTAAATATTTGGATTATTTCTGAACTTAATGCTGCAACACCAAAGCAACCACATGAATACACTGTTTCTTTCACTAAAAAGAAAGCCCATTTGTGCATTTCAAACAATGAGAAAGCTTTGTCAATGAAATTTGCCTTTGGAAGAAACATACTATGCAGGCCACCAGGAGTTAACCCCCTCTTTTGAGTGCAAATCCCTTTCTAAAGGACACTTGTTTTAGGGTTTGTTGTTTTTTATTTTAGCCATCTACTTGAAAATGAAACAAATGTACAATTAGCACCCTAGGAGGTTAATATGTATAACAAAGATTCCATTTAAGTTGTCTCACATGGCCACTGGGAAAGGGCAGTGGAATGTAACTTAAAAAGTATCACTTCACTAAGTACAGCAAGATACCACCAGATCATTACCAATAGGAACGTCAACATTTTCTACATCAAACCCAGACGCATAGAGAACAGTTCCAGGAAGTTAGCTGCTAATTCATGATTCACTGGTAGTAGTCAGCATGGATTCAGCAAGGGGAAGTCAGAAATGAGCAACCCTCTGCAGTGAAATGAGTGCCAGGAGCTGAGGGGAGAGCAGCAGGCACTGCTGCCTATGGAGCCCTCAGCAAGGCCTCTGACACTCCCCAAGATGCTGCTTAAGGATGATGGGCAGAGCATGCCCTCAGCAAGGCTGCAGGTGACACAAAATTGGGAGTGGCTGATACACCTGTGGGTCCTGCTGCCATCCACAGGGACCTCTGCAGCCTGGAGAAATGGGCTGTGAGGAACAGTCCCATACACTGATATATCCTGGAGCCATCCAGCTGGAAAACCCCTTCACAGAGAAGACTCAGGGTCCTGCAGTTCAGCAGGAGCCAGCAGTGTGCCACAGACCAGGCCAATAGCACTGATGCCTTAAATGGCTACCTAGAAACAGAGACTAGACAGGAATAAAGGAGGGATTTATTTGAAAGGCCTTCAGATGTACAGTTTTGGGCTCCAGAGGGTCCTGCCTCAGTGGATCCCAAAATGGATGACAGGTCACGAGTTCCTCACACTTCTATATCAACATAAATTCACCAAGCAGAACCCAGCCAATGATGGAATTTTCCCAAGCTTGCCCCCTCTCCCCAAGATGAAGGTTTACAGTTCTTGTTCTGGGTATCCTTGGAGAGCAAGTTAGAGAGGTTTTGTTATGTCTTTCTTAGCATAGAGAACAGCATTTAACGAGCTACAGGAAACTTCAGAGTTACACTGACAGTACAGGACTTGAAAAACATAAAAGTTAAAACCTAAGGCATCACACAGGCTGCAGCAGCAGGGGGACAGGTGATCCTTCCCTTTACTGCCAGTTCTGGGCTTCCCAGTGCCCAGAGTGACACACACAGAGCTGAGAGTCCAACTAAAGGCCACAAAGGGATTCAAGGACTGGAGCACCTCTCATGAGCAAAGGATGAGGCAGCAGGGACTGTTTATCCAGGAGAAAAGAAAGTTCAGGGAGGCTCTTACCAACATGTAGCATCATCTGAAGTAGGGGTGCCAAGAAGATGGAGCCAGGGTCCTGTCACTGATGCCCAGTGATGGGACAAGAGGGAGTGGGCACAAACTGGAACACGTGAGGTCCCATCTGAAAACAGGAACATACTTTTGCTGTGAGGCTGACTGAGAACTGCAGCAGGTTGCCCAGGGAGACAGTGTCCTTCCCTGGAGATCCAAAGCCATCTGGACATCACTCTGGACAGCAAGGCCTAGATGGGATGGCTGGAGCAGGGGGGCTGGAAAACATGACTTCCAGAGGTCCCTCCCAACCTCAACCAGTCTCTGATTCTGTGAATAAACAAACACACAAGTTTTGAAAAAATGACAAAGTTTATTTTTTTTTTTAATACAAAAAGGTCATGAACTGCATAGAAGTATTCCTTCAGTCATCTGAAAGTGTTACTCAGCACTCATTCACACTTGGAAATTTCCAGTAATATGGCAGGAAACAAGACAGACTAACAAGTTGCCTACGATGTATGCATTTACATTCAATTGGAGTTAATTTGCACAATATTTTTAAATAAATCAAATGCACTTATCCAAAGAAAGTCTGATTCAAGGAATTTTTGAAATTTATATAAAATACAAATAAAGTCTTCAAAACTTAAATTCTTCAGATAAAACCAATTTTCAATTATTTAAAGGTAAGTTAGCTCTAAAGTAGTAAGAAATGTAAACACCAGAAGCAGTGATAAAAGTCTTAAGGAATGATAGCTTTGTCAGAAAAGTGCTGGGATATGCTATCAGCTTTATTTTCCAGATGCTAAAAAATATTTGTAATTTCAATTCAATAATATTTTGGCAGAATTTTAAATTATAACAATTTTTTAAAAGTTCTTTTTTTAGCTTTACCTTCACAGCTTTTTGGCATTTTCTTCTCAAGTGAACTTCAACCTCTACATATGTATCTAATAATTTGTGTTTTTAACTTACCCAATTCAATCTGGACTCCATGCTGGTGGATAAAAATCAAAAGGTAAGACTCCAACTTATCTGGGACAAGCCAAGGACTTTGAAAAGTAAGGGTGTAAAGGACCTGAACACAATCTAACAGCTGCCTCCTGCAAAGCAATTCTGTAATTATATATACAATCAGTACCACTGAAAAAAGCTCCATGAGAATTTATACGCAGAGGAGACTCGTTGTGGTTCACTCACACCCAGGCATCAGATCTGTGGATGTGCTGAACAAACCTCCTACTTCATTTCACATCAAATTAAGTCTTGGAGAACTTCTACTTCCTTCTGACAAACAGAAGCTGAAAAGTTTTACATGTGTTACAGCTCAGTCTGTTTTCCACTTGTCAGTCCCCCCAAACCAAGACAACAGTCCTGAATTCCTCCATGAATTATGGTGACACCTTATATTGAAATATGTTTGGGAAAAACCTCTTTCCTTGAGTGAAGAAAGATAAAACACAACCCTTTACTGCTCATCAGGTTCACATCTCAATCATACGTTATTCCAAAATGCCAATCTGCCCAATTATTGACAAATCCACAGGCACACTTGAAAAAGATTATCAGATTGTGGTATTTTATTATACAAAACAAATCCAATTCAAAGACAATTAAATTTAAGCTCTGAGGAGTGGAAAATCCCAAAATATTTTAAAGTGACATTTACTTTCAAAATACCTGTAAGAATTTTAATAAATTCACTGCCCAAAAAGACTCCCAGCCTCTATTATGATTAAGGGGCTTTTTTTATGAGTATTAGTTTCAGGCTGTTAAGGCACAACTGGCATTTGCTTAGACAAAACTTGACACAGGCATTACTACCTCAGAGCCAGAAACAGGAAGTGGAAGGCACAGAACATTAAAAAATACCACTAAACAAACCAATTTTAAAGGATTAAAACAATTATTAGGTAGTTTGTCTTTAAATATTGACACACTGGAGTCCATGAGTAATTGTGGGCAAAAATAATTGACAGGAAGATGCACTTCTACATTAGAGGGGCATAGAGAAAAGTCGTTAATTGTAGCTTCACTGGCAAAAATTATTTTCAGTTTACTCAGTTTTAACTAGTAGTAAACTAAAGTTTACTACTTTTAACTAGAGGCTTTCAGTTTTGGGGCTTGTTGGGATGAGGTTGTTTTTTGGTTTGTTTTGGTTTGGTTTTAAGATAAGGAAAAAGTCAATACAGGTAGATTATACTATTTCTGAGGTTTGATGAAAGCAAACCACCAAGTTCAAATACTCACATCAGCATAGGAACCTCATCTTCAAATGCAATTTAGTGGTAAGAAGCCAAGGACCACAAGCACAAGAACTGACAATCTACCTGTTTTCTATGCCAAGTCTTGCAGAGATCCAACACAGCATAACCCCACAGAACGTGCATTATACTGCCCAAATGGATCAGATCTCTAAGGCAGAACTACTAGTGATCCTAGAGGGAAAATAGGTTTCCAAATGGCCCCAAGAGATGTACCATAGTCCTCAAAAATACCAGCTTTAGCCTCTATTTAAAGTGGTGAGAATGGTAGCAAGCAAGTCCAGTAAAGCAGCAAGATTCAGTTCCCCTGCTTCCCTTCCCAATTTCTTACCAAGGCTAGTCCTAAAAGCAAGCATGTGCTCAACCACTGTTTGGCAAAGGCTGTGCTTAAGCAAACTCATTTACAGGTTTCAGTTTGTTCACTCTAGCATCAATCTTTTGACCAGAACTTGAAAAGTGCAAAAATATTTAATTATATCTTCTTAAAAAAAATAATTCATTTTATTGGCGCAACAACTCCAATTCCTCAGGAGTTAAATCCACTGCCAGCAATGGATAGAAAAGGAGGCACCAGCATAAAAAGAATCAAAGTGCATTTCCAGCATGTCAATGCTGCGTGAATTGGCAAGCCAGAACCTTATTTTCACCACTGGAACAGATTATGCTGAATTTACTTCATGAAAAGTCTGTATGACACACTAACACACAAAGTCTGTCATGAAGTCTTGGGGATACTGCAGTGAATCGTCGAAGCGGAAGCGTTTGGAGACCATACTGCTGTCCTCTGGGATGTTCTCCTTGTCCTCCTTGTCGCTGCAGCTGCCATTGCAGCTGGATTTTACACTCCGCTCTTCTGAGCACTTGGTTGGGTGTGCTGGCAGCTGAGAGGAGCAGCAAGTTTCTTCAGGGCTGCACAGCAGCATGAACTCCCCTTGCTGCAACCACGAATGGGAGAGACAATCTGCTGCTGTGGGCCTGTCCCTTCAGAAAGGAAAGGGGAAAGGTGCTCAAGTTAATTTCACCAATACTAAAAAACTAAAATAGCTTTGATGCTAAAAATCCTAAGCAAAATTGACACTGAAGAGCCAATACTGTGTTTTCACACCTACCCCAGCTGCTACAAAACACAGTTAACTATTGGCTTAACGGTTAACATGCATCTAAATTTAGTTGGCTGTTTACCCTAAAGCTGGTAAGCTTTCTCAAAACAAGGAACAGAGTTCCTTGGAATGTTTTCAACATGGTACACATAAATGTGCACATGCTTTTGCTTTTAAAGTCATGTTTTATACAGACCAGAAATAGTGAGGCTCATGAATATTCAGTCATTAGGTTTTCAAGAATAGCCAAGTAACATGTCATCAACTCTGACATTTTCTACTGTTTTACTCTTGCAATTCATCTGGCATAAACCCTTTCAAAATGTAGATCTTACCAAACAAACCAGACTTAGAAAACTGTTCCTTTGGATAACCTAATACAGTGCTACTGCAAGTTTTAATTGTGTTCTGCATTGTTAGCTTGCACAGAAGTTGCTGGAAAACTGGCTCCAAGGCAATAGAGCCCACTACTTGTGCCTAACTCTACAAGAATATGGGAATATTTTTCTGTCAGAGAAGTGTAACTTTACAGAGTTGGTTCTCTGAGAACAGACTTTTCCTCTTAAAATTCAAGGAGGTATAGTCATCAAGAGCTGGAATGGAAAAAAAAAAAAAGGCAGCTTATTGAGGGTATAATGAAGACTCTTGAGACACCCACGAGAAAGTGAGCAGTAATTGTGACAGAATGTCAAACATCTCACAGGCCCACACTAAGAGTTACCAAAGCAGGTTCTCCATCACTGATTCCCTTTTTCTAGGTGCTCCACAAACATGAAAGGTAAGATTCCCTCATGATACTGGGGTTTTGTGAACTACTGCAGATCCTGACAAACTGTATCTGAGATGTTAAAACAGGAAGGACTCTTCAGACATGACTTTACACTGAGTCCTTATTTCCTCGGAGCAGGCACTTGCCAGGAATTATCTCCCATTGTCTCCTCCTATCCAAGAGCCTCTCTCAGCCAAGCAGGGTCACTCCTGCCTGCTGGAGGCTCTCTGAAGATGACAAGGACTCCTGTCTCACCACTGGTGACCATATCTAGCACTGCAATTGATAATACCTGACCGGGTCACTTCCCAAAGTTCAGCTATTTTGCAAGGTCTTGATTAGAGCCTGAACTCCCAAAGAATGCAGAGTTATGGGAGTGTGTCTTACAAATAAAAAAGTTTACACCTTCAGATGGAGAACATTAAGACTGAACAAGGCAAAACACTGCCAAGTATAAATATATAAAAAGAGATGTATTTAAGCAGAAAGATAAAGGTAAGTCACGAAACAAGAAAGCACTGCAAAGACATTGCATTTTTGTCTCTCCAAATTGTACAACAGTTATAGAAAAGAATGTGACCTTTCTAGAGTAAATTTAATAAAATCTGTTAACAATCTGTCCTTTGAATGAAAGTATAAAGAAACTCACCAAAAAAAAAATCCCACCAACCTCAAAAACAAGCCTGACTAATAATATTATCTGTAATAACAACAGCAATATCTGACAATAATGGCCAGACAGTGAATTGAAGATCCTTCTCACACATTATGGAAAAGCATAAACCTGCACCTTTAAATATCAGTTGAATATACCAATGCGTTGTGAAATATCCAACTGATCTTATCAGTGGTATTAAGTATATAAATTAACATTCACTTTTTCTAGGTGCTCCACAAATTCAGGATTCTTGCCTGGAGGAGTTTGCTACTTACTCTGGATTTTTTATGAGAAGTTTTTGAATGAAGTCTTTTGCAGGCTGTGAAACTGATGAAAATGTTTCTTCTGAATAATCCACATTAACTTGAGATATATTAAGGTAAGTTTCTTGAACATCAGCTCCCACAAATGGAGATTCTTGTGTCAGCAGCATGTATGAGATGACACCAATGTTCCTGAGATAAGAACACAATGTATAAACCTGAATGAAAACAAAATACTCTGCATATTTACTGTGCTGCAGATCAAACCTCCTGACATATTCCACACTCAGAATCAGAAGCATCATGTGATTTGAGCACAAATGCACATACACACCCCAAGGAAAGCTATGTGTTTATATCTCAACGAAAGGATTTTTGAAAACTGTTTACTTCCAATATATCCTCTTCTTCCTATGGAGTTTAATAGGAAAAGGAAATATCACTTTTATACAGCCCACTCTTGGGACATATGGCAATTCTGGATGATAGAGCTGCAAAAAAGTCAGATTTTCTAATCTGCATGCAAATAAAACCCATCTTTCACTGCAGTTCTGGATGACAGAGCAAAGACTGAGATTCAGTCAACCTCTGCATACATTTGATATCTGAGTTGTGTTACAATCTCCTCTTGCTAAGATATTTCTTCCAAGAACATCAAGATGAGTACCATAGATGCATGGTCATCATGCATCTCATGCAGTCTCATAAATCTTAAGATGGTTTCTTGATGCATAATAAAAACTTTTTTGTGATCTGATAGATTTAGTACTCAGTGCAGTGTGGTAACATGCAGCTGTTGGGTTCCTAATTCTGAGATCAGTAGGGTTTTTTAATGTCTTCCCACAAAAGCAGGCAAATACATGATTAAAAACCATTCACAAACAGATTTAGCTACTATTATGAGTTGAGAATTTCAAAGGAGCAATTAGCAACTTTTAATAATTAATTTTAATTAAGATGCTGAAGATTTTATGTTTTAAAGGAAACATTTCAAAGCTACTCTTTAACATAGCTCATAAAATTAAAAAGCCATAAATAAAGTTGTGGGTCAGCTTAAGGTATTTGTCTCCTTTCTTAAGATTCATTCTGCAAGTATTTCTCTAAAAAGAAGAAGTAGGAAGTTTACATCCTTCTTGTGATTTGTATAATGATTTAACAACATAAGAGTAGGAAGGAAAGAGTGTCCTAGAGCAGCTAGTATCTGAAGCATGTCACCCAGGAGTAACTAACACCTAAACTATGTTATCCAGCCACTGTGATTATTCCCTTAGAACAAACACCTGCACTGCACAGGCTCAGAAGACACCTGCATTCCCTACTAAGTGTGCAACAGGCCCATACACTCCTGTAAGCCCTGAGTCAGCTCCTGAGGGCTCCTTCCCCTCCCATCTCTCCCTCCCTCTTTCAGCCAGCCCATCAACAGAAGGTGGTATTCTTGGAAGCCAAATGAAACTGCATCAGGCCCTTAGACTGGTAAGTGGACCCCCCAAACCTCAATAAAATGAACTAAGATAAAACATACCACATGTCTGTAGCTGTGGTAATAGGATCGTAGTTTAAGATTTCTGGAGCTGAAGAGATGAGGAGAAGAAAATACTTTAATAAATATATTATTTAAACAGCCTTGAATCATGCACTACATTTCTGGCATTCTTTTGCCAACCACTATTATGAGACTAAACATGTAGTTTCAATAATTAGGTTTATTATTTTCAAGCCACAAGGGTGGCAAAGCTATTTCCGTTTGCCTAGACACAGATGTTTACTTGGTTCACACCAAAATGGCACCACATGGCCTAAGGTTTATCCAAGTTTCGAGATGTGCTCAAATCAGATGCATGCACATAAGTTTCTCTCCTAAGAGGTTTTGAAGTATACAGCTTTTTAAGGGGAATGCATAAAGCCTTCAGCATGTTAACACTGCAGAACAAGATGACCAAGCCAATTTTAGGATCACTGGCTGTTAGCATAGGCTAGGTAGCAAGTTATTCACTGCAGAATGAAGTGCTCTTAGAACTCAGTGCTGGCAAATCATGAAGGAAACTTGTCCCTCAGAGAGGGCCAAGTGTTAACAGCAATCTTTCCCTTTCCAAGGAATATTTTAACCTCATGAAATCATCACAATAAATAACATTGCTAATTCAAAGAACATTTCTTTGTGCATGCTAATGTTGTATTCCAGTTCCAAGAAGAATTGAACAGCCTGCATCACAGCAAATACTAGAGCATGAAATTGAGGGGTGTGCTAATTGATATAATTCGGGATTTTTTGGTGCAAATATTTGTTGACTACTCTAAAAGAAGAGCAGCTCAAAACATGTTGCCTTGTCCTATGTTGTTCTTTATCAGCTTGTAAGTTGATAAGTGTGTGACATGAACTGTTCCTGTTTTCTCAAAAGCCCACATGAGAGGTTGTGAAGCAGCCCTTCCATACCGAGATACTCTGTTGTTCCCATGATCTGCCGCAGCTCGCTGGAATTCTCAAGCTTCCGGGACATCCCAAAATCTACAATTTTTACATCACCAAGAGGATTGATGCTGCTCAGCAAAATATTTTGAGGCTAGAATAGAAAATATTGCATTCCTAATTAATAAAATACAATCTGAAAAAAAAGCCCAATGTACTAAATGACATTTCAGGTTCTATTATGCAATACTTATTGCTAAATGTTATTTAAAAATATTTAATCTCTATCCTTTTAATCTTGTTTTAATATCATTTAATGTCCTCATTCTAATCTTCTTTATGTATTTAACAAATTACTTTGATGAACATAATAAATTAACGATAAAGTGCTAAAACAAAGTCTGCTGCAGCCTCACCTTTAAATCAAGATGAACAATATTGTTTTCGTGCAAGCAGCAAAGTCCTTCAAGTATTTGCCTTATAAGCCTTACAATATCCCTTTCACCAATTCTGTCATCCAGATCTGAGACACACAAGTCAAATATTTCTCCTCCAGCAGCACTGAAACACATTTCAAGAACACCTATGTATCAACTTTAAATTTTGAAGCTTAAGTGAGGGAAAATTTTATCAATATCAATAATATCTAAGATATATCTGTAATACCAGAGAGGCTGGGAATATATTTTTTTTACACACTTATGCTAAAACACTTAATATAAACACTTAGAAAAGGAAAAAAGTATCTGATGATGCTTTTTCTTTCCTTATAGCCTGGAACAGCAGTTGAGACAGCAAAAATGTGCTTTGACTGGTAACCTCATAATGCTCTGGTCCTCTAAACCAAGTGAGGAGATGCCTTCCACAAGCTGAATTCTATCATCAGTCCTGAATCAAAGAAGCCTTTCTTTTCAAGTCAAATCTAAAATTTCTTCCATGAGACCAGTTCATAAATTATTCAGTGCAGTGTAAAGCAGCATGGAAATATCTGTGCTCATGTGGTTTATGAGCTATTCCTACACATGGCTGCAGTGTCAGCTGGGTTTGAGATCATTACTCAGCCTGCTCTGAGTGCCTGAAGTCCCTCCCAAGGATGAAGGGCTACCTCAGAACTACATACAGATCACTGAGCCTAAACTTCACTGCTGACAAAATGAGAGTCTATCAAGAATTCAGATAATGAAGGAGCACAGCCACAAAGCTGCTGAAGTTGAGGTGTCAGCAATGCCTGCCCTAGCTGACTTTATGTCAATGTGTACATGAGGGGAAGGGCAGTGGATGCCATGAATGTCAACTTTCACAAGGTTTTCAGCACTGGCTCCCACACTATCCTTGTATTCAAGTTCCACTATGGTCTGGATGAGTGAGCACCCAGATGGGTAAAGAGCTGAAAGCTCTGCAGAAAAGGATTTGCAGAAAAGCCTTAGAACAACACATAATATGTTAGGGGTCACCTAGTTCCAGGAAAAAAAAAAAAAAAAAAGAAAGCTTTTTAAGATAGAATGCAGATATATTCTTTGGAAAATTTAAAGGGATTTATCATGGTGTATGGAGACACCATTAACAGCACTTCAAATACTTTACACATGAGTAAAGTATTAATTACATTAATTAGAAATAATTAATTTTACAGGCTGTATTTTTGTTCTTTATATTCCAAACAAAAATTTACACATACAACAAACATGACAGATAAGGCAAATTCAATTCCCAAATGAAACTTATTTTTCAGAGCTAAGGAGAAGCTTCGGAGATATCTGTAAAAAATGTGGCAATTTTTAAAGGAATGGTTCCAAAGACCAGTTTTAAAACAACAAAAGCACTAATTTAAGGGGCTCAAAACACACAAAGTAACTGCAATTCTTCAGTCACCAAAAAATGTCAAGTACTAACTGAGGTTCACAGGGCATGGATGTGCTCAGCCTCTTTGAAATCTGTGTGCTTGCTATCAGTGGCATTTTTTTTGTGATTTAAGTTGCATCAAAGCACTCTATCAAAGGACCTTTTATGGCATTCCAAGAATATTATTTCCAGTCAGCTTGTCTGAAACATCCTTAAAGGAAAAAAATATAAAGTATATTGTAATGAAAGATTAGCATAATGTATACAGGGCACTGAGGCAACTCATGCAAAAAATCAGTGTATTGAAAGACTTTTATCTACAAACATGGAACATGTGATCAAGGCATACTTACTATTCCAACACTAAGATGATTTCATTTGCTGTTTCATAGACTTCATGGAGATTAACTATGTGAGGATTGGATTTCATTAATTCAAGGACAGCAATTTCATGCAGAATCTCTGCTCTGCAGTCTTGACCTCTTCTTCTTTTCTTTAAAAATTTAGCTGCATACTCTTGGCCTGTGGATTTAGCTACACATTTTCTAACCACAGCACATCTTCCTCTAGAAAATAAAAGGGAAAACAGTGAGATGCAGGAAATTAAAAGCATGTAAATTACCATTAGAAATACGAAGACAGCAAATAATTGGAAACTAACAAAAAAAAAGTATTGGGAAGTGCCATGCTTGGCCTGTTCTTGTTCCCTGAACACTCACTTGCAGGCACAGTAGAAGGATACTAAGCTGATGAAGCTTTGGTGAGACCCAGTAAAATTCCCTTCATACAGCCTAGCTAAACATTAAATCAGAGTATCAGGTTACAGGGACATTCTCACTGTCAGGTCACAGAATAATTTGGTTGGAAAGGACGTCTGGAGGTCTCTAAAAACCTCCTGCTTAAAGCAGGGCTGGCCATGAGGTCTTACCAGGCTGCCCAGATCTCTGTTCAGGTTGGCAACATATTAAAAACCCCTCAACCTCATTACAACACCTACAGGACAATAATAAACAAAGCAAACCCCTGTGAAATACAGAGAATGAACAGGGAAAATAAAGCATATTTATGTGCATGGGTGGGGCAGGAGGTTTTCAGTGAAAAAAATTTAGTCGTAAAGAGAATTTCCTTCCACAAATAATGTAGTACTGCTACAAAAATCCCAGGTATCTGCAAAATATTTCAAAACATCTTAATAGAAGAGTATCCACTACTTAGCATTCTCTTCCTCAATTACAATTACACAAAGTGCACTGCTTTATTTGCTAGCCAGCTGTTTAGGTATGGAAACAAAAGTAGAATTTGGCAAAGAAATGTTTTTAGAAGAAAACCACATACTGTAGTTAAAACATCAAGCTGATCTTTTAAAAAAATTAGGAGGATAAAATGCAGTTTTTAAAACCAAGTTATAAACTACTGAAAAAAACAATTTTATAACCACTAATATTGCATTCCCAGAAATGCCTGGTCACATACATGCAAAGTGTTTTCAAATGATACAAGAAACATTTACAAAAAAGCAACTTTAAAGGCTGCAATAAACTGCATGTAAAGTTCTAAAAACAGTATAAAGCTGTGTACAAAATGCACAACCTACGTTTATGTCTTCAAAAAAAGCCTGTCCACCTCTATTTTTTGTTACCACAGCATACCAAGAACAAACATAATGAAGCAGCTCAGTATGACCTATCTGAGCTCTGTTCTTTTAACTAAATTAGTTTCTTTAGTAGAAAATACCACACTGCCCTGCAGCCTTTATCTTTTTTCTGGTGCAAAAATCCCTGTACTTAAAAGGAATAATTTTTTAACAACAACAACAAAAAAAAACCAAACACAAAAAAACCCCAAAAAACACCTTTTTGAAAAAATCTAGACTTCAGTATTTAATCAAAAAAGGAATGAGTATCTCACTCAAAAAATCAATTTTCATTTGCAAATAATTGTACAAACCTGCCTAAATTATTAAACATGTAAAGCTGACTTTTAATCATACTGCTATAACTTACTTAAAAATAAACTCAACAGAACAGGTTGTCTGTCATTTATTTCAACATCAATTAGTTGTAGATTTTCTCTGTCCTTTTTCTAAAGCACTGAATTTTAGAGGTGAAAGTTATTTAGTCTGATACATGCACACTGCTCACTTTAGCAACTATCTGTAAGTCTGAAAAGGCCACGTTCTTTCCCAATTGTTAAACCAGCTTATTACTGCAGAGCATTGGAGGTTACTGAGCTCAATTTCATTATATACCCAAGCTGAAAACTCTCCTTCCTCCAGCTTACATTCTCTTTTCAGCATTACATCAACCCTGTCAGCCACCAAAGTGTCTCTAACAAAGGGGAACCAGTTTAGTTTCATGAGAACAGCAAGATCTTCCCCGGTAGTTTTGGCACATTTTCCTTCTGGTTGCTGTGGGTTTAACAGTTATGAAGGGTCACTGATATCTCCAGATTTGAGATGTAAGAATTTCCACTTGTTTATTAGGAATGTCCCAATTAAGGCAAAAATTAAGACAAAAGGGTCTCTAAGAGCAGTGGAAATTGCTCCAGAAACACAAAAAGTCAGCTCGGAAGCGCTGCACTGACGCAAGCAGAGCAGTTCCCACTCCTCGCCTGCAAAGCAACCACATAACCATCCCCCGTCACAGCCCAGCTTTACAAGAAAAACTGATTTCAGGATGTTTTCATATCTCAACTTAGAAACCACAGAAATTTAAGTACTTCAAAAGAAGCCAAGCCACGCACACAGCAAGGACAGGACTACTTAACCCACTAAACAGAACCCAACCTGCCAGCTTCGTGAGTCAGTGTCTTAAATACCAAAGGACCCAACAGATAAGGGTGTGGGAGGAAGAAATGGGGCTTGGGAAGCTTAAGCAGAGAACAAGAGAACTATTTACTACATAATCTCAACAGGAAAAAGAAAATTGCAAGTGAAAATTAAAGAGTATTGAATCTTTTAGAGAGGTTATAAAGAAAAGATGGATCTTACATCACTTAAAAAGCATTTATACAGAACATGAAAAATATACAGATAGTTAGGCCAGAAGAAATCACAAATATGTTTCTAAAACAGAGTCCTCTGCTTCCGTTTTCTTTGTATTTTGGCACTTATTTTGTTATGCCGGGTTTGGCATGCACAGAAAGTACAAAAGACTGTTCTGGAATTCACACAAAACCTACACTTCTGTTTGCTTTAGACATCATCTCACAAGTATGTAGAGTCTGAAAATCCAGCGTTGTAACAATACCTGAGTTCTAGAGGGTGCTGCATATAAACTGCTTCTGTAGAGCTTAGAATTCAAAAGCAGAGCTGACAAAAGTTAAGAAAAGAAGAAAGTTATGGGCTGCAATGTGCACTTGTATAAAAGTGTACCAGATAAAGCACATGCTAGAAAAATAGAAAAAACCCAAGAGAACAATGAAGGCTGAAGAGCTCACAAACCACATGCAGAGGAGCATCTCTGTTGACAAAACAAGCTGCAGGTGCAAAGGATCCTTGTGCAGCACAGCAAGGCACAGCTGTGAGACTGACCAGGGACACTTCTGTTCAGGGAGCTTGGAAACATGATCACAGCATCACATTTGCATGGCTTTACACCCAATCCACTGAGTATTTTCAAGGCATGGATTACCCAGTGGTTTCAAAATACACATTCACTTGTAGGTCTGAAACAGTGTCATAAATACCAAG
The DNA here is from genome assembly GCA_013396875.1 of Vireo altiloquus. NCBI lineage: Eukaryota > Metazoa > Chordata > Aves > Passeriformes > Vireonidae > Vireo > Vireo altiloquus. The sequence goes on from VZRF01005754.1 coordinate 255,961, forward strand.
GGTTTGGGTGCTTTGCTGTTTTATTTCCTATTTTACTGTTGCAAACGAGCAAGGGCAGCAGGCTGCAAAACTGCTCTGAAACAGCAGGTTGTTTGAAACTTAGTCTAACTGCTTGAGGTTGGGAAGGGAAAAGGGAAGGGAAAAGGGAAGGGAAAAGGGAAGGGAAAAGGGAAGGGAAAAGGGAAGGGAAAAGGTCTTTTTTTTCTGGACTTCAGAAAACTCACCCAAACACCTGGGACAACCAACTCCAAACCCTCATTCTCTGTCTTACAGTATTACCCTATGTCATCTCTTGTTTAGGCCACGCACCTGGAATCTCATGGGTGACTAGGCAGGGAAAGGAAGATAATCCCAAATCTACATGCCTATGAAAACACACCAGATCTCTCTGATGTGGAAAAGGCTGGCAACTTATGCTTCACTACCCCTTTTCCTGGTCCCTAAAACCCACTGTGGTGCAAAGAAGGGGACAGGGAAGGAGAAGGCCATACTTCATTCTCCATCTACTACCGTAAAAGTTTGCCTCGTTGTACAGAGAATTTTCTTGCAGCAGAAATTCCTCCTGCTAAAATAAAATAAATAGGAATAATCTTACCTTCCGAGCTCTTTTGACTCAAGCATATAAAAATTGTGGAAGTTATCTGTCTTGATTGGTGTGTGCAGAGATGTGGCCAACAAGCCAGAAAGGCTTTTATTCTCCAGCTTTCTCCTCGACATCGTTGAGAGCAGGTCTCTCCTACCAGTCACCTGCTGAAAAACAATTAAGAGTTTTAGAAATTCCATAGTTACAGGAGAGTATGCAAATATTACGAGTTTAGGGCTATAAAACTAGAATAGTCAGAACTTTTTCAGTAGCAGCCTGAAAACAACACATTTAATCGCTGTAAAAATAAATCCTGAAAGGAATACTAATCAAGACATGCTAATTTAGTAATGTAAACATTTAAGATAAGTTGGGGGTTTTTTTCTCCCCGGAGCATATCCATAAGATACCAGGGATAAGCTTAAGTTCTAATAAAAATGCTAATAACTACTTAACTATTAATGAGATGTAACTTTTTTTAATCTTCCTGAAACTCTTCTTTGGATTCTGGGTAAGTTCCATAGTTCCTTTAAGTTGACACTTTTAACAGATATTCCTGGGGGAATTTACCAAAACTCCTTCCTGTTTGTTAACTGCAACACAGCAGGAATAGTAACAATATGACAAAGAGGGTGTTGGGGTTTTTTTCCCCCAAATATGTATGTGGGAATATTCACATTTGTTATTAGGCTGACTCATAGTGAGTTTTTAAGTTTCCTTTTTGAGGCTGAGTTAATCTTCAGAGAGAAGCATGAATGGACAAGGTCCTCTATGCAAGTTCAGATCATTTAAAATCAAATGATGTAGTAATCCTGATTACCTTAATAAACCAGTAGAACAGCACATTATGAAGATACACCCACCCACATCATTTCTACTACAGTGAAAAAAAAAACCTAACAAAACCAAACCCAATAAAAATACTGGGGTTTGGTATTCACATTTATAAGCCTGAAGCATCTCTTCAGGTGAAATGCAAAAGCAAGGCAGAAAAAGGTTACTGAAGGATAACAGAAGTTGTAATTGATGGCTTTTTCAAATTAAAGAGCAGGTTTACCTTCGCTAGTGAAGGATAAAAACCATAAGGCAAATTACAGTTCAGAGACAGCAAACTCACAAAAATACACTTGCAGTTTCAGTGACAGAAATGCACTGTCAGACACTTCTGGGGAGCATTTGAACTAGTTACGATCCAAATGTAATCCAGTACCCATCCAACACTGTTCACATTCCCATGTGGGACGGAACACGGATATTCATATTAGAACTACTTTGGATTCAAACCATTGTACATACTTTAGCAGCAAAAAGGCCCAAACTACACAGTTTAAAAATATCTTCAAAGTATCATTTGATATGCAGGAAATAGCTTCTTTAAGAAATTATGAAAAGGTCACAATACAATCTAATACACAAGTCTTTGACTCACTCTGTAACAAGCAAGCATTCCTTCTTCCCCAGTTATATGACAGTTTACCATTTAAGAGGACGATTTTGATGTCTGAAATTTTACATGACTCTCCTTAGGGCTGTGCTCACTCGATAACTTCAACTGCTAAACTATATCTTCTTACTGCTGCACTTCAGCACAAAAACATTTATGTTTGATAACTGGCCTCATTGATTAAGAGCTTACCGTTATCGAGTTTATTACCCCTATGGAACTTACTATGTAAGATTTTATTTTATATGATCATTCGTACAGACCAATTATTATTAATGAGAACTTCTGCCTCACGTTGCCTTGACTTTGTTTCTCTGGTAAGACAACACATCTCCTTTTTTAAGCTCAGTATCATCAAGAATAGAGAAAAAGACATAACCATATCAGACAAAAAGGCACGTAATCTACTCAGGAGAATGAGATTCAATTAGCTGTGGGCGAAAAAGGGCACGAATTTTAATACACAAACTATTTCCAAAATTAAAAAGTGGTAGCTGTGTTGTTACGCATTGCACAAAAAGCCCCGAGAAGTGCGGCTCTCACAGAAATCTACAAGATCCTCACGAAGGAGAAGGCTTCCCACTAAATTAGGTAAGTTTAACCGGGCAAAAATCAGCTCATTTAACCCTTTCTAAAGACGTCAAGTCTCTGCTCCGGGCCGGGAAGATGTTTGGCAGCGAAGGATCACGGAGGGCGGCAGCGGCCGGGCGGGACGCGGCCAGGTCCCCGCGAGACAGCCCCGACTCCCCTCAGAGTCACCCCCGCGCTGCCGCCGCCGAGACCCGGCAAAGGGCGGGGGAGGCAGTGCGGCGCTTCCACCGCGCCCAGCAGCAGCCCACTACAGCAGCCCTCCGGCCGAGCACGCTCCCCACTGGCCGCTCCCCCCGGCCGGGCACGCTCCCCGCTGGCCGTTCCCCCCGGCCGGGCACACTCACCGCCGGCCACCGCCCGCCGTCCCTCACGGCGCCGCTCCCGCTCTCTCGCTCTCTCTCAGCGTTTGAAAGGCGCAACCAGGGGGGTGCGGCTGCCCCGGCGGCGCGCGAGCCAGGCCCCGCCCACTCGGCAGAACAGCCAATCCGCGCCCTGCCACGGCGCCAGCAGCCCGGCGATTGGCGGGAGAGCCCTCGGCGCGGGGAGCGCCCCCTGCCGGCTGCTCGGCCCCGCAGCAGCAGGTGCCGCCGGCCGTGAGGGAGCCGAGGGGAGCAGGGCTCTGCGAGGCGCGGGGCTCTGCGGGGCTGCCTCTCGCGTCCGCACCTAGCGGGGTGCACGGAGCCGCCGCTCCGGGCCACGGGCACCCATGGCACGTCCCGATCCCGGGGCTTTGTACCACCCCCACCCCGTAGCGAAGGCTCCTCGGTGCGTCCGCTGCGTCCTTCAGCGCTGGAGCAGCGGGGTTCGGCCGAGGCAGCGGGTGCGCGGGCAGGTCCCGGTGCGGGACACCGCTGTGCATCCCCCCGGGATGGAGAGCCGCGGACGTGAGCCGCTCCTGCAGCGCTTCCGCTCCGTCCTGGGGAGAGGCCGCAGCCGCGGGACCGAGGCGCTGTGAGGGCTCCGCCGCCGCCGGGCGAGTCATGCAGCCGCGAAGGCTCAGCGACCACAGCACCGGCCCGGCCCAGTTAAAAACCGAGCGATAAACCAGTTCTCGCCGACAGCTGCCCGGAGCAGAGCGCTTTCAGTGCTTCTGTATAAGCACACGTCTCGCACGGAGCACGTTTGACAATCTTTTGTCATGCATGCAAGTGGAAACAGGGCCTTCAGAGCCTTGTGAGAAGCCCACAACAACAACAAAAAAGTTAAAAGACTTTACCCTGTGGTTTCAAAGACTCTTTCAGAGGACTCAAAATAGCCTAAAGCGTGGTTCAGAAATCAGCTGAAGTTAGAAAGAGTTCTAAAATTGTTGCAATTTGTTTGTCAAATTTATTTCCTCTGAAGCAATCCAACGAGCTAGAAATTTGCAAACATCCGTTTTAGAATAGATTTGTCATGAAGGCAGTAATAGTAACGTAGCACAAGAGTTTTAAGAGTTCTGTATTTAATTTCAGCAGTGCACCATTAGAGTTACTGGGTTAGTTCTGTTTATGCCATGGCACTGCCAGTGAAATGGGTAATTGCTGTGTTTATTACAGTGCCTAGGTCACGCTGTCACAGCAATGCACAGCACTAAGATGAAAGTGGTATAAATGAAGATAGGATAGGCAGCTTGAGAAATCAGAAAGTATTCTTGAAGAGTCCAGAATATGTCACAACATGTAGCTGGCACACTGAGGTACCTAATAAAAACATCTGTAACTCCTGCTTGCTTGGACTTCCATCTGGATTTTTTGCACTTTGAGCTGTGAATATTTTGGACAAAAGCAGTCCAAAGTCTTCACTCTCTCCCACAGAGTTTCATCATCTCTGCAGAGTTCCAGATCATACCCTTTCTTCAGTATAACATGATTTCAAATACATCTGTCAGATAAAAATACAGCATGTGGACAGGTTTGGTTTTGTTCAGAAGTGCTCTTTGTACAGTATGAAAAGCAGGCAGCATTCCAAACATACCAAATGAGCCACAGAGTAAACTTAAATGATGCCCACAATTAAGATGTTTTCGGTTATTATAGCACGTGGTGCCAAGAAGTAAATGACAGTGCTTATGTTTGTCTCCTTAGCTGCTTTTGTGCCTTTACTGATCCTCTTCAGGATTTGTTCTACTCTCCCTTTAAGTTTTGAAAACCAAGTAAATACCAAAAATGCTTCATGACATGCATGTTATTGTAGTCCTGGTTATCTGTTTATATAATGCCATAGAAACATGAATGGCACTTAGAGAAGGGTATAATTGACAGGACTCCACCCTGAGGACTTTGGAATTTTACTTAGATACACCACAACTGAGGAGGACAAACAGAGGGTGGAGAAGGGGGAATGGGCAGGCTGAAGGTCACAGTAGTACAGGATTATGAACTATTATTATTCCTAATGTATACACCTGGTCCTTGGGATAATTAAAAAAGAGCAATTAAAGGTGTTAGCTTCATAACTCCCATTCTTAGGTACTTCTTCTCTTGCTTACCTTGATTATCCATCCATTACAGAGCTGGCTCTTTGCAGCCTTTAGAGGCTATTTCCCCTTCATCAGCAGGCAATTGGCACAGCTGTGATGTACAGCCCATAGGTGTTTTAGGGAGCCAGCCTTGTGAAGAAAGCTCAGCTCCCTCAAGGAGTGCTGATTTCAGCTCAGGTCTGCCATGGGGTTCATGTTTGGGGTGAAGAGATAGCAGCCAACCCTTCTCAGCAGGGAACTGTGTAACTGAGGAGGGACAAGCACACGACATTATGAGCTGCACAGCTGGAAGCTCAGAGTGCTGAGCCTTGTCCAACTCGTTTTTATTTAATATGGGTAATTTTTAAAAAAATCTGATTCCCCCCATGCTAAAATCTCTGCACTACCTACTCACACAAGGCAATCCTCAATGCAGTGGGAAATCTCTGCATTTCACCCAGGCACTGCTTCCCACAGCTGCCTCAGTGTCCCCCAGCACGAGCTCCAGGCCAACTCCAGTGTTTACACTGAGGGAAAGAGAGTAATTGTGCACTACGTGGCACCGGTTATCAGTGACCCAGGTGAAAATCTCTTAGGAGTCTGATATCGAGAATGACAACAGAGAAATGATTCTGAAAGAGTTGCAGTCCCAAAGCCCCGCCTCTTCCCAGAGCAGCTCTCCTTCGGTGACTCAGGTTAGCTTGCACTGCATCTTTAGGAGCAGCAAGAGAATGCAAAATCACCTTCTAGAAAAGGTTTGTAAAAAATGGAAATATCACTTCACTATCAGATTCTACAAAGAGTTTGTGTAGCACACAGGAGAAGTGACAAGTTGCCATTTAACCATTCTCCTTGGGCTGCCTCGTGGTGGGGGAGAACCCTTGCCTTAGGGTGATTAAAGCCTCTCTCACTGGAACCAGTATTATTTCTTAAAAAGTAGGAGGAAGTATTTGGTGGAGGCCACTGACTTTTATTAAAGTCAGTCTTTAATTATTTATTACTAATTATTATTAATTATTAAAGACAAAAGAATGCATTTCCCCCTGAAGATATTTCCCTGTGAAAAAGAGCTTTCCTGTGTTACAGGAAAATTGTGTTGTGAAGTATTTTGCTGCCAGCTCTGATGCTCCATTTGCAAGCAGAGGCTCTTCCACAAAGCCTGGGCCTCTCCAATGTGTTGGCTGCAATATTTTGTGCTTTATTTGTTTGTCATTGGTGAGGTTTTTTTCATATGTAGTTCTTATTCAAATTATGTTGCATATGGCTGCAGAATCCTTACTTTCCTCACATCCAAAATGATGATTTGTAATATGCCAGACTCCATAAGCCAGCAGAAATCACTTAGCAAAGGTGACATCTTAAAGAGTATCTTGTGGTTTCTCTAAAGGTTTAAAAATGCTGCAAAAGACAGAATGATCTAAAGGTACTCACTTAAAAAAGGATGTTACAGTGTGTTCAGAGGCACAATAAAAGAGATGAGTTACAAAGCGGATTTTGTAAGAAGATTTATTTTACTTAAGTGATTTCATGATGAAACATGGTCTTAAACAAAATAGAGATCAGTATGAAAATAAAATTATACACAGAAAATTCTTTTTCCCAAATGTTTTTGAGTAACAGGAAATACAACACAACAGTCCTGTGTTCAAATTATGTAAATCTGTGAGCAGTCAAACATTATAGTACATTCCTTGAAGCCAGGCACAATGACACACATTGTGTGCCCCTGTAACACACTCAACACATTTTCTATCTGTTCTCTCTGCCTCAAAGAAAAAAATTGTGAAATGTAATGCAATGTAAATGGGGAAAAGGAGGGAAACCATCTTAATGCTTGAAGCACATATTCCCCATTTAGTGTTCTGTGAAAGACATGTACCAAATTCAGATGAAACTTAAACTGGCTTGTAGAAAGATAGAAAAACTTGGAATTGTATTTGATATACAGTCTTGTGAACATTTAACTGAAAAGTATGGAAAGGATTAAAAAATACACTGTGTTCTACTTAAAGCTTAGAAATAAATATGCACTCCGTATTCTCAGTGCCTGAAATTCTTTAAAAACAAAGAACTTGGTATAAAATTATATCAAGTAATTGTCAAAAATGAGGAAGATGCACCTATAATCCTGTTAAATTTTGGATGCCTGCATCCCCACTACAAAAACTTGTAAAACTCTACACACTTTCAAACATGCTGAATAACCCAAACTGTAACCTAGCAAGGGCAGGAACACTGACTGACTTGGGGGTAGCAGTATTCCACACCACATCCCTCATTACCTTCTCTTCCTCTAAAGTTCTCCCTCTCCATACTGTACCAGCCCTTACAAGTACAAATGTTCAGTCAATTATTCGAAAAGCAGCCTTGCTGATCAGGATTCATGGATGCCCTCAAGGCTACATCGTCCCGAGGAAAAACGGAGTATAAAGAAAAAGCATCCTCCTAATGTGATTGATGTAGTTAATATTACTATAATTCTCCTCCTCCCTGCAATGCTGATAATAAACAGCAGTCTCCTGAGTGCTGCAGACTCATTGCAGAAAAATGTCCTGCTGCATGGAACTATTGAACCAGTATGGTTCTACATGGGAGTTGTCTTCTCATTTAGGACTTCAAGTTTATAGAAAACTCCTACCACCTCAGTTACAACGTTGAAGAAGAAAACTCACAAGGAATTCTTCTTTTGACTCTCTCATGTTGACTCATTCAGTAGACTTGTCTTTTAGGTAAAGAACCAGGTCAACTTTTAGGTACAGAAACCCATCCTGAAACCCTTCCACCCTCTTACACAGTATTTTCTTGGATAATGCCATTAGAGTGCCAATGGAATCAAGACTTACATCAGCTTGGCTAAAGCTACCTACATCATTGAGACTATTTTAATTACCTTAAGTAAGCTTTGGAAATGCCACATCAATCCTTGTCTTTGTGGAAATGCGTGGTTCTTACACAACCATAATACAAACAGCAAGTATCTTTAAAAAAAAATTTAAAATCTGCATTTTGACACATCTAAACATTAGGGATTTGGCCCATCACACTGAAAAGGTAAGTCACCATTGGTTGTGATGATCTAACCTCTTATCAGAAGTTGTATCTCTTGCCTAATGCAGATAGTAATAAACAGTCATTACTCATACAAACAAAAGAGGGCTTCCAGACTCCACCCTTATTTTATTTAGAAGCCTTCATTTTCCTGAAAATAGCCCACATCAAAAAAAAACCAAAAAAACCAAAATAACCCAGGCCCAATAAAACAAAACAAAACAACCAAATCACATAGAAGTAAATTTTCTGATAGTGTACTTAGATTTTCCAAAAGCTAGTAATGCCTTGCAGTTGCAGTAACACCAGTGTATTTCAGGATGAACAGTCATTTTTTCCTAGGTGCATTTTCATAGCCTAATTTTCAAGCAGGAAGTATCCTGTTTTGTATCCCAGGGGTCATCACAGCTCACTGTCCTGCTCCCTATCCTCAAAGTGCAGTCCTTTTTCTGTCCCTACTCTCAGACATGTCTTCACTCCAGCACTGCTCCATGGCTGTATCTTGAGTGCTCTGTGGAACTGTCTTATCATTACAGCACCTACAATTACATTCCTTCTCAGAATTATTTATGAGCCTTCAGAGATTTATTTTCTTATTCATACAGTAATCTACTTTAAATTAGTGAGCTCCAATGTCTGACTGCAGTCAGCATGGAAATCAAATATGATGTCTCAGCAAAATCCTCTTTTATTGACCTTATACTGCTGGATGGGCATTTCTAACTATGAAAAATGCAATCCTCATTTAAAATGAAAGATGTCAAATAGTCCATGGAGTGTGTCACGAGCTGCTTGTATTGCAATTAGCAGGTATCACAGATAGAACGAGCTTTTGGGAAGAATCCAGTTCAAGGGCTGTATGAGAAAGCCTCCAGCTGTGGAAGGCAGAGTCCTCACCAGTGTAACAGATCTGCTGCTGCTGGGATTTCTGGATCAGCATCACCTGCCTCACTGCAAAGGCTCTGCACCCACCTGGCCAACAGCCTGGGGCAGCCCATGGGGACCACAAATTCTGACAATATAAAACACTGCAAGCAAAGTCCCCTGACTCATTAATTTTGCAAAACCAAAACACATTTTACCCTTGGATACCTAATCAACTATTTTCAAAAAAACTTTTATGACTGTTATACTTAAACCACTCAGTCTTGGTATCAGAATAACAGTGACCCTATCGACTCTGGACTGAGGGAGCTGCTTATGAAAGCAAACCCAAACTTACAGTCTTACTGTGATACTACAGCTACAGTCAGTGCAGGTGGTCAGCAATTGTCTCTGGGTGATTGTAGGATTATGTGCAACCTAAAGGGAGGTGATGGAGGCCTTTGGAAGGCAGCCCAGAATTAGGGAGACCAGAGTCCTGTGGAGTTCCATAGGTCTATACATTTAAAAGCTAATTACATTGATGTCAGCACAAAAGTATGTTAAATTAGTTGAACAATATACCTCCTGAGTGCTTAACAAAAGCCTCTAAGTAGGCAAGGCTTTTTCTAACACAGGCTGAATGAGAAGTTTCTGAAAGTTCTGAAAACAAGAAACAACTGAAATCCAAAAGGTAAAAGTTTCATTACTGAGAAATTTTTAAATGGGCAGAAGGATTGAGAGCAGCATAGCTGAGCTCCCTTTCACACTCATCACAGCTTTGAGAAATTCGTCAGAATACCTCTCTAGTTAACATTTTATTATAATTATTCTGCAATGTAATCTGAAAGGAAACAAGTTCAAATTTTGAATTACTGATTTAGAAAGGGGCTAATCAATGAGTGTAGCAATTATTTCACATAGTCCTCAGGAGGTATTTTTAAATGCATTCCGAATACATACAGATACTTCATGGATTGTAACAATTCCAAGAGTCCTTGACTGTCATCCTTCTACCTACAATTAGGAGGAACCTTTCTAAACAGTGGCTAGAAGGTCAGTCATACAAAACAGAATTATCAAATAATCATTATTTTACCTTAAAATATCTACAGCATAATATGGCTCTGAGCAAAGCCTATGAAGTAAAGCCCTAAAGGAAGCTTCAACCTGAACAATACCTTCCTTTCACTAAAATTATTTTTAAAAATACTAAAAATGTTTAAATGAAAAACTTTTCATAGCAGCGAACATCCTAAATAGTAGTAGCCTAGTGCCAAAATTAGTCAGTCTAAAACTGAACAGAAGCACTATGAAGTTTATGGTCTATCTGGAAGACGTGCAAAATATAAACCATCTCTCAGTGAAAATTCTGTGTTTGGAGGGTCAACACTGTAATTTTGCACACTGTTAACAAAAGGGGGTTATACTGGCTTTACAGTTAAGTTCTTTTCCTCTACTATTTACCTAATGTGTATTTAGTTTTCCAGCAAACAAGTAATTTCAAATTCCACATCCCAAGTTCTTTTTTATTGTAAAATATTTAGGCAAAACGTGAGACTAGTCCAACAGCAGCCACTGTGGTTGCACTAACAAAATTGTGAAGAATTTTTTATTTAAACTGATGAGCCAGTCAACCCATAGCATTTCTGCAGTTCTGTTTTATAGCACATATTTGAGCCAAAATACAAACAGTTTAAGAAGCCAACTTTGAGTAAGTCTTCTGAAGTTTTGCTTGGGGTTCAGTTGCTTGCCCAGAGAGGAAAGGATGAGAAGGGGAAATAACAGTAGCTGAAAGCTACATCTGCAATCTTATGAGTGGAGACCAACCTTCTGCTCAATTCCCATTAGTGCTAACAGGAATAAATTAACCCTCCACATAAGAACAGTGGCAGGAAAAACAACACTATTAGTATAATTTAATGCAGATTAGTTTCATTCACTGAAAATAAGTAACTTGCTCTATATGCTATGGGAAATGAACTTACACTGGCCATTCAAACACAGCTGCTGCAGATTCCCCTGGTGTGAACAGAGATTCCCTCAGTCCAGAGACAGTGTTTCAAGTACCTCCATAAAACTCTGCAGCTACCACTGCAGAAACTCAGTAAACATCTGCAATTAATATTGCTGACATTACATTTAACAACCAGATGATACCATTGCAAATGTTTCAGAAGGAATTTTTTTTCTTTTTTGTTTAACTTTTTTAAAGGATTAAAAATACATAAGAAACCACAAACCTCTCCTCTTTCCTATAATTTTAAACTGAGCTAACTACCAGTCCGGTGCTCTGCCAGTCCAGCTCCTGCCAGAAGCTTTGTGTGATGTCCTGCCAGGATGCTGCTGCCTAGATTTTCAGTTTCCCCGAAGATTACAGATACTCCCCACCCCCTGTGTGACCTGGGGTTAACTGCTGCCGTGTGGAGCCCATGTGGTGCCCATGAGCAGGCCTGTGAACGCAGGAGAGTTCACCCCACAGACTCTCTAAGCCATGTTAACATTTTTTATGGTAGGGTCAGTACAAGGATAATGAAAATGATGTTCAAAAGCAAAAGGAGGCAAATATTTGATGAATACCAAGGAAAAATGGCAGGCAGGGAGGGCGTAGGGAGAAAGGTCTGGATTGAAAGGCTTTCCTGCCCTGCCAGGTGCTGCTGGCACTGTGACAGAGGTGGTGGATAGCTGTCCCCTCCCTGCTGTGGGCAAAGGCACTGCTCCCCTCACAGCTGCTGGCCTGCAGACTCTCAGTGGGTGACTTCTTGCTACAGCAGGTGCCACACTGCACAACTTTATTGATTCCAAGCTTTTCTGGAGTGTTCTGGCTACAACCTGACTGCCAGGAGTGCCAGGTGAGCAAAGCACACCTCTGCTGGGCTGGGCTGGGCTGCTGGGACGTGGAAAGAAGTGGCCTGGCCCTGGGGTGAGGGGGACAGAGGCCACTCTGCTGCCAGCCTGCCCTGACCTGGGAGCTGCTTTTTGGCTGGTGATGGGTGGCTCCACTTCCCAGCAGCGCAGAAAACATGGGCACCTCACCTAAATTCCTGCAGGGATGTCCCCTGCCAGCTTCTGTGTGATGAAGATGCTGCAGGTTAAGTTAGTAAGAGCTGTCATTGGCTGAAGGGATTCTTTTGTCTACTTCTTTTCTTTCTAAATCCAAAGCTCCTTAGCACCATCTGGAAAAGCTCTGAGGAGACAGAGAGCTTTGGAAAGGCTTCCCAGCCTTTCTCTGTGTGGACCCTCATCCCTGCTACAAAGTGTCGTAAGCAGTAGCAGCGCGGTTGCCTGGCACAGTCAGCTGCAGGTCATGAAAGCTGCCTTTCACTTGGGACATGTTTAACGGGAACGGCTTCCGAAACCCAAGGGAGCACATGCCAAGCAGCTGCCAGGAGATGTGGGTATTTGACTAAGCTCAGGCTTCCTTTCCTATACTGCCTCCTTGCTAATCCCTTCAGAGCAGCAGCATCACTTACACCACACAAAGAGCCAAGTGCTTGAGGCACCACAGGGAGCTGTACCCAGCTGACACTTCAGCCTTCACACAGGGCTTTTTCAGAGTCCCCCAGGGGATGCTGGCAGCAGAGGAGGAAGCAGCAACTTCTCCTTAGTTTCTCTTGGGTTTAATGCTACAAAGATTCAGGATTTTTTTTTAAATTTATCTATTTTCTAACTGACAGCTGTCCCACTGGTGACCCTGTCACATCTTTACAGAATACCAGATCATCATGGCTGATTTCAATTATTTTTACATGCATAAATACAGAACAAATGGGTGCAGTAGATATATTTAAATAAAAATTGACAAGATGCATTTATTGTTTTAGTTTTGTACAAAAGCATAACTTAAAAAGCAAACTAGTATAAACTTACTTTGTGCCAAATATTTAAACTTTTCATTCCAAAGAGTATCTGGTTCAAAACTTGTAGATACAGTTTCCACCTGGGAAATCTCTTTTTTAAGACCACAGATAACAGTATTGTAAAATGAAAATTCTGTAGTCCTTCAACCAATCAGAAGTTGCATTCTGCTCCGAGTGCCAGAGTTTTAGCTACTCAGTGAATGGATCATATGAAACATGAGCCATGCTGGAGTGACCTGCAGAAAAGTCAGTTTGCCTACTGCTCATTTGTGTTCTGAAAAAAAAATGTGCATTAGGACCCGTGACATGCAATCTTAGCAAAGACTGATAAATATACCTGTAGAAACAGGGTGATGTGTTTGGATTTTTCTTTGCTACTTCATAGCAGCCAGAAGTAGCCTAAGAAAACCTAAGTTACTTAAGAGAGTCCCAGATGTCATGCAGAAGCTCAATTATTCTTGAAATAAAAGAATGCTTTCCCTCTGACTTTGCTTTTGCCTTGCACATGTGACATTTCCTCAGTGAGTCTGAAGGCTTTTCTCAGTCACCACCACAGCTGCAGCTGCCTTCTGCCTCCAAGGGTGGACTGGCAGTCTCTGCTGACGACATCTCCAGGGACGTTCACCTCTGCTGGAAAAAACCTCCCACGAGAACAAGCAGGACACCTCCCTCAGATGCCCCTTCAAAGGCCTCCAGAGTGAGAACGTTACTTCAAAAGCTACTTTTCCCACAGAACAGGGCTTGCTGTGCTGCACTGCTATCAAAAGGACTAGCACAGAGCTAGATTCATCTTCTTGTTCCAGTATCCCAGTGCAACTTCTGGAATTTTAAAATGTGGTGGATGCAGCGCGTGACAGCAGCTGTGCGAGAAATGAGGCGCAGCTGCACAAGTGTTCCACAAGACCATCTGGAGGAAAAGTACCAAAAATAGATGCGAGCAAGCCTCGTGTATTTCAGCAAAATTAAGCATAAAGAAATTGGTGTCCATGCAGTGTTTGATATGCCATAAAAACTGCTTCAAATAGCATTTCATAAGAAAACTATTTATCAGTGAAAATGCAAGCTTGGACACTACGAACAGTTTACATCTTGTAGGTGTTCACTGATACAGGACAGTGGCATTATGACCAGTGGCTCACCTTAAAGAAGTTATTAATGGTTTTCCAAATGAGCTAGTGTTTTATGGTGCTGTACAAATAAAAAGTTGTGGGGAGCATATGAAATATCTGTATTAAACTCCACTGCATTAAGTCATCCAATGCATGAAAAATGACCTGGATGCATTTAAAATAAATGCATATTACAATATCACATATAGTATTATAAAATTATTACTTATGTGCACAGTCCTGATATCTATAGACATGGCACTGTGAAGAAAGCCTGGTTCCTAAGCATTTTTATAGATATTTGATAGTGATGCAATTTGCTATCAGTCAGATCATAATGTCCCTTCAACTTTGGTACATTCAGTGCAAAATATTTTCGGGAGATTTTTTACTCTTATAAAAATAAAAGGCTTTTTTTTTCCCCTGGAGAGTGCTTAAAGAATAAACACTAGCAGAATGTCTGTTCAAGCATGGAAAGTGACAAAACAGAAATAACACTTTTGTTTGCTTGTTTCCTGTTTACACTCTAAGAAACATAATATAATGAACCTATAAAAATAAACAGAAGTCACTGTGTTAGGGTTTTTTCCTGATATACTGTGATAAATTGCTAGTTTCTTCTTAAAATAGTTTCCATGCAGTATAAAGCATAAAATCAGTCTTATTAAGTTATTAAGTTCATTGTAACAGCTCATATTTTGTCATACACACCACTGGCAAACGCATTTCCACAAACCTCCTCAATGCACAAGCCGTTGTTGTTACATCCTTTGCTGCTGACTTTCCTCCCAACTCACTTCTGCCCCAGGAACTTGAGCTCTATGGTGTTCCCCATGCAGGCACTCGTAGTCTTAGGTAAAGCAAGTGTTGAATATGCTGTTATAACATATGGCATAAAGTAATGTGCCTTCATGAATTTAAAAAAAAAAGGATTTTAGAAAGTTCAGTTGTATGGTTTTTTGATAATTTACTGGGTAGGTAAGGGGCTGAATGATTTCACATTTTTACTTGAATTTTCTATTCAACAACTTTGATGAAATCCCATTCTTGGGTACATGTCAGTTTTGCAGTAGCCAGATCGATCACAACATGGCATCACGTTTCTGGTTTACTCAGAACATAAACTTTAGAAGTGTAGCCATCCCAAAAACCCATGGATTGCAGGACTTGGCTTTCCCTGCATACCAGGCACACTCTAGTTTCACTGTCGAGAATTCTGCCACTACCACAACGCTTTTTAATTGCTTCACAAGCTCCTTCGTGGAACCTCATTATTTGAATTGCACCATGAAACAATTTTCCTCTAGGAAATCCAATACAAAAGTTCATTCATTCATCCCTTGAGAAGACAGATCCACAGAAGTCCAATGAGCTGGGCACTGTGGTTTGTGTATCACTCAAGTCCAAAAGTACTTGTCTCTTCTACTGCTGTCAACAGTTTTTCATATAACATAGAGAATGATGGGTACGGGGGAAGGTCCAGACGATTGAAACAAGTGTGAGCCCTGAGGGAAAAAGAGAGAGGAGGTGAAGAAGTTCATTATTTGAAAAGTTCAAAAGAGAACACAGACTGGTATGTGCTTGAACAGAGATGGGCAGATAGTATTCTTTTAGAAGACTTTGTTCTGTCAAATGATGTTTTCCAATTGAACAGGTAGTGAGGTTTAATCTACGTTCTTCTCACTAAAATAAGCCAGTAAGAAGCATTTATGAAGATCTTTAGAAACACACTGACAGTCCAAAAGGCATGGGATAAATTTTATCCAATAAATGTGCATGAGAAAAAAAAAAAAAAAGATTTGGCATGGTACAATTCAAAGAGTCTGGTCTGAAATCTTGGCTTTAAATGTATCTTCTGAGATGCAGCCTTTCCCTTCTGTACTGATGATACTTGAATACTGTATTTGTAATGATAAACAAGGTATTTCCATACATCTCCAGATACACATGAAACAATCCCACAGTAGTAAAGGACAGACAAATTAGATGCTCTTGTTCTACAATTTCCTTGTCCTATGGATGGTGTTCTTGGGATGCTGCTGCTTGTGCTGACACCCCCAATGGACATGTCTGTCCTACAGGCCAGCAGCTTTTGGAATTATAGAAAACCATGCACGAACCTCTGGGAACTACCCTGCTTTCTGAAGAGGGTGACCATGCCATTTATTTCTCAGTTTTTGAAGTCCATCTACCTTAAGTTTGTTGACACACTTGGAACTGTCTCTCAAAACCTCTTCCAGGGAATGAAAAGGGAGATAACAAAGGTTTCTCTTCGTAGTAGAATCATGGATATCATTGCCTGACCTCAGGGCATGCTAAGGATGGTACTTTCTAAAACATTGTGATGGATGAGCATGCTCTAGTGAAATAGATGAGGTAACTATTAACGTGATGGGTTCTTGAGGATGAAATGATGCAAAGAGAAACTGGAAGAGGTATTTTGGCAGAAATGCCAAATGAAGAAATACTTCATTATTTTGCAATAAAATATATCATACAGTTAATTATTTAAATACAATCCAGCTGAAAACCAAACTCCTCCTGGAGTGCCCTGCCCTCCATCAGTATGATCTGTATTAAGTATAAATATGTAATATGTTAATGGAAGAACTGAGCAAGCTCCCTCCTCATAGCAAATGCAACTCTTCATTTAAGCTGACCAGTCCCAGAAACCCAAGTGTCTGCCACAGACCTGTACAGACTTCCTCGGAGCCAGAAAGTGCTGCCTTCCATGTGAGCAAATTCATTAATTGCCACTTTAAGTGGCTCTCAGCTTTGGGAATGGAACATGAAGTGAAGTGGGTTAATCTCACTTGTTAAAAAACCTAAGAGTCCATTACAACCCCTCATTGAAGCTGAAACACTCAGTTACAGCCTTGTACTGTCATAAAAATATCAGGCTGAAGATATGTATACACAGCACACAAGGCCACACTATTATGATAAACACAGTCCAAACACCAAATACACAATCACTTTAAAATAACCATTGATTTCAGCACCCTCCCCAAATACAGTAGCCTTAGAAGTACACTGCTACTACTATAATGTAGCAGAGATGGCATTTCCTCACTCTGTATTCCAGGAGCCTGGTAAAATTTCTCTACCCAGCCATCTCTCCAAGGCTCCTGGAGGAAAGCTTTCTTTTTACTCCTCCTTTGCCTTTCCAAAAATCTTGTAAAATAATATCTGTGATATAGATTAAATTATTCCATTTCCCATTTTTAAGAGTACTTAAAAAAAATTGAAAATATTCTCTTTTGAAAAAAAACAACCGATTTAAGCCCAACAGCAAATGGAACTCAGTGATCCCTTGAATTCAGTGTAGAGCATTGAAGAGTCTTAGGCAATTAAGAGCCTAACCACATGCTTCTGCTGCATGGGGCTGACAGCCACTCATTAGAACTATGGATCATGCTGTGTGGGCTGTAAAACCACAAATTATAAAAGACACAGCATATAATTAGCAAGGGATTCATTACAAACTGGTTTAATAGTAAGCTGGCATGTTGTTTACATTTATTAAGAGAACTGAGTTTTATCTTATTTTGAGGGCAATTTTGAAAATGGAATCCCTTACTGGGGAAAACCAAGTAATTAAAAAAGACAAAAACAAGACCTTTGTCTTCAGAGGCGATTCATGCTTTTCTAACCCCTGCAAACAACTTCCTAAGTCCTTGAGAAGAAAGCATTTTTTTCCTTCTGGGTATTATTTTCCCATTCCAACATTTCAAACCACAGGGGCACTGACTGTTCATCTTCCTGGGCTCATGTCTTATGACAACACGAAAAACCATCTTGGTTTCTAAAGTCTAGATTCCCAGATCTCCCTTTCATTTTGATTACCTTAGTAAAAGAGGGTGGCTTAGGCTTAAAGCACAGCAGTCAGGCATAAATACCGTTTTCAAGTGAATCATCACATGCATGAATAAATAATGTACAGCAATGAATCTGGAACCAATTTCTCAGCATGGGAGTGAACTGAAAGAGGAACAGTCCCTCCCATAGATTAGTCTAATCTGCAATACAGTGCAAAATAATAAAGTAGAAGTGGCATTGGGGTAGCAATAGTTAAGCTAGACCCATAATAATCAATCTTTTCAGGGCATTTTACATGCTACCTAGTTAGTGTAAAAGACAGCGATACAAGCTCGGCAACCTGACACGTGCCTCACAGAAATCTCACAATTTGGATTCAGCAGAACTGATTACACAGCAGTCAGAACAGTGGGAACCAGGCAAACGTCTAGGGAAAACTTTTGTGTTTACATTCACAGCTGCTTAGGCCACAGTCACATACCTAAGTGACTATCCTAGCTGCCCTTTGTGTCTCAGATCAGGAAGAAGAGATGGGGATGGCTATTATTTCGTGTTTTCAGCCCTGCAGTAGTGTTTTTAGAAACAAAGGAAGAAACAAAGTCCACTGACTTGTTAAATCCTCTCTTTTGCCACCCTCACACTGAACACTATCAAATTTCACAGCCACTCCTGCTAAGAGGGCAATCTTCGAAGTACAAGACTGCTAGGAGTGAGTGATGGTGCTTTAACATAAAAGCTTTAGTTATCTGAGAATCAGTAAGAGTCACAGAGTCCTAGGGCAGCATTCCCAGCAGATCCCGATGTGTTTACACATGCTGGGCTTGTTTGGAAACCTCTTCAAAGTTGCTGCTTGGGGTTGTAGTTACCAATGTGTTACCTCCAAGCCAGTGCTCCCCCGTGTTTGCTCAGGGAGTCTCTGAGGCTGGTGAGACGCAGGCTGAAGCTGCACTGCACCCAAGAACTACACATGTAAAATGCCAACAGTGCTTTTGGCTTGGGGCTTGACCCATTTAAGCACTAACATGGAAGATGTTTCATTTTTTATGAGGTCAAGGTTCCCCATGTGTGAATACCAGGAACTGCTTGCTCACGACGACTGTAGATGTTTGTTGCACACAGTTGTTTTTAATTTAATTCTCACATTTGTATGGTAAAAATGATCCAGAGAGACAAAAATCAAATGTTTCCTAACCAAGGGAAACATAAATGAAATTTCAACGAATGATATAATCTCTTAAATGTGAGGAGCTGGCATTTCCCCTAGACTTGATGAGCAGCCTATGATAGCAAAGATTCTCATCATGTTTCTCCATATTGCACTTTAGGAAGCAGTTTTATTCTGCAGTTTATTACAACCAGGGCTCTGCATAACCTTTCCAGAGGAAATTCTGAACATCCTGTTCTGGCAGGTCCTGACCTTTTCCATGCTGCAAGCTGCTTGCAAGCACCAGGAATTTCAGCTTCAGAGAATATATGGAAAAACTCACGCAAACTCTTTTCTTACTTAAACTCACAAAAAAAAAAAAAAAATCTTGACTTTTGAAGCCAGAAATCATTTTTTAAATGTCACAGCTTTTTCTTCTTTAACAGAATCAAAGCTAGCCCATAGGCCAGTCATAATCAAACTATAAAGGAGACTTATTGGACTACAAGATATTACTAGGCCACCAGAAGGTGTTAGGATATTTGATATGAAATAGCGATTTTCAGGATTTGGATTTCTTTAATCCTCAGTTGCCTGGCTCTCATTTGTGCTATAAACAGGAAAGATGGCTCAGTTTAAAGGCCACCCGCTGTGCCTGTGGATTTCACAGCACCACTTCTGTGTCCGTGACCTTCTCCCTGCAGTTCGGATGGCAGGAGCCAACCCAGGAGACATTTCTGCCTCTGACCTTGTTATGGAGGAAAAACCTGCAGGTTGTTGGTCAGAGGGACTCTCTGTGTCTCTGACAGCCACCCTGTGTCTAAGAGGAGACTCTGAATGCACGTTATTCCTCAGGCATCTTGTTTATGTGGAGTGGGTTAAGATTAGGGTTGAGTTTCCTCCCTGGATCAGCCCAGCCCAAAGCTGCCTCCAGAGGCTGTACAAGGCATTCTAAAGCTGAGCTCTGATTAAGTAGTGTTAGGTTGCCCACACTCTACACACTAATCTGTGTCCAACCACTCTTAACCCATTCTAGAGGCTGCTATCAGTCTGATCACAGTAGAGAAAAGACAAGAATCTGTCATTTTTTGTCAATGAAGAAACCAAGCTGAAGGTGTTTTTTCCATTATTCATATGTTAGTCCTGGCATTGTTACCATGGACCTTTGAAGAGAACTCTTTGTTCTAATCTAAAAATTGGAAAGTTTAGAAAAGCCTTTTTTTTTTTTAATCTTTTCATCCTACTCTCCTCTAAACCTGCCCTAGTGAATATAAACTGCAAGGGCTTGTACAACTCAACTCCTTCTTTCATATCTTGGACTCTCATCCCATTCCTTTACCCTGTTCACCCTTCTATTTCAATTGATCCTACTTGTTCTCTTTGAAATCCTCACCTTCTCTTGCTGCTTCTCACTCCCACCTCTTCTGCACTCACAACTTGCCTCTTCAGTATTCGTTAACACTCAACATCAGACCAAGCAGAAAAATAGTATCACTAAACTACACTATAAATCCTGTCTGATGTAAAAAATATGATAGTATCTTTCAATCAGACACAGTCACAAGTATTATTTCATTTAAACTCATTAATTTTTGCTCCTAACTTGTGAATTGCATGTTCAGTAAGTAAATTCTTGCACATTTAATCAAAAGTAACAAAAAAGTCAGAAGTAGCTATCATTCTAACATAATTTTCCATAAGAAAAACAGTACAATATGGATGTCAGTCACAGTTACACTGCTCTGTCCATCTTAGGAGAACAAAAATGAGTTCAAACCAAAATGGATGCATCAGACACTGCAACAACGGGGAAGGAAATTTTCATGTAAGGGAAGGTTTGTTTGCATACACAGTTAAAGCCTGTTAATATTTGTCAAGCAGCTTATCTGTCACTCCAGTGAGTGGCACTGTGAAGCACCCCTGGCATCAGTGCCCGCAGAGCTGTACCTTGGAAGAGCAGTGATCTTCCCCCACTTCTCCACGCAGAAGCGCCTGGGCCCATTGCTCCCCCGGAGAGAGGCAAAGCCTTCGTAGGGAATGCTGGACGTGCCTGTAACAAACTGCACAAAGACACAAACACACCATCAGCACGGGGCTGGGACAGACACTGGCATTGGCACATCCACCACAGCCCCAACGCTCCTGGAAAAGCATTGGCAAAGCAAGGAAATTCGTGAGGCACCAGCAGTAAATGCTCCTTTACATGGAGGCTAAGGGCAAACACACCATTTCCTGGCAGCGCTCGAGAAAAGGCAACTTAGCAGATTAACTTCCTCCACAGCTTTCTCTGCTGCATAAATACTGTGGAATAACACACTATCATTATCCAATTACTCAGTCTTAAGCCTAAGTGAGTTTCTTGCTACTGTTTCCTGCATTAAAAGGAATTAATATTAAAAGTAGTAGTGTCTGGTGGCTTCGTGTTATGCCTTTCTGGCTATATGGATTTCCATCACTTTATAAACCACAACTAACTACTGTAAAAAAAGGACTAAATTCAGGTATGCCCACTGACATTTGCTGAAATACTGACTGGTGAGCAGTTTTATTTACAGCCTGTCATGAGCAGATCAAACATGGTTTCTGACAGATCAGAGACTACTTAATTTTTACAGATCTGGATATTATAAAAACTTGTGACTAGCAGATGTGATAGGAACATACAAAAAGACATTTCTGTCCCTCCATCAAATGAGATAGTCCACACAGCCTTTTAGAGACCTTTCTTAAATACTTAAACAGATTTAGAAAGAAAATTCTTCATAACTCAGTGATCAGATACAAATTCTGAATTGTTAAAAACAGTGGATTTCATAACAGATAAAGAACATGGTGTGGTTTTGTCTGTTTCTTCACAGATAGGATGAATGTAACCTAAACTTAAAAAATTTAACTCAATAAGTAAACCCACGTGTATAAATTTTCTTCTGTGGAGATATTTTGTCCTTCAGCAGTAGGGTGACTGGAACCTGCAGGTTTAGTGAAAATGGAACTGGGCTGACTTTAAGGTTTTCATCATTATTTTCTAACTTGAGGCCTTGAACTTCCATCTAAGCTTTCTCTTTCCTAAGCTGTATAAATACTGTAAACATTTCTACATAATGATATAATCAATTACACAGTTTTCCTTTTCTATCTTTGGGAGTCTTAATCAAACAACAGTAAAGGATTATTGACATCAGCTATTGTATTTCAAATGTACTTTTAAACTTAGAAATCTATAAAAATAGCTGTGAGCTTCAGTCACTTGAAATTATTACATTTAGCCTCTGACTCAGGTTATTCCCACTAGCAAACATTCTGGGTATCATAAACCAGGATGGAACTAGTTTAGCATCAAATTTTAATGATATACACTATTTTTACACAGATCAGCTGATTTCATACCTGTAAAAGTCTTAGTCGTTGTTCATTGTTGAACCTTTCCACAGCAGCCCAGAACCACCGAATTACAATGTGATTGTCATGATAACCTGTTAAAGCAACAAGAGCCTTTGTACTTTTATGTGCTATCAAAGTGGTTGAGGGAAGAGTTAGTTAGCTTTTCCTAGTTTGGCCCTAGTCACAATAATGCCATATTCTTTATCCAATTGCATCAAAAGGCAGGAGGTGAGAGAATATACTCCTAAAATGCTTAAAAATCCTAAAGGCAGAGAATGAATATACTACCACAAAAATAAGTGAGGTCACTTATGCAAGCATTTCTTCCATTAATCAGTCAAGGAATGCCAGTTCTTGAAATATTCCCCTGCTGTGCTATTTATCTGTCCAAAGCTACCAATGACACTGCAACCATCTCTCTCTCATGGTATCTCACAGTTCCCCAATCTCCTGTTGTTCTCAAACTCTCTCAACTACCAGCCTGCAGCCACTGGGATTGCTTCTACTTTCCTGATGACTTTGAGTGAGGAAAAAAAAGAGGACAATCCAACTAAGAATGGCTACCATTTCCATTTCTCTCCCAAGTCTGGGTGGTACCAGCAGGTGCTTTCTGTGGAGAAGAGTGTTCTGTCGTGCTCTCTGGGCAAGAACAGCCAGGGAAGAGCTGCACAGGGATGCAACAAAGCAAACTAAAATTGACAGATTACCTTCTCCTAACACTAACTTAACCAGAGAAGTTCAAATCTTAACCATAAATGTATCTCATAGGATGGTTCTTTACTGTCTTGGAAACTGGGCTGTTCCAGGTCCCCCCACACCCTCACTGAACAAGTCAAAATTGAAGTTACCTCCTCTGTACTCTGTATTATTTCTCCAATCACTCAAGTCAATTTCTGCTGTTCCAGCTATAACCAGTTCCAGTTCTCTGGCATCAAATACAGACACCAGTCTTGCATCAACCACCTGTGAGAGGAAATAAAATGCATAGCAGCATTTCTTCAGGTACTGATTTGTGCCTCCCCATAAAGTCTGCTACTAAGGTATTTACCAAGGTATCATTTCTGTCACAAACAAATAGAATTCAGGTTTTGTCTTTTTAAACAAACAATTCTCAGAGACCCAGTGCAGAAACAGTGCAAGGATTCAATGCTAATCATACAATGATCGACAGTGTTGTCCAGTGTGAAGATACATAACCATAGACTTTACATCAATGACCAAAAGGAAATTTTTTTACCCCCCCCTTCCAATATCTGCAAATGCACTTCTGATTGTATTTGGGAACCTGAATTTTGGAAATGTATACAAGGATAAAAATATTTTGGAAGGAGAAAGAAAGTAAATTTAATTTTGGAGCTTTTTACCTCATAGAAACCACGAACTAGACTTTCTGTTTGCTGTACAACTCCTCTCTCAATTCTCCATTTCACCATTCTTTCTATGTATTCTTTCTTGTTCTTTTCTGTGACTGGGATATTGGCACCTCCTGGTTTTAGTTCCCGTTCTGTGATCTTGGGACAAAAAAAGGACCAAGTGACAACACAGTTATGATAAAGACAAAAGCAGGAATTGTAGTAATTTAAATTTTTAAGGTGAAGTAATTCCTCAAAATCACTAACCAAGACGACTTTAGCAAAATTAAATATGTGAAGTAAGAGAACAGACAAAAAAAATCTTCTTTTAATAATATTTTAAATTCCATTTAGTCTGAGGAACCTTCATAATTAATAATAAGTTGAGAAGAAGAAACAATCTTTACAGTGACTAAAGTAGTGAGATTTTCAGAATAATACCTTAACAAAGGTGTTGTAATACCTTTGAATGGCAACTGTGTTGCAATTAAATTCAGGTAAGTGACCTCTAGCAAAGCAATCCTAAAGTCTGATATTTCAGATACTCTCAGGAAAATCTCCTCAACCAGAAAAACGCGTTTGACTGGGTACAAATAATAATTCCTCCTTAGATTTCAACATTGGTTTCACCAGCAGGAATTTTTTAAATACAAGTTCAAAGCAGCATGGAGGGCACTCGTTCTTCTGTCCAAATAAATGTTTATCTAGCAGTAGAATGCACCAAGGAAATTAAGAAACTTGCACACCTGCCCAAAAACTTCTTCATTCACAGTAAATGTGAGATCTAGGATATCGTGTATATCATTGTCTTTCATCCACTGCAAACTCTGGTGAAACTCCTCGTCCAGATATTCCAGGTCACTCAGGTCACAGAGTCTAACAGAAGAAAGAAGAAGAAAACACAAATATAGCTAGATGATGGCAGCAGCACACTCAGTAACTAAACTCAGCTAGGACAGTCCCAAAAAACAGACTGTGAATGGGAGCCAAGAGAAACATCAATAAAGACGACTCAACTTCAAATCTCTGTTTATTTGCCTGGTAACTGCAGTTACTCTATAACACAAAATAATTCTGTAAATATACAAAACTCCAGAATTTAATTTGAAGACACATTGCTTCTTAAGCTTATGGTGAGTCTGCCCCATGTTTCCTGTGAAGCATATTTAGGAATTATGAAAATACATACACTGAAGAGACAAAGAATTCAAATAATAAAAGAAATTGTAAGATTTTTTTAACAAGTAACCAGTATCCTTTTTGCTTATGTGGCCTCATCTCTCACCATTTGTTGAACTGGTTATATATCCAGTTTGTCACAGAAATACCTTTCTACCTTTTGCCATACCTTCCCTTACCTCATCCTTATTTTACAAATCCAATTTGTAAGCCAACTGTCCCTTGCTGTCTTCAACAGTTACTGTTCCAAGCTTTGCACATGTCATCCGTTAGCAATATTTAATATTGTGGTGGCAACTTCTGCCCTTCTTCTTACCTCCTTAAACCCTGTCCCATGAAACAGGACACTGGGGCTATTCATTAAGCAGGCTGCAGGGCTACCTGCCTGCTTCGTTCCTGGCCAGCAGAAGGCCAGAAGTAAGCCCTGCACTTGCAGCTGGATGCTCAAGTGTAGTTTTAAGTGATATCCTGCAGTAACAGCCCCTGCAGGAAAGCTGATGGATTGGGCACCATGTCCTATCTGCAGAGACAGCCTGGATGGCTCATCAGTTCTGAGAAATCAAAGGTTCAGAGTTGGAATGGGGAAGTTGCCTGAATTAGGCTGTGTACAAAGGTGGGTGGCCCCTCATTTTTAATTTTACTGTTTAGAGAATCATCAAGTTAAACTATTTAATTCAGCAGCCATACAAAGTCCACCTTGGGTGTGTCCTCATTCTCACTAAAATGATGCTGCTAGCATTTAGGTATTTTTAAAATATATGTGCAGTAGAAATGGATGAATTGCTCCCCACTATTGGAACATGTGATGTTTTATAGAAAAAAAAAAAAAAGCTTCCAGACGTCTCAAAACCAGCTTTCAAATAAAAAGCAAAGCACCTTAAGTTCATTAGGTCTTAAGTTCCAGACGTGCTGAGCAAGCACAGCTCTCACTGTTTCAGCCAGAACAGGAGCAGTAGTTCTGGAAATCAAGTCTGAAGCACAGCAAAGTACAGCTCCTCAAAATGGAGATTGCCAACAATCAGTCTACCTCTGAGAATGGATGGTGCAGTCTAAGTTATGAAATGATTCATATCCTATCCTGTGAGTCATTACATGACAAATGAATAAGAACTCTATTAATATCTGGAATAAGCCCACAGAACTTCATTGTCTGTCTTCAAATCTAAGATTTTTTAGAAGAAAGCTGGTAACAAGGCTAAAACAAAACAAGAGGTTCTCATACTGATCAGAAATAACATTCTGAGGTAGTGGAAACAGGGAAATTTTTCAAAAAATTCATGGATTGAAATCAATTTATTAAATTGGAAATAATGGCCTGTCTTCTTTGTTAATAAAACATAATAAATAATCCATACACAAAATGGCATCATTGATGGGGAAGGAACCAAACAAAAGAGGAGACAGAACAATTCTACTCACATTCGGAGGAGGGCTTTATAAAAGGGTCTTGTAAAAAAGGCATCCAGCAAATACTGATGTATCAGAGCAAGACCAAGAATTCGACCACTAAACCTGAACCTGGAAGAGAAAGAGTTACAGTCATGTTACTGAAATTTTGTGGTTGGTACACTGCTCTGTCATCAAAACTTGCATGTCTTTCCAAATAGCATTATTAAATCAGACAGCTATGTCTAAATTGTGGTATTTTTGTTTATTTCTTCGGTTTCTTTAACATTCTCAGTAAGGCACAGGGAAAAAAAAATAAAAAAAAGCAAGTCTGCAGGGTGTGGAAAATCCCTTCCATATCTAAGTTACAACTGCTCAAAAATGTCAAATCCATATTAACTCCTGCCAGAGCAGCCAATTTATAAACACATTATCTCCCAAAATGATAGTCACTGTCTATTTTCATTTCATACCCCTACAGGATTAACTTGTTTCCATGTTAAGAGAGAGGTTGAAGGTTTTTCTACTCCTTCCCAGCCTGACAGTTCATGCTGCCTGTCTTTCCTGCTTACAGTGGCTCCTTGCTCCCTCTTCTGACTGTGGTTAAGGAGTTCTATGTATATTTTCACAAACAGTGTCTGAAAGTTTTATTATGTATGCAGTGCTCTCCAGCCCTATGTCAACAGGATTTAAATCTCCTTCTCTCACCTCTTTCTTCCCCTATTATCTTCATTTTGTTGGGTATGTGAGGAGGAAGTTTGCCGGGGCTGAGATCGAATGACAGCAACCTTGAAATAGGAGGGTCTTTGCAAATATTCCCATGAGAATCAAGATCCATTGTGTAACTCTTCCACAATTCTAGAACTAGATTAAAGTCTAGTGTTTGTTTTCAAAGAAAATGTTTCTTGAACTTCGTTTATGTATCCTTTACAACACTGTTGTTCTTGGAAAAATTAGGGCTTTATTATACCTGCTTGTAGAATGTTTGCAAGATGAGGATGTGACATGCAGAGCCTTCCCCTTTCCATGCACAAACTGCTTGTCACAGCTGCATTTCCTGAATTCCCCCTGCGGCTGTGCAAAACCAGCACTCCCTGAAAGAGACTGGGTCATGCCTCCTTCATTCCCAAGGTCTCTGGTCCAGCACTGCAGAAGCCAGGGATGAATACAAAATGTTGGCAGAAGCTGCAGAGGGTTCTTTCTCACCTCTCTGCCAGGCTGTTCTGCCTTTCCAATAGAGCCTATGCCATTTACTGTTGAAGTGCTGGAGTCCAACAGGCAGGTTGCTTCAATTAACTGAACTGCCAACCAGTTAATTTTCTGTTCATTTGTAAAAATAGTAATGAGATTCCCCTCTGATACTCATTCTTCATAACTGGCTTTCAAAAAAGAACTCAGTACATATCTGTCCTAAAGAGATGAGCAGTTGTCATTTCACTATTAATGTAATCCAACTACTTACACAGCAGAATTCTCTGTTAATAGTCACAGCACAGCTTTACAGATTTATGGTGATGCCATGGCTTAAATCAACTGAGGGTGATTTAAGCTGGCTTCTAATTGTGAAAATGGGATTATGCAAAAATCCTCGATAACTATTTCAGAAGCATGGGTGTATGTACAGACTGTTTCAAAGCTGTGTGATCAGCAGGCCTCCCTCTACCCCCAATTAAAGACATCACCACAGATTTCCTTCCAATACATATGTCAGGGTTTTTCCACCAAGGAGATCTCTGTACTCTTTAGGAAGACTCAAACAAATTACATACAGTAATACGTGCCTGAAATCTCCCTTAATCTCCTTAGCTGACAAAAAGCCAATGTGTTATTACTTTTTCTTGTTTTTTCCTAATACACAAGAGGTTAATACTGCTTTCATGAAATGACTGCTAATGTACAAGAAATGCAGGGAGTTGTGTTGTGAGACAATCCCATGGTACACGTTCCAAATCATAATTTTGCTGACCTTGTGAGAAATAAGATCATTTAGTAACCACAAGAGAAACCAAAATCAGGGAAGTCTAAAGAAATGCAATTACTTTGCTGCTGGGTAAAAAGATCAGATCCTGTGTTACATGTCTGAGCAGATTTGAGCAGTTGTTCTACAACAGAATAGAAAGAACAGAAAATGTATCTGAATAACAGAAAATGTATCTGAAAAAGAAAAAGAAAATAATTCTTACCACTCATGGTGATTGTCTACGAAAGCAGACATGGGACTTATTTGTACTGTGTAGGTATCATTGGCTGAATATTCAAACAAACCATAATACGGATTGAAGAGCTCCCTGGACACCAGGAAAAAAAATTCTCTTGATGGTCCACTGTAGTCCAACCTTTAAAGAGAAACCTGACATTACCATGAAGTAGGAAACACTTTCTTGAATCTACATTCCTTACACTATATTTTGATTAGAATTTCGTAAGATTTTAACCAGAACCCTTAATCGTGCAGATTGCTTAATGCCAAAGCATGTGGAACTCTCAAGGGACTACTCTAAAATGGAATGGCTTGGAGGACTGGAATGAAGTTCTCCATGTGGGCTGCTCTCAGAAAAAAACTTTGGCTCCAGCTGTAATGGCCTCTTTGCCACAGGAAAATAACCAAATAATTGGGGGTGGACAGGGTGGGGAGGAGGAAAATCATGAAAAGAGCCAACATCAGACTTATCTGCATCTGACAAATTAACAATGAAAATAAACAACGACCATATTTTGTCTTTGCAGACTTGCAGCCATAGGACAATTTGAAGGATAATATTTCTGTTTTCCCTAGCAATATAATCTGAGATTACTTCAGTGATTTATGTTTCTTGGTCTAAATTTTCTTGTCTGTCTTCCAAACTTGAGTGCATCTAAATATCTTTTGGAGAGTGCACTTCCTTTGTTGGGGTTTTTTTGTTGTTGTTTGGGTTTTTTTTCCCCCCCTATTTCAAGATTCCAGTATTAATGAATCTAAATAACCCCTTCTTCCTGAATGATAAACAAACTCATTGCTGACAATGCACTGGGACCGAACTGTGACATTACTGTGCAGGTCACCAGTGAAATGAGTTAGGTATGAGGTTAATGCTCTGTTAGAGCTGGAAAACAGAAAACTAGGGGTTTTCCAGTGGGGAACAGAATATTATAACCTTAACAAAGAGATAGAAAGAGACATCTTTTATAGATAAAAGATTTGATGTTTGACTCAAGTACTAAGACAATGCACAGACAGAAGTACCACAGAGAAGGTCAGCTATCACATAGAACTTCTGCTGAGAATGTTTTGGCTCATAAACTTTTACAGAAGACAATCACAAATGAGACTTGTTTTTGAGAACCAAGTTGTCAGGAAAGCAAAGGCTAGGTGCCATTATCAAGCTGAGGATAAACCCTCTTTCCTCAGCTAAATAAAAAACATTTTCCCTTCAGTCACTTGGAAGCATTTCACTTCTGTTAAGCTTCAGCAGGGAAGTACTGAAACAGATCTTTACCCTGGCAAGAAGGGGTAGATTCCATCAACAAATTACAGAAAAAAAAAAATCAAAAATGGTTTAATACCATGGACAACTGTTGGATCCTAACCTTGGCACAAATATCAGGATCAAGCAAAGGGTCATCTGGAAGGCTCTTGCAAACTTCTGGGATAATCAGACTCTCTGAAATCCTAAGACAGAAAGGAAACTGTGTGCTTGACTATCAGCCATTTCACACAGCTCTCTTTGTATGCAGTTACTGTGAGTCACGTTAAATAAATCAATCATGAGAGCTCTGCACTGCCAGTCAGATTTATCCTACAATTAAAGGCTTGGCACAAGGGTGAGAAAACTTCATACGAGAGGTATGCAACCACACAACAGCTGCAACTGTGGGGCATTTGGATATTCAGGAGAGTAATATGTTGTTGGCAACACGACTCATGTCTCCTAGGAAGCACCATTAATACTTCAGATTTACCACTCTTAAATGCAATGCAGCTTCTCCCAGTGGTTCACAGAACTTAGGAAAAACAAGGAACCATATTCTTTCTATCTAAATTTTTGCAATGTATCACCACATGAATTATGAGTGTATAAAAATCATTAAATGACCACCACAATTAATGAGTGTAGAAACTGAAGGTTTGACAAAGTTAAACTTTATGAGACTTATGATAGAAATCACTTGACCAGCAATAACCATGTCTGAGTTGCCCCACTTACTATTTTATATGCTAATAGATTGATAATTACTAAAACGTTGTATTATGTAAGGATTTCCTTACCCATTACTTTGTGACCTACATCTCTTTATGAAGATAAAAAGAAATACAAAAGCAAACTCCTACTTAAAATCTTAAAAAAGGAGGAGCAAATAGGAAACAATTACCTTTCAGTATTCCTCCTCTCCTCCACCCTGACCTGTCTTTCGTCACCTGGCCAAATGAGTAGTTTGATGTGATAAATATCCTTGCACCATCTCTGATGAAACAATACTGTTTGCACACATCCTTTCTTCATTAAAAGTACAGATTTGTAAATAAAGAATTGACGTCATTTTAATTTGACTTTGCTTTTAATTAACTGATTCTTTTGCATTAAGTCTAGAGTCTTGTGAAAAGCTGGATATAATGGGGACAGGATGTGTCACTGTCATTTCCATGTCACTCCTCATGTATCTGAGTGGTGAAATGCAAAATTCTGACATCTGATAAAAGGAGATGGTGTATCTGGATCAATCTCTATCTCATGTATGATTTAAAAAATATCCCTTTCATTTTTAAATCTGAGTTGAGGCTGGAGCTGTGAAAGTAAAGGCTGGTAGGGGCTGTGTAAAACAGGCCTCACTCCTGCATCCCCACCCTCCTCTGTCAATACAGTGTAATCTCATTGTGCACCAGCCTTGCCATTCCAGTTCTGAGTTCTTCCTCAGACAGCATGGTGATATTATTTATATGAACAAGTCCACACTTGGCTCTCAGCTGTCAACATTATCTATTTTAAGACTTCACTGGGTCCATGTTAACACTAAGTGCTTCAGGGTGAACTTTAAACAAACAACAGGATTTAGGGGTATTCTCAGACATATTAATTTTATCTAATCTTGTAAGAGATGTCTCTATTACAACTTTGCATTTTAAAGACTCACGTATTGCATGGCAATAGCACACACTATGGCAAGAGCTGTGCTGCAGTTTCCTGAGTATCATGGAATAAAAGTTTGAATGTATTAACAAACACATTCATGAACCGTATCAACAACAGGCAAGAAGGCTTTAAGACAAAGGAGGCACAAATCAAGAGACAAAAGCAGCAAACAGTACATTGTTTCAGTTTCACTTGCAGAGGAAATCTAACCACATCTTGCTTTGCAAAGCCCATCTCACAACCTGTAACACATTAGACTTTCATTAGACACAGACTGAGCGTTCTCTGAATGTGACTTTGAAGTGTCAGGAATATTTGGGGTTTTTTGACAACTGGAAACAGCTCAGTTGCTTTTATTTGAGATGCAGGCCTCGGCCTGGAAGAGGCAGTGAGCACCTCCTGTAGCACTGAGGGCTTTCTGCTCCCAGTGCCTCAGACAGGAGCTTAATTAAGGATTGAGCCCATAGTCTTCTCTGGAAGCACTCTCCCTCCAACAAATGGCAGCTGTCTTTTAATAAGCCCTGGAGACACAACAGCACTGAGAGAAAAGAAATATGAATAACACGAGAAAGTTGTTTGTTTTTTAATTGGCTTTCCCAGCAGCATTCTGAAACAGTCACCAACTACTGGGAAAATTCACATAAGCACTCACATTACTTCTGCAAAGGCAGGATATGTAACATTGCAAAATGCTTAAGAAGCCATCTTGAGCAGCTGTATGTTCTAGGCTTGTGTATGTGGCATTTCCTGACTGCAGTCCTTCCTCTTTTCACTCTAAACAACAAGTTTGGTGAAACAGGAGCTGCAAGACACTGAGCTCTCAGACCACAAATACTTCCCTGTTCTACTCACCCTTCTTCCCCAACGAATGTGACATAGAGTTTATTTCTCTGAAGGTCTTTTCTTGAGTAGCCCATGATCTGGTTAAAGGCATCTTCTAGCAAGTGATCTCTCCTGATGATTAATCTGAAGGGCAAAATTATTTTGAAACAGCAATTTGTGAACATGAACCACAGTTGGAAACATCTATTTACAATGCAGTATAGTAACAGGGTGACTACAGAGATACATGTTTCTGCTGGATGATCCATCAGGAAGCTCCTGTTAGTCTAACTCCTTAAATGTTCTACTTTAGATTTCAATAAAATGTCCCTTGCACAAAGAAGAGTAGTTTTGTTTTGTCTACCTTGGTTCTTCCTTAAATCAAACTTAAGGAGAAAGGTCCTGAAGCTGGGATTTTCATTAAGTCTGAAATCCTGTTGTAAAGCTGTGCCCCTAAGTGAGTTTTACTGTGAGAAAGAATCTAGTCTTTTCTGTAAAAACTGATCTCTTAACATGGAAAAAGACAAAACCATGGAAAATCACAGTATGGTGAACCCAGAAACACATATCCCTACATTATCCTTGAGTGTGCAATGGTACAAAAAGTCTAGAAGGAATGGCCATTTGTAAAAAACCCCAGTTAAGCATCACATGTGAAAACAAAATGTACCTTCTGAAAGAAAAATTGTGAAAGTGAGGAAATGTCGTAAAGATCTAAAATAAGAGGTGAAAGAATCCTCCTTACTTAAACATCTTATCCTCTGCCAAAAAAACGTGTTTAATTAGTTTCTTGAAACTTCACTTGCTTTATACTCAAACACTGCCTTCTGTGTGCACCTGTCAGATGGAAGCTGCTGCTGCTGCCTGCAGGAAGGCAGCTGAACCCACCCCCAGCCTCCTGCAAAGCCCTGCTGGCCCTGCAGAGCTCAGTGACTGCCCTGTGCCATCCTGCTGAGGAACTGAGCAGGTACCTGGGTAACAAGAGGGCCCAGGCAGCTTTGGAGCTGTGCTGGGCCCTGCTCTGAACAGGTCAGCACTGTGTGCCTGGGAAAGCAACCCAGAGAGAACTTCCATTCACATGGAAAGCTGTTCTGCTTAAAAATCTACAGTGTGATGGCAAACAGGTCAGAGGAGAAAGGACAGGAAAAAAAGGGTGCAAGAAATGGAACAGATCTTACAGGGAGAGAACGCTCCCCCACCAGTTATTTGCCCAAACATCCAGGACAAAGCTTTCATAGATAAGGCTTTGACTGTTGATGTTTTCATTAGATACTAGGCAGACACTGCTCAACCTTTGCCTCTTTAGACTTGTCTGAACAATACCATTTTAATCCCATTTCAGTTTTGCAAAACTTGTAGCAAGTTCACATGAACGAAGTCTGAGCTTTGCATAGATTTCTGCAAAACAGGAGAAGTGACTGGCTGAAGGAAATAAAAAGAATCCCAAAAACCAAAATCAAATAGAAAACCTCCTTCTTATAATAGAGGAAATGATTAAATCATGTTCTAGTGCCTCATGGCTATGAGTTAGATAACTGCACAAGACTTGGTAATTTACAAAATTTTGAAAGTATCTTGTGAGGACAATCCTTAATACAACAGCATGTGATCACATGACTAACAAATAAATGAAGGAGGGAAGACCTCACTCCAAGCACTTTAGCACTCAGTGCTAAAATAAAAATACTAGCAGTTTTTTAAGGCAATCTTCAGAATTTAGTAACATTTAATGTATGAATACTCCTTACTAAAGAGGACTGTGGCATCAGTACGGGCAATGATGTACAAAAGATAGGCCCATCTAATTTTTTTTAGTGGAAAAAGAGATGAGAAAATATAACTATTTATATCATAGCAGTTATAATGGAGGAATTCAGATGCCTCCTGTTCTGCAGGCCTCTTCCCAAAGCTCTTTTTGGCACTCTTGGTAACATTGTCTGTACAAAAACATAGTTGGAGGAAACACAGAGGTGCTCAGAACTTTCTGTATCCTCTGCTATGAATCACATGCTGGCATTAAGTCTTTTATTACAGGTTCTATATTCCCAGAAATGCCTGGGTCACTGTAACGTCTGCATTCCTTCTAATGGGAAGAAGCTTGTAGATGTGCAAGGCAAGGCAAGCTGCCTGAAAAGAAATCCATTTTCATGAGATGCTTCAACGTACTTTAATTTCCCTGGGCCTTGCCCATATCCTTTAGTCTCCAACTTCCTGTAGAAGTTCCTCAGCTTGGCTTCAAAATCCCTTTTGTATGGAGCTGGAGCTCTGGCATTGGCACGCTGAGTACCTGCAGGGAGCAATAAGCAGAGAATGAGCAGTAGTGACAGGAACTGATGAATGTCCCATCTGCTACTACAAAGACTCCTTAATAGCAAAAGGTATGCATGGTAAGTGTTAGGTTTAGTCACCTTTATAAAGAGTAAAAGCTGCATATCTTCAAATCTGCTCTGCATCCAAGATTTTTTGGTTGCTCACTTCCAACAGTATCATCTTTCAAAAGTAAATCTTAAAAGAGCAAATCCAGGTCAATGCAAAAGATGGATTAAAAAAACAGCACAAGCAACTAGAAAGACTTTACTTTTTGTTTGTCAAGTACACTTTTATGCCTAACCTTTAAAATAGTTCATATGAAATATGTTCTATTCTGTTCTGGTTTTAACATTATCAAGGAAAACAACAACTCAGAAATGAAGCATAAACAGACTGGACTCTGCATTGCCCCTATTGACTACATCAAGAGGAAGAAGGAAAACATTTGGAAATTCCTTAGTAGAAGTTTGTCCCTGGGGAAGTAACAAGGAAGAAAAATATAGGAAGAATGGAAAGACTAAAACATTTAAGTTTGTGGAACTTCTAATCTGTGGCTGCAGAAACATACATGTTGGTCATCTAAGTGAATTAAATTTTGAAAAACTGTTTTTGAGGGTCAATTTCTTAAAATCAAGGAGAGATGAGATCTGTACACCAAAAAAAAGGCATACCTTACAACTGCATGTACAAGTCCAGTATATACAAATTAAGTGTTTAGTCTGGTATGATCTGTTCTGAAAATGACCATCACTGGGACTTCCACTGCCTCCCTGGATAAATTACTTCCACTGATTTGATTGCAAGGCAGAGTGCCAAGGAAGCAGTTGAACTCCTTCCCTTCATGGCTGTGTAGACATCCCCCACAAAAAATTCAGAGCATCTTTAAAATTTTCATGCCCTAAAGCACACATAAGTTGCCAACTACTTCTCTGCAACTAGTGGCCACCTATAATGCACTGACAGCACAAATGAGCAATTTAGCAGCACTTTCACGCAGAGTTCTGTCTGCTAACTCAGTTCCTCATGTGAGTTGACTTTTGGCTCCCTGCACAAGACGAAGCCAACACAGAAGCATTGATTGCTACTGTGGGGGTAGGCATGGGAACGAAAGGTTTCAGGTGATAGAAGAGAGGAGGTGCATCCGTTCAGCCTGTGGGCAGAGAGAGGGGAAGCAGAGCAGCCTGTGGGGCCGCAAAGCTCTGCGTCTGACGGAAAAGGCGACAGCACATCCTGCGGAAGTGGGGGCTGCAAGGAGCCGCAAGGAGCTGCAGAGTCTATCAGAGAGAGAACGAGTGAGCTCACTAATAACACTGAATGCCATTGAACAGGTCTCTGAAAATCCTGTCTGACCAGAAAGACGCTTGGCACTTGTTCCAGGATTGAAGTGAAGTGTGGGAGGAATAGTAAATATCATGGGATCGGCAGGGCTCCAGAAGGAACACCAAGGACCCCTCTGGAAAAACAGGTCATGGTCATTGATTTATCTGTAGTGGTTTTCCTCTTTTACTGAGAGCACCAAGAGGTTCTAAAGGTACACTCAGTAGAAATCTCCTGAAAACTTTACAGGAACTGCAAACAGCTTTTTAACTATTGGCCTTTTTCCTCTTTTGTTTGTTTTGCTTTGGGTCAAAGTATGTACAAAAATGCAGTCACCAGAAAAAGGCAATAAAAATATACTTTAATGTTAACCCCTGAAGGAAGCTGGGTTTTTTTGAAGGGTACCACAAAACATGAATCTGATAACACATTACTTCATGGTTCAGAAATCAGCATCATGATATTCTGTCAGCACATGACAAGTCCTCACTGCAAATCAGATGCATATGCCAAGAAATTCCTGGGCAATTATAGTGATTACTTCCGCCTTGGGAACAAAAGATGTTAATGGAAGAGCTAAAAACCACCAGTGATGTGATAATCATACTTGATTTTCAAAGAGGTTATATTCTAAAGCAGATATAAAGAGTAGCTTCATGACTATTCATCTTTCCCAAAAGAGAAAGTACAAGTGATTGCAACTGATCTGAACAATGGATCCTTAACATGCCACCTCACGCAGCACAGCCAGCTTAGCTGAGGAGAAAAAACAGAGCCTCCATAGAAACATGGGCTATTTACAATTTCTCATCAAAAAAGTCGTTTGTACGCCAACACAAACATGCCTGCTTGCAGACTGACAGGGAGATTCAATGGTCTCTCTATATTCTTCTATGAGCCAGAAGAGAGATTACAATTTTAAGGAGAATGAGACTAAAAAACCATCACTGTTCATCCTCTACTATCTGCTGCTACTGTGAACAAATGAGAATATCACATGTTAAAGACTGAATGTATTTTGAAATTACTTTGTTGGAAGGAAGCCATGCCCAGCATGCTTTGGTGCATGTACCAGTAATTAAGAAATCTAATCTGGAAGCCAAAACTGGTTTTATTTATAAAAGACTGCCAGGTTTGCAGTTGGAACTAAGATACATACATGCAGATTTCACCATTCCCTTCTTTTCAATAAAGGCAAACAGTTATATTTAAAGCATATATGTATTGAAAATAATAATAAATGTGAATATTGTATTTCACTGCTTTACAGAATGTCATAAGATCATTAAAGTCTTCAGACAGATCTTACAGAGGTCCTTTGTCCAACAGCAGGAAAAGCTACCACATGTTTATGAACACATTTAATCTGGTTCCATGAAAAGGCAAAGCTTTTTACTATTGTGGACTGCAAAATGCCCATGAAAATCACAGTTCTTTTTTTGATAAAAACTTCTTGTTTTCTGGAACTGCCTAGAGCTGCTTACACCCCAAATGTTCTCAATTTACCTATACTTTTGTTCTCAAATTTGTAGAAATCCCCTTAAGCTACTTCTGATTTCCTTATCTATTATCTTTGAGGAAAATAAGCACAGTAACATCTACAAACTTGGCCTTCAAATGGAACTTGTCATATTTGCAACAATTTAGTTCTGATCTGCAACTCACTTAGAATCTGAAATGTCAGTTTCACTCCATTCTGACATGAATATTCAGACAGCTGCCTTACGCTATGTTGTGAACTCGTGTTAAAGGATAACAAGCTGGCTTTACATAAAATTGTCCCTCATTGCCCCACAGCCCCATTAACACAACCATTTTAATGTAGAAATTATCAGATCAATGCTTTGAATTCTCCAGGTATCAGGATGCTGGCATGATGTGAAACTTAGTGGTTTCAGATCAGTGAGAAACAAGTTTGCATGTTTTTTTACAAGTCAGAACAAAATCACAGCCGCTGAAGTTGTAATACACCCAGCAAAGCATCTTGTGAGCCCAAGGGAAAGGTTAAAGTTTGACAGTCAAATCCAACTGTACTTGTTGACTTTGCTCAAAAATAGGGCTAAATCTTTGCCTTACCAAGGATGAGAAGGGGTTTAATGGAGCCCCTGCAGAAGCTTTGCCTGAGCAACTTACCTGGAGAGTTCTGAGGCGAAGACACTGGCGAGCCTCTCGGGGACTGGCAATAACTAGGATGAAGTAAGGCATGTGGCGGCACATATGACATTATTTCTTCCTCAAACAAGCTGGCAAAAAGGTGCAAAGAAGAAAGAACATATTTATTTGAATAAATGGCAGTTTTCACTTTCTAGGGATAAAAGTCTAGTTATTAACCTGCTTTCTTTGGTAGCCACTCACCTATTTCCACTGTGCACACTTAGAGTGCTACAGAATACTTTATTGCCATTTCTTCAGGCAGATTTTGGAAATACTGGAAAGCAGTAGCTGCTACTTTTGTGGGACATTGCTATATATAATTGGGTATTTGTTCTCAAGGTTAAAATATAGTTAATCAGCCTTGAAAATTCATGGGCCCTCCTCTTTTTTGGTGTTCTCATTACAAAGAGGTCAATAACCTTATTCAGAAACATTCTAAGCCTCCAGGACTAAGAATCACATCTGAACTTGTTAAGCATATTGACTGCTAAGCTTGTTGGCATAACATTCTATGTTTAATAACACTCCTGCTGAAACAGGTATTGCATCTAGCCTGTTCAAGCTGAGTTACTTCATGCCTCATCTATTATTGATACACAACTTTTTACCTGAAAAAACCCCAAACATTTTGCAAACATCACTGCTTCTGTGTGTGTGTGTGTACATAAATTACTATTTCAGTCTTTTCCCAAATTTGACACAAGCAAATCCAAAAGGGGACAGAGTACCTAATATCAGAATGGATCTGGTATTAAAAAGTATGTTGAATGTGAAACATAACACAAACTGTTGAGACAATATGTAAAAATTATTTTCAAAAATTTAGCTATAGAAAGAATTACAAGCCAATACTATCCAATGCAATGAAAACAATGTTCAAATAAAAGATGTTTCTTACTAAGTCTGTTCACCAAACAAATATCTAGAAATTTTTTTAGATGGATTTTTTTTAATGACTCCTTTCTGACAGATCTTTTTACATTGATGGGCATGTGATGCTTTCCTCCAAGTTACACATAAAAATCTTAAAAGCTTTTAAAGAAACAATATTTGTATTTTAAAAGGCCCAAACATATATTTAAAATGAGGTGTTTTTATAGCTGTAATTAATTTGGAGATTTAGGGGCCAGAAAGGATTATCATTATGCAACCTGGCCTTAAAATACAACTACTAATGCCAGTTCTATTTCCCTATATTCAATTTTAAAGGTACCCATGAATTTATTGATGCACATTTACAGTGAATGAGAATACAGCATCAAGATTAAAGGGTTTAATCTTAGCAAAAAACTGCCTGATTTTTGGAGTTAATAGCTTAAATGAAAACTAGTAAAGAAGCAGCTTCCTATTTCTAAAGTCTGTAAGAATATTTCCTTTATTAAAGGGGACAATGCTTGACAGCACAGTGAAGAGGCAAGTGAGACATTAAGCAATCAAAACACCTCTCAAGTACGTGCCTTTACAAACAGACACTTCCCAAAGAACAGAACTAAACAGATGCATTCTAAAAGTAGCACAAGGCACTTTCTTGAATAAAGGTCTGAGCTGTACCACCTTTCCAAGCATCAGGGCTGGATGCAAAAGGACAATTAAAGGTGGTCTGGGCAAACCTGTATAAATCACAAGCACAGTGCTCTTGCACTTGCCTTCATATTCCATCCTCCTATGAAAAAGTGTGACCTCCAACTACCATCTAGAACTGAACATGATGAAAATAAAGTCTGAGCCTTGAGCTGAAGCCCTCCCAGCTGCAAGGCCAAGGAGTGAAGGGGAAATGATTGGGTGACACCAAGGGCACACACTGCTCCCCGCAAGGCTCCTCCGCAGCTGCCACAGCAAGCTCCACACGTGCATGGCAGCAGCAGTGCCTACCTGAGTAACATGACAAGGTCTGCATCACTGGATAAACGCACCAGCCCAGGTGTTCCCTCTGTCCGGATGAACTGGATCTTCTCCCTGTGCAAGCAAAAAAAGCCTTTCAAAATACTTTTTGCAAGTAAGGCATCAGTGTGTACCACAGCAACAAGAAAAAGCACAGAGTATATCAGAAACCTCTGGGTTATGCTTTTCCCTACTTTTTTTTTCCCTGCCAAAGGCACTGTCTCTTCTGAATCTCTGTACAAATGCAAGGCATACTTTACAATGCATACATGTGATTTTAAAGCCAGGGTTTTCATACAACACTGCATTTAAAATATAGTCCCAAAAAAACCTGTATTATCTCTCCCTTCTATCTCACCCATGCACACATCCTTTCTCCTAGCCCAGGTTTGATCACTGTCACAGAATCTCTGCATCCTAAGTTCTGGGCATAACACACAGAATTTTAGGATCTGTATTGAATATAATTTCTTGGATTCCTATTCTTTTTCTCTGAAGAGCCTTTCCCTGCATTCTGAAATAGGAGTACATCCTTCATACTTTCACTTTATCAGTATGATAGTACAGTAGAGATAAATTCTAATTTGGCTTTTCACTTCTGGAGGAAAAGAAAACAAAAACCAAACCCACGTAGTAAAACCTGCCCCAAACCTAAAGGAGAAAACTCCCAAACAAACAGAAAAGTAAAGACCTCTATATAAGAACAGCAGCATTGGCTCTGCTCAGGGGTTTGTCTACCCCATGTCCTATTACCAACAGTGGTAAGAAGGCAAAAGCACTCCATGCAATCAGCAGGGCAGGGACATCTGGACACTTCCAGAGCCACTCCACTTGACATTAGTGCCCAAATGACAAGGTTGGAGGAAATACATGCTGGATAACAAAACACATCTTAGCATTTAGCTGGCAGCACCAGCAGGAATCAGAAGGACATTTTCTGGGTTAACTAATACATGCAGCCTTCCAAATGAGTGCAATCCACAACTTCCTGGAGTTGTGAGAGTTGTGATTTCAGTGATTTTTTTTTAATATACATGCCTTTTACCTTCCATTAAGATATAATGTATAACAGGTGCCTTTGCCTGAAGCCTTTACATTATTTAGCAGCCTCTCAGTTTTACCTACAGTAGCTTGGAAGAAGATTTAGTCTTCTAACAAGGATATGATAAGTATAATGTTCTCATTCCACCATGAAACCTTCGAATAACAATTTTCTACATGTAGTAGACTTTCATTTTATATTTTAATAGACTTTCAACTTCTTATCTCTTCTTTCTTTAAGGGAATGAGAAATTATTTTAAACAGAAAATGTCAGAGATTTTTTCAAATTATCTTTGTCTTCTTCCACCAGCCAAATACTAGTTTTCCGACTCACCTATGTAAGAATTACAATAATATTAATAATAATATTTAATATAATTAACATTCCACTTCAACTGCACTGAGGCCCCCAAAGGAACAGATTACTGACAGTTGTACTAATCACTACACAAAAAAAATTACACAAGAATTCATACTGCAGGATTTCAGTTAGGTCTTAATTTATCAAGTGTTACAGAAATGTCCATGGAGTTGCTTAGTCTCTCAATGAGTCTAACAGACATGGATTCCAACAGTTTGCTGAATTGGGGTCTTAAGAGACTAACCAGGAAAAATAGAACTGGCATCTTTATAAAAATGTGTGTGAATGTTAAGGAGGTATCAGCTGTATCAGCTGTAGAAGGATATAGGAGAGGTATAATGGAAGATAATTTACCTTAAAGAAATTACTAACTTCAAATACTAAAATTAGAATGGAACCATTCAGCTTAACAGAATGGCTTTTCTGACCAAGCCCATTCAATTTAAAATAAAACTATGTTCATTAAAATCCTCAATCATTCTGCTGCAGCAAGTCAGTTAAGCAATATATATCCAGTCTCCTTCCAAAGTAAATGTGCAGAAGGACATATAATCTCAAGTAAAGGAGGAGGTACAGAAAACAGTACATTTTATCCTCAGATCTTTCATTTTTAATCTGAAACCCATCTTTTCTTGAGAAAGTCTCAGTTTGTGGGAAATTATGACTCTGTAATCAGGAAGCAAGGTTCTACTAGAAGCAGAACCGGGGAATACCAACAAGCCTTGTGAGCAATTTGAACTCTAATTTATTAAAAAACCCCACAACACACATGAAGAAAATTACACCAACTGCTATCAGACTAAAGGAAATCAAGCACCCTGGGAAAAGGACTATGAAGCAATAAAACTACAAGCAATCAGAAATTTTTTGCATACTATTGCCCAGCAGATTTCAAACCAAGCCTGGTGGGACAAACTTGCCCGTAGTGATATGGGTACAACACAGGAACTGTTCTGACATGCTGAGAACTGTAGATTTCTGTTTTCTTTTTCTCTGTATTTTCTAGAGTGTGTATTCTGCTATCATGTTGTTTCAGGTTTATCAGCCAGGATTTCTTTAGAGGATAAACCACATCTTTAACAGAGAAGTCACATCACAAAACTTGTTGTACTACATATGAGGAAACTGCAAAATAGGGCAGCTTGTTGAATTTTGGGAACTTGCAGGATATGGAGGCAAAGAGATCAATAAGTAACACAAAAG
Source organism: Vireo altiloquus (assembly GCA_013396875.1). Taxonomy (NCBI): domain Eukaryota; kingdom Metazoa; phylum Chordata; class Aves; order Passeriformes; family Vireonidae; genus Vireo; species Vireo altiloquus. Next base: position 298,353 of record VZRF01005754.1, read on the forward strand.
GGGAAAAAAAATGAGTACCAGTGCTGACTGCCATGCCAGCCGGTGTGGGTAGGCCGCTGGAACACAGCACTGCACTGGAGATTACCAACAATCAAACCAGCATTTTTTAAATTTAGTGTCCGAGGAAGAATAGATACATTCATTTCAGTCCTGGTCACCACTATCCAAGTTGCCAGTGATTCCATTTACAAGCCTAAACACATGAGGGAGTTGGAACAACCCCACAACAGTCAAAGATCATCCTTCCTCAGATCTTGCTGCACTAGGCAAAAATCTGTAGATATCCCATTTTGTAAATTTTGAAGAGACACCAAAAATTCTGATCGATGTAACATTACCTCCAGACGTCAGGAGGTCAGGAAAGCCTTTCTGTAAATGTGCTTTGCAAAGATAAGGACAAACTCAAATGTCACTCTGCCTCATGCTCCACGTGTACCCATCCCCAAATGAATGGGCACATTTGCTGTGCCATCAGCTGTCTTGGCACATTTCAAAGACATCAGCAAATCTCTTATGCCAGTTGTTCCAAACATTTTCTTGTAGGTATCTTTATTTGACAATAATGCATTACCTCTGTTCTCCTCAACCTTGTTACAGGCTGTTACACAGAAACACAGTAAACAGCTATTTCCCAGCTTTATGAATATGTCTGAATGGGCCAGAAGTCTACAACCTGTTATGTTCCACTGTTAATTTTAATGAAAGTAACTAACTGTAATTAGCATTTTGTACTGAAATGGGAATAGCGAACTTCACAGATTTTCTTACCTGAGTGAATGATTCCTGGTAAGATCTGGTTGACGCTCTTGTAGAATTTCAAAGATATTGGGCTGCCGCAAAAATGCAACTATCTTGTCATTGTAAGCTGAAAACATCAACAAAAATATCATGCTGAAACAAGGAGATACCAAAACAAAGGATGTCACTCCTTCTGAGTCTTCAACAATAATGACATACTTCACCTTCACAGTTTTAAGTTTAGAAGCACTGGGTTAATACTTTTGTATGTAAGACTACTCATTCTACTGTCATTTAAGGAACACACTTCTTGATTATGAACCAAATCTCATTTTGACATATCCTTTCCACTGCTAACAGCTATAATTCTATTAGCAATATCTATTATATTTTACCACTCACACTCTTAGTTAAGATCAAACCAGAATATTTACTGCTAGAATAAAATTGCAGGGACCTTGGTTTTCCCCGCACTGAAATCTATTCTCAAACATTCAGCAGCCATTGGAAACACCCATATCAAATCCTTGCTAATGGCTGAGCCTGCGAAGCATGCACACCATGTCCATGGCAAGGGGGAGGATTTAAATGGGCTGAGGTTTTCAAGTAAACATGCCACAGAACAAAGAGCCAGTTACGGTCAATCAGATTAATTTCTCTTGATTTAGCACAATGTGACAGCTGTTAGATTTAATAAGCTAAATTCTGTATGTGGTGGCACAGAAGTCAGTAAGTCTGTGTGTATGTAACTGAGAACTGAAGTTAAGCTAATGACTAATTCTGATTAACACTTTCTGTAATCCTGCCAAAATAGATGCTCAGAAGTTGTGAAAAAAGAAAAGGTAAAAAATCACTGGGAATACATGGAGTCCAATTAGGACCCAGTTTGACTCCCTGGTTTCAGTTCGTCCTGTGAGCACACAATGTAAGCGAGCTAGGGAGGTAGAACACATCCATTACTTGGTTCTGCACACTTCCAGCCCTAAAGGCTCCAGCTGGATAGCAGGGAAATGCTGATGGACAGAAGAATCACAACAAATGGTAACTTATACCCATCCCGAGCGAATGGAAACCCCAGCAGTGCACACTGCCACGAGCCCCTCAGCGATGGAGAACTCCTCTGAGGAGACTGGATGCTGACATACCCACTGGAACCACATCCTGGTACTGAGCTCTGCTGACTGTGTTAAATGTGCTGGATGGTCTTGGCAAAACTGGGGGTCCTGAATGACGAGAGTCCTCTCCGACCTGAAAACGTGCAAGTAACCACAGTGAGTGTCTCAGCACATGCACTCAGCTACAGAAAAGGGAGAACTTATATGCCTTAAAACCAAGCACATGCGTCAAGGCTTTGCTTGATCACTATCCCCAGTAACCACTGGAGCAGGAAGCTCCAGTAAAACATTATTTAGTATACTGGGCCCATTAATAGGACAAATCAAAACTGATGCAAAATTTACTGCTATTTTTAAATAGTTTCATTCTGAAAAGAGACAAAAAAAAAATATCAACCTGGAATTCCTTCAGGGAGTCTTTTGTACTTCATGGACATCTTTATCTATACAGAACTTTCTGGAAACCAGAAGTGCTCCTTCATTAGCACCTTTATTACCTCTGTGCATAAATGGAGTTTCCTTAAATTTGAAGTGGAAACAAGGTTGTGGCTGAAGCCTCAAAGGAGAATAAAGAACTGAGTTCACATTCAGTCATGACAAACAAGTCCAAAATTGGTAAAAACACGGCTCCTAGAATCATTCAGAAACACTGTTCTGGTTTGGTTTTTTTTTTTGTATTTACCTTCTAGTCTAAAAAAAAGTTGCATGTGAACAATTTTTAGGGTAGAACCACAATATAAAATTGTTCTTAGAGGCATTTGTTGTGTCAGGGCAACTGCTGCAGTTTACTGCGTGATAAGGTTTCAGTTGTTTCTCAGTATTCAGTATTTTAGCTCTATAAAACATTTGGTCAACCTCTTTTTCATCCTGCTGGACCTCTTTGTTTACTTCTTAGTTTATCTGCCGACATGTAATGGTTAGCACTTGAACTGCACTCCCAAGCTTCAAAGATCTCTAAAACATCTAACTGCAAAAGATCAAATAATTATAAAAGGTTGCTTTTAAATCCAATCTCTGAAATCACGAAGCAGCAAAAGTCCCAAGATATCTCCCAAGACCTCTGTGCTCTCTGGTAATACTCTTTCAGAAAAATGAAGAATTATTTCCTGTTAGGCAATGTGCTGGAAAAGGAATGCCATTATTATTAGCTCCAGCTTCACATTGCAGTGCAGCTTCAGCTAAAGAGGCATTCCTTACACTGGTTCATGTTTGCTTTAGAGCATCTCCCTGTAAAAACTGGGTCAGTGGCTTCAAAACATCAAAGTTCATGGCAAGTCAAAGCCAAAGAAAGTATTTTGATAATTTTTTTTCATTAAGTATTCATCTTTTGCAATAATGTACAGTTCCTTAATGCAATAGCCTAAAAATAGAAAAAAAATGCAAATATGCAATATGCAATACATAAGCCCTGTGCAGAGGAAAAACTGGTGTTCAGGTTCATAGAAAAGCATACAAAAAAAACATCATTGCATCATTAATCCCAGAGTGGGAATACTGTATTGGATTGCTGTGCTTGAGATTCCTAGCTGGAATTATACCTCAATTCAAGTTACAATTGTAACAATATCAAGGAAACACTTCTAAAATTGCATGTAGAAACATGGTTTAAGGAATTTCATGCATCTAGATGGAGTGGGAAATTTTGACAGGTAAGCAGCACTATGCACATGCAATATATTTGATGATTTCTTGTTAGATAAACTATACTTATTTTGCAGCATTGACAACTTCAGCAGCATGGTTGGCACAAATACCTATTTTAAGTGCAGAGCTACTGGATGCTGCTTAAAGAAAGCTAATTTGGGTGCATATTGGGTAAGGTTAACAAAAAAAACCTACTTCTGCTCTGTTACAAATCAATCACAACAGAAATATTTGCTTTACCTTATTCAAGACCTAAACAGCTATAAGAAAGCACTTCTAGATTCCAGCCTTGCCTGATACATGACGTAACAAGATTGATGGAAAATGCTATTTAAAACCATTTGCAAAATATGCCTGAATTTGGGGGGTGGGGAGGTGACTAAACTATGTTCACACAGGATATGACAAGATAGGCAGCCAGTGCTGTGGCACTCACCCACTGCAGCTCAGTGGAAGTGGCAGACAAGATTCATGTCTGCTGTGAAACAGAGGGCTGGCAGACCTTCATCTGCCACAAGACTGAGCTATAAAAAGGCTAAATCAGAGCATTTCTCTTGCTATTCTGAACTGTATTATCTTTAATTCCTGGCATGAAATAGGCCTCTCCTGAAAAGAAAACTTACAGCCAACAGTATGGAGGTTTTTAAATAAAGTGCAACTGAAGTCCAAGACACTGCACATACACAAGGTTAGAAGCATAAAGTGACAACAATATGGAGACAGCCAGTGAAACTGGTGCACAGTGACATACCAACAAAACAGTGTTTTCCACATATTTCTGATCAGAAAGTAGAGATGAAATACACATGTAAAGGCATGTAACAGTCTGATAAACCTGTATGTGGTAAGATTTTTTTTTAACTTAAGGAAAGTTGCAGAACTAGCTATATAGTAACACATGCATCTTTTCTCCCTTTTATTTTTCACAGTTATACATCAACACACTTGACAGACACCATGGAAGACAACAACACACATTTTCTCAGTGAAGAAGAAGTGGATACAGGAACTGGTAATCTGTAATCAGATGCTCTCCTGTGGTTAAGTGGGGGTACTGCAAATTCAAAGTAAGAGAAACTCATGCTTGACATTTTTCCTCTGAATTTATACATTTTTAAAGCAACAACAGCTAGCAGGAAAAAAATAATAAATCCTTGTGAATAACTGCTGCCCACTGACAGGAATGGTGCCCCTCAGGACATGGAAGGATGTGGAAGAGGCTGACGTTAAGCAAGCGGCGCTTCCCATGGAGGAGGAGGCACAGCCCCACTCACCTCGCCGGCACTGTGGCTGCGCTGCCGAGTCAGGTGCTGCCGATGGACCAGGGCGCTGGTGGGCCTGCTGCTCTGCAGGGGCAGCCGCGGGTCGATGAACGTCGTGGTGCGCGAGTTGTGGTCCACAAAGAAAGCCTGCAGAACCAGAGACGGGGCAGAGTTTGTCACCGAGACTTCTCTTAATTACATCTGAGGTTAACGCCTATTGGGGATGTGGGTGTCGTTCCATCAGGCAGGGCTGTGGAAAATCTGTTACTGTGGTTTGCGTTTCCCTTCTGCAGAACAAGGATAACACTTCTCCATCCCGCTGAAGGGATGGATTGTTTAATGCCTTACTTTGTTCATGTCTATAAAAGTCCTTTGAAATTCTCATCTGACAAGCATCAGCAGTGGGAAGCTTTATTATGACTGTCAAGAAGAGAAGACTTGAATATTTAATAAAAGTAATCCTGGTGTATTCTCCTTTTCATTCCCTTATAAGCATCTAAAAAGGTGTCATTAAGTGGCAAACCCATTCCCTTTTGTGAAGTATTTACCATATAATTATGAACACAATTGGCTGTATATATGTCAAGTGAATTCTTGCATCCAATCCTGAACTATGATTACAGGCCAACAGGTACTTTTGCCATATTCCTGATACAACAATTGCAAGTTCACTGACTTTTTTTTTCTAAAAACGAAAACAAAATGCCAAAAAACATGGCAAAGCACCACTCCAAACAAAAAAAAAAGACCTCTCAAAACCAAAAGCAAAGGTCAGCCAAGAACACAAAGCAACAAAAGTATTTAAATCAGGCAACTGATGAGAACAAACACATATTGGCCAGTCAACCATTTGCTGAAAACAAGGTCACAGGAACATGTATCCTGGAAAATTAAAACCTCCTACAATTCTATCCAATTTGAACCAAAAAATTTTCTAAGCCCTGAAATTTAAACTTTTTGCAGCATCAGTGTTGTACTTGGAAACCAGCACTGTTCTATTTCAACACACTCTGCATTTTCTGTCACAATACTGGAAACATGTGGAAGTGGCAAAAAAAGATCTCTGTTTTGAGCAGGAGAATTACAGGAAAGTGACATCTGGTTTGAGGAATCAAAGAATCTGGACCAGCAGAGAGGTGGTTAGGGACTGCAGGAGCCATTTCTGCGTTCAGCTACCAATGAGGTACTTTGACCACAGCTTCACAAACAATTTAGTCCTGTGGTGTCAGCAAAAGAAACATTCTCATCTTTCCTCCTCCTGACCACTTGTTTCATCCCCTGGGTGCCCTTCCTGCCCTGTGCAGGCACAAGTGTTTGTGTAGCCATGCAGTGAACCCAGCAGGGGAGCTGGTCCAGGCTAAAATTACTCTTTCAGTCCCTCTCCCTGCTGGCTCCTCTCACCTCGGTCAGCTCACCAGGGATGAGAGGAGAGCAGACAACACCAGCTTCTAGTATTCATGGAATCATTGTTTCTGACTGCTTGGGAAAACCAGACCAGAGAAAACACAATTCTTCTGACTGCTCTGAGGGTAGGCAGACAAACCAGGGCGTCATGCTATACAGCAACTAAATGCTGTTATGGATTGTGGTGGGAGAAAATGTTCATACTCTCATTTCCCAAGGAAGGAGAAGCATTTGGAGACACCACAGCTGCTAAACCCTGAAAGTGCTTCAGAAAAGAGCACCAAGCCACCTACAGCCCCAGCAGCAACCACCTGTACCTGTAGCCTGTGCCCACAAGGAAGGAATCCCATCACCTGAGCAGTAAAGAAGAACTCTGTTCTGACCATTTGACATAGTCACAAATACTGTGAAACTGTTTCACTGTTCAAACGCTATAAAGTGTTTTCGATACATGAAATTTTAACTGCCTCATCTGAGCCTGATGCAGGACTTGTTTACCTTAACAAAAAATTATGCCACCTGTAGTGCAAGTATACAGATTAGAGAATATGAAACCAGTTAGAAAGCAGAATGAAAACCATCGTGACATTTATATTTGAGGCCTAGAAGATGTATGGAAGAGATGGGAAGACACAGCCAGTCTTTCTGAAAATTTTGCTCCTGATTTACTTACTTTACTAGCAAGTGGTTAGTTCGGAGTTTTTTAAATGTCTTTCTATTTTCTCTAGTCTGTGTACATCTATAAGATGTAAAACACTTTCAGCAAAACACAGGTTGATTTCATTAAGTCAACACCATATTGTTAATCACTTATTAAAAAAATCCTGATTCAATATAGGAGGTAGTACCACCTAGAGCTGCACCACTCAGTTCTGAGTTAATGCAGCACTCTAGTATTGCATGCAGTGTTCCATAGCATTCTATTTAAATAACAACTCTGTTTAGACATGAAGATCAAGACAATCCTATCTTACTAAATATGAATGGTTGCAGGCCAGCTCGTAGTAGCCTACTTTAAAACAAAGCATAAATTAGCCCTTTGAAGCTTTGGTGAAGATAACTATTGGAGCTTCAATGCTTTGGGCTAATCTGGACACTGGCACACAGCTCAAAATACAGTGTGGTTCACAGTCTCCTCTCAAAAAAATTCCTCACATAACTCCTGCCTAGCTATAATCCATAAATCTACAATGCTTGAAGAGACTGACATAAAATAGGTAGTGCCAAAACTAAATTTAGCCCATTAAACATGAATAGTTGCCCTAGTTATTCTTCCAGTTAAAATCTATGAAGCTTGCTAAATTACCTTTTCTTCCTTTTGAAGACTTCAGTAATCAGTTATGGTTTCTTTAAATGTAGAGAGAAAAACCAAATGTGTTCTCTAATAACTTCATATATATTTGCACATCTCGCAGAAATCCAATTAAAAAGTACATACACTTGCATCTGGCTTTAAAACATGGACAGGTACTTCCACAACCTGCACAAATGCACTTATCTGTATGATGTCTGTGTGTATGCACATGGACAGAGCAAGCCAGAATCTCAAAGTTCAGCTCAGGGGCCTATTTACCCTATTTGATGCTTCCTGCTACCACATTTTCCAACGGCCTTCTGACTCCCTGTAGCCAGTGACTGATGAAGGATCACCTGTAATGCCCATCAGAAACTGCATTCTAGTCACACCAGACCTTTTAGGGAGGACTGCATGATGTTATGTCCTGTAGGGCATACACAGAGCAGGAGTCAACTGGGCTTTGCTGTGCAGCTCTGGAAGGAGTTTGGAGGTGGGCAGTCCCTAGCTGACCTTGGAAGGCAGCCCACAAAGAGGACAAGCAAGCAGCACCACACTGCCATGGGGGAGTGAAAACGCCAATACTCAGCACTGCAGCAGGGCCAGAACCATCGCTGTGCCTCGTGAGCAAGGGCACCAAGCTCTCACTGTGATATACTTCAAAAAATAAAGGAAAACCTCTTCTCAGCACAGAAGAGTAGTTAAGGAAAGTAAACAATTATATATTGTGCCATGGCTAATTTCTACTTGCTTCTCTTTAGGTTTATGCTTCAATAAAGGCAGGTCCAGTTTCAGTTTGGTCTCCCCAAGCACTGGTCTTGCCATGTACTGGCCATGATCTCCCTCAAGTGCTGAATAGGCTTTTCCACTGGCTACAAGTGGCACTTGTGACAAAGACAATTCAACATAATGAAAATGAGTAATACTAAGACTAATTCAAAATGAAGAAATCCCAGTAGGAATTTATTCAGTGCTTCCTCTTCCTGATTAATATTGTGGTAGCATTGCTGTTACCAAATACCACACCAGAAATCCAAGTGTCTAATTCTCTCTGTGGAGCACATATTAAAGAAAACTGAAAATTGCCCTATTCTTCAGCAGAAAACTGGCCTCTGAAGAACTGAACAGAACAGAATGACTTAAAACAGAAAACAGCAAGGCAAAGAACAACGTTAGCAGAATTGCACATTCCTAATTATGTGTCTAATAAAAAACACAGTGCTTTTCAGAGCTAAAAAAATCTAGGAAACAACCCTCAAGCACTTCTACCCTTCAGTTTAGAATTGTCTAATCTTTCCAAGCATCAGGATCATTATTTAGACTCTCACAGCTAACCATATCGAGTGATAAATGTAAGAACCAAAAAACTTAATATGCCAGTAATCCTAACAAACTGATAAGCCTTATCACATCCTCCCATGCTAATCACAATCTATTTTTAACCCCACTGTTTTCTGCAAAAAGTATGTTCTAGATACTGAGGATGCACTAGCTTAAAGTTACATTAAAACTTACATCGCAACTATAAAAGTGATATCAAAATATTTTTTTAGGAAATTGAAAATTGATACCTGTTTAAAAAAAGCAGTGAGACTTGCAACTATTTCAGATCTCTAATATCTCCTGAGAAAACCTACTCCATACCAGCTTTCTCCTGTTAAGCAATACACAACCACCAGAGCGATCACCCCCAGAGCTCTCCCAGACCACCTGTTTTATCTCAAGCACATCCATTTTATCTCAGAAACTGGTGAACACGAGGCCTCCTTAGCACTGCAGCGTTACCTTGCCCTGATGGTCGTGTTTCATTTCCCAGCCCCTGGGCAGCTCCAGCTGTTTGTTGGCAAACATGTTGAGGAAGCCCACCAAATCGCGGTTGTGCTGGTAGCGCTCGAAGTGGTGAGTGTCCCGCCGGACTTTGGTGATCATGTGCTTCAAACACGTGTTATTTGTAAACATGCGGTAGGCACTCTGAAAAACACACAGCAGCAAAAGGCGCTTCAGAGGGAAAACTGCTCTTGCCACAAAAGATGACCCCCTTTATTGTAAGTGTGCTTGCAGAAGAAAAGTTACTCATTCCATTGCTTCTGCTTACAATATAAATCCCATTACACAGAGAAACACCGGGGAGGGAGAATCTATGCAAAAAGAAGCACTGAAGGACAGGCGAAAAAGGAAAAGGACAATATATATTAGGATGGGGTTTTTTTCTCCAGAGTGACCTCTAACATACTTTGATACAAACCAGGCAATCTGGGGGAAGCAAATCATACCATTAAGCAGCAATTGTGTCTCACCCTGTGCAAGGCACAGTAAGAAAGCTGTTGCTCCAATAAACAAATAATTTTGTATCATAAGAAAGATGAAGAATTCAGTGGAAAATAAAAACCGCTATCATGCAGAGCTAGGATGGCTCTGATAGCTCAATAATTGCAAGGGATGATGATGAGTGAATTTATTCAGCTTCCCCATGTACTACAAATATCTTATCAAACACTGAGCAGTATCTTTGTACACAAAACAACTGCATTTATAAGCACATAGTTATGAAAGCCTTTGAGCTGTAGCCACCATACTCACAGGGTTAGAATGCAGCACTGTAAAGAACTCTGGGCTGATAAGGAATTTCACAGGGGGAGACTGGAGCAATAAAGTAAGTCTGGATCTGGAGGTAGAGTGAGGCAGCACATTCTCTCTTCGAAAATCTAAGAGCAAAGTAAATGACAAAGACTTCCAGCAGTTATTACCAAAGCATCACTGCAAACAACTACATTGATTTGAATCACACAAGCAAGGAAAGCATTAAGTACACAACTATTTCAGATTTACTGAGGATTCTCCACATAAGTGTACCCAAATTTCTTCAAAAATAACACTGAAGTTTCTGAAAATATTACAATTTTAGTTTAGTAACATTTACTTGTGCCTTTTGGTAAAAAAATCATTAAAACAAAAATCACGTTCAATTATTTGGTTTATCAAGTTTGTGCCTGTATATAAGAAGCAAGAAAGTCCCTAGGGCATGTCTGCACTGCTATACTGTAGCTGGATGCAGGTAAGTTATTTTCTAAATGCTAACTAATGGATATAAAAGTCATTATACACTTATAAATGTTTCATTCCTTCTTAAAAAACAAACAATAAATCTGCCATTACCACAGCCCCAGTCCTGATACAGGATTGAAGCAGCTTATGTAAGTAAGAAGCAGGTTGCCAAGGAAGTACCTTTCAAGTTTCATCTTCCAATAAACATTTGTGTCTTCTCCTAGCAACTACAGAAATGCCCTGATTTTCTTCAATACCAGGAAGGAAGTGAAAATATATTGAGTGGTGTTTGCTACGATGTCAAAACTGTTGCCCCCAATTCTCTTTGGAAGCATAATTTTTATGTAAATGAAAAACTGCAAGTTCAGATTTGGTCTTCAATGTTTTTACACTACAATGTGTGCTGCCACCTACATTTCAGTTTCTTTCTTTTTCACACATTGCAGTATTTGCACACTTCTCCATCAAATGAATATTAGTCATGTAGATAGCAGCTCTCACAGATATAAAAGATCATAACACAGAAGAGCAAGGAGAGAATCAGTGAATGAGACTCTGAGGGAAAAGTAAGAAGAAATCACAAAAGAGGAAAATAACAGTTAAAATTATAAATATGGATAGTTAAATATTATGGAAAAAAGGGAATGGGGGAAATAAACATATTATCCTAAGTATTAGAGGAAACCAGGAAGTGTGAGGGTAATTGGTAAAATAAATGAACAAGAGGAGTTTTAGAAACACGACTTAAACAACAGACCTCAAACTCTCCCACATGGAGCATATCAGTGGGGTGAAAGCAGAGTGGCACAAAGGCTCCTGAAGCTGTGCCTGAATACTTGGGCTGGGAGTGTTTTCCAGACATGCACTGAAGTTACAGTGAACTCTGTACTGGCACAAAACTCGGGTGTATGCCAGGCAACTCCCACACCCTGGAAGATGTCATGACACGCTGCACATATGTCCTCTGTCATAGTCTGGGCAATCTGGACACCAGCATGGCTCACCAGGTGGGTTTTTATTGCAGTTTGAGGTTTATGATTTTGGTTTATGAGAAGTTTATTCAGCTGAACTTGCTCGTTAGGGTTTGGTCCGAATTCGCTTAAAGCTGATTTGTGTACAGCACAAACCATCTGGCTGCACAGGCACAAAGACAGAAAAGGAAACAGCTACAACACAAGTGAAGACTACAAGTAATAAAAGGGAATGCTAGGGTAAATCCCAAGTTCTACAATGACTTGAAACTCAAGAAAGAGTGACACTGCTTGTATACCAGATTACTTTAAGAGAGACTTTTATAAGAGTGTATCAAGAGCATCTAAAGACAAAGCCAAAGCACATGACATCACACAGCTATACAAGGGACTGGATGGGTAACAAACTTTATAAATGTATTAGAAAATTATTAGTAGGAAGATGACCAAGGAGAGAAACTGTTTAGGGAAAAGAAAAAACAATAATGAAGTTCAGAACTCAAAAAAAAATAGGTCTTTGTTCCTATCTTCATTCGAAAGGTGAACACTGGCAAGACAAAGAGAAGAATTTAAAAAATGGAGGCGAGAGAGAGCAGGTTAAAGATCATGGTGCAAATTAAAGGTTTTCAAAGCCTTTAGGTCAGGTGAAATGCACTCTTAACAGTTAGGAAACAAGGTGGAGCAATCACTGAGACATTGGTGGTTGTTTCAGAGGTCTGAAGGAGTTCTCAGAAGGAATGGGATAAATGTTGTCCACCAAGATGTTTCACCAAAATCTGTCTGGGTCCGGTCCTACTCATTATTTCTACTAATGAGTGGATAGGGAAGATAAAACTTGTTCCAATTAGGAGATTCTGCAGTACTTGGACAGCAGGATGGACAAGATTCAAAACCACAGGGGTAGATTAGAAAAGTGCAAAGATACAAGTGCAGGTAGGGATAATCAACTCACAAACACCAGATGAAAAACAGACATTTGTGCCCAAGTTCTGCACACAAGGATCAGATTTTAGCAGATCAAAGACTGAACACTGGTTGGTGTCAAACCATTAAAAAAACCCAAAACCTTCTGCAGGAATGTACAAGGAGTGTTTTATCTAGGACCCTTCCACGACCTCTTCAGTGCAGCAGAGTCATAGCTTTATTTGATTTTCTGAAATATTCCTCAGAAGCTGAAGACCAACTCAAGACAATCCTGAGGAGGCCAAAAAAATAATTTGAGACCTAAAACCAGAAGTCACAAGGAAAGACTAGGAGGTAATGGATTTAAGGGTATGTTATAAGAAGAATGATATGAGTAGACTGTCTAAGAAAGTTAAAGAATGTCCTTAGAGGGGAGAACATGTTCTAAGAACTCATGAGACAGCATTTGGCAAGTATGGCCTAGGAACAGCTCATCCAATCTATCTACAGAGATGTAGTCAATGACTGCCTGAAGCCCTTTCTAGTCCTACATTCTACTATTTCAAACTGCATTAGCAGAATCAAAATATTTGTATGCCAGACCACACAATTTTATACTTTTTCACTGCAAATATCCTGCTTTCTTAACCAGTCTGGTACTGACAGGAAAGTGCTCTGAATCTCACATTCATCTCTTCAGCATATTGAGCAGGCTGACTCATAACCTTCAAAACTAGACAGCAATGAAAACAAATGGCTTCATTTTCACACAGACTTTCAGAGGAAGAAGTTAGGGTTTGCTTTATGTACTCTCATTAAATGAGATGAGCACTCCCTTCCTTAGAGAGGGGAAATTTTTATTTTTTTTAACCTGAATTAGAATGGTGAAATTCAGCTTCCTCTGCAGCTCCATCCACAGCATTCGTGTGCTCTTCAGGTCTCTCATTTGTCATTGTTCTTCGGATGCTCTGGTACCTAGGGTTGGAAAACTGGACTTTATATATAGTATATGGTAACTATGACCCAGTTCTGGCTCTGAGGGAGCCTGCCCATCTTTTCTGCCATGTAGGTTAATATATATTGACCTTTGATTCTTGCATTAATAGCCTTTTGAATTTCTGACAACCATTATCAGATGTACTACTTTTGGTCACGTAGCTTAAGATCAGGGGCAGAACTCCGAAGTCCTGGAAGCCCACATGCAAACCAAAAGCAACAGCCACATAAAAACAACCATATAAGGCCAGCTGTAGTGGCAACTGTGGCCTTGTCTCCACGCTCAGTCCTGCAGTGGTGAATGCAGTTTTCCAAGCACACAAAATTCACAAGCACCAAGGGTAATTCTCACCGGCGATTCAGCTGCTCCATCTGCTGTATGGAATTTGACCTCTGGAGAATCTGTGGGGCTGGGGGAGCTGTGGGTCGCTGCCATGTCGTTGTCCTGTTCACGTGGTCCACGTAAAAAATCCGTCCATGGCTGTCAATTCGAGCCTCCCAGTCTGAGGAGCAATAGAATACTGTAAACTATGGAGGGCCTGGGGTTTATTCATTTATTTGTTTTAGCTCTGTCACTTTTTTAACCCCATCTATTGTTAAAAGTGTCTATTTCTCTTTTATAGGATGACTTCAACATAGAGCCTTCTTCCTGAAGGGTTAGGATGGATGGCTTTTTCTTATTTTATCCCATAAATCAATTTCCCCACTGTAGGTAAGGTTCCATGGAGTCGGTATCTAAAAATTTCCATTCCTTTTTCTATCCTATTTCCCACTAACCAGTAACAGTCNTATACTTAGTTTAATTCTCTTAGACTGAAGCAATTCAAGATTCAGTCTCTGAGGCTTCTTCTTGTGCAAAAGGCTAATGGGATAAGTACCAAAATCCTAGCAAAGCTTGAGACCTGAGATTGTTCTTCCCCAGCTAATAGTAATAAAACAGATGCCAGTGCTCTTCCTGTGTTTCCATCTACTTGTATTAAATGTAATCAGACCTGCCTGGAAAGATGCTCAATTATAGCATTCCTTCATATACTAAATGTATGTTCCAGAATTGCCTATTATGCAAATACCATAGCAAATTCACCTTTTTGTGTAACTGTAATGCTGCCCACTGATCTGCAGCAGAAGTTATTATAGCCAGTGCTAGAAATCTGCACCACCCTGGGACAGCAGAGAGGAAGGCACCAGGATCTTCCCCCAGCCACATCTGACTTTCAGTGCTCAGCAGAAACCTGGTGCATCACAACACCTGGGCCTCAAACCACAGAGAACTGAAGTCAGAAATCTGCCTAATACCTGCTTGCAAAATGAGCAAGACACTGAACACAGCTGGGGTCTGTTGTAGTTGTTGCAGTAGTAGTAACAATAACAACAATAATTATTATTACTACTACTACTACATAGGCATAGACATATACATATATATACATGTATTAAAAATACACATCCATACAGAAACAGATATGCCTGATTCTTAGACACTTGCAACTGCAGAAAATGTGCAAACCATTTAGCACATCAGTTGAAAAGCAGTCTTTGAGAGCTCAGAAGGTGTCTAGATGAGACTTTCTACATCGCAAGTCTAAGTGAAAGTAGTATCTGCTGATAAAATAAAAACACTTAAGTTCTTTAACCAGAGTTTGTAAAGAAAATAAAACAACAAAGAATTCCGGGAAGAACAGAATTGTTCGTTGGGAAAAGAAAAGAAAAACAAACAACAAAACAACCCCAAAAAAACCCTCAAAGAGTTTACATTTGTGAATTCATTATCCTGCTTAAATGTCAAGCCCTAAACCACTGTATAATAAGCTGGGATTTTCCTTGTGGTGTTTATGCCCAATTCTGACACAGTCACCATTTCTGTAACACAGTCTTGCAGAAAAAAACTATTTTTACCTGCATTTAATTTTAAATACACAAGTTTAAGCACTTGGGCAATGGCTTCTGAAGTAAAGCATCCGCATCAGTGTTGTGATGGACAAGGCTATCTTTGCTATGTTCCTATATAAGGCTATATTCCATCAAATCACTGTTAGTCAAATGTGTTACCAATTGCTTGCTGAATTCCAAACTTGGCACTCATTGATGTTTCATGGTCAAGCTTTTTAAATTTTTCCCAAGGGATGCAGGAACTGAAGCACATTATTGCACGTTATAGGCAGAAATACAAGATAAACGTTTAAATTCTTTCTCTTGTTCTTTAAGTTAACCTAACACAAAACTGAAAGAAATTCACATATTTTTCTTTCTTACTTTCAAATTCTGGTGAAACAACTAATTGAATATAACCCAAATTACAAAGAAATTACAGTTTATAACTCAAAATCATATTCTCAATACTTTCTCTAGTATTAAAATATTAAACATGTTACACATCTGACAGCAGAGCGTTGGAGAGCAAAGCTGGATCTAGGCAATGATTAGTATTTAAGACTTTATTCATATTAGCAAATGATTTATTTACATGGAGATTGCATTGGGCTTTGACTGTAAAGGGGCGATGTGTACACACAGCATGCCATGCATGATTGTGCAGAAATCCAGCAAGTGTCACAAATGTTAAAATATTACACAGCCAAAGCTTTTTCCCTAACATTCCAATAGTTTTTCCAAGTAGTTATCATAGTGTAAGTTTGCTTCTGATACCACAGAACTGGACCAGCTCTCTCTGTGCATTTCTGAAATACATGTCTGCCAGACACAGTTTTGCAAAATGTAAAACTGATATATTAGGACAGCAGTTAATTAACTTGAGGATCTGCACACAGGATTAATCTGATTACAACAGAGGCAGCAGGGAGCACAACCGTATCATCGTCCTGGCTTTCCACACACAGTTATATCTGCATTCTGTTATCAGGCTCCTTACAGTTATTTGCTCCAATTACAGAGCAAACACAACCCCATACCATACTGGGAAATAGGGATCTGTTTATTTCACACCAAATATCTTAATTCCTGATTCCTTTAAAGTAACAGAGCTTTGCCATAGACTTGGGTCTGAATTTACCTTTTTTTTGGCATAGTTGCTTTATAGCAATGTTTGCCTTTTAACTGTGTACCCTTTTTTGGGGGGGTCCTTTCTTTGAATACCTAATACTGGATAGATTTTCACTTCCCAAAGTATAAGCAAGCGAGTAAGTTCAACAATTGAGAGCAATGTATTTAACATATGCATTAGAGAAATTACAATTTCTATGTTCATTAAGGCTTATCTACCTGTTGCTTAATGTCCAGGTTTATTTTAAGATAAAATCTTCACTCTGTCTCAAAAAATGCAAGGAAAACATAGACACCTTTAAGCTAATCTGCAGATACGAAAGATGTTGTATATTCCTTCGTAAAACATTACCATACAAGAAGTATTCAAAGATTTCAGAGTGCTTGACACCTCCCAGTGCATCACGAGCTCCATCACCTCAGCTCCCTGCCCCTGAGCAGTGCACACAGGAATTATCACACGGATTACGAGCTCCATCACCTCAGCTCCCTGCCCCTGAGCAGTGCACACAGGAATAATCACATGGATTATGAGCTCCATCACCTCAGCTCCCTGCCCCTGAGCAGTGCACACAGGAAAGGCAGCACGGTGCCCTCCTGCCTCTGCACAAGTGACACTCAGCACTCCAGGTGGAATTATCACAACAACAACACTGGACTCAACCATCACCACTCCTCACTTCCAACTTCTCAGGTGTTCATTCTCGGTTCCCACACGCAAAAAGGAAATGTAATGAGCTGTCAGTAATGAGGCACAGGCAGCTTATCCCCCAATTAAAGTATGGAGGAGCTCACTTGGTGGCAGAGCCTCATCCACTCTCTGGTAGCGGCTAACGTCCTGACGGACCGAAGGCAGAGACCTCAAGGGCTGATGGCCATTGGCAGGAGAACCTGCAATCAAAACACACACAAATTATTTTTTTCAGTCAATTTAGGGAAGCCCTAGAGTTGCCTCCAAACTGACCAAGCAATGTTAAAGCTTCTGCAAGACTACGGTATTTCAAGATATATATAACAGCCATCTGCTCTTGGGGGTCAAAATAGGTTATGCTGACAGTTCTAGGCAAGTGATTCCTCTGGGATGTCCTGGTACTGTAAACATCACCTCTGGGATGTGCTGCATCCATCTGTGAGCAGACAAAGCCAGGGCACAGAAACAACCTGTTCCTGAGCCATATCCCAGGAAAAAGCTCCACTGAGCCCCCTCAGAAACCTTGCTTAAGAGTGGGAAGTGAAACTGTCCATCGTCCTTCTTTGCTGCAGGCAAACTGATCTGCAAAACCTGATGCAACCTGACATCTAATAAAGAGCATCCCAAATGTCTAGAAAATGCTGCAAAATATTGAAAGTATTTGAAATAAATACCAAAATTATTATTTCCAAATCAACAACCTGTTTGTGAAGAGAAGAAATTAATACTTATATATAACTCTTGGTATATTATGAAAAAGGTGCATTTGGAAACCCACTTGATTGGATACACTTCAGTCCCTGACGAAATTGAACAGATAACCCATTATTAAAATTGTTTGGAAACAATTCATTAGGGACACATTTCTACTTTCAGTGATTTTAGTGAGACAGAAAATTTCTCAACCGTTAGAATAATTTTAAAATCAGTAACAGTTTTACAATGTTAACTTGGGTAACAAAGTTAAAATTCCTCTCCTCCCAAGGTTCCAGTGTACTAGGATCCACCTGTACAGAGAAGGGACTGGGAAATGGAAGATAAAGAGCCTGAAGTTGACCAAAAAACTATTCTTTTTCCTTTCCCCTTTCTTTTGAAGGGGAACTATTGTCTTTCCTTTCCCCTTTTACCCTTATGTTTTAATGCTATTATAAAATATTCAAAAGAAAACAGCCAAATATAAATTCTGTTTTGCATTTCATACTTTTGGGGAGTGCTGTCCCTCCTCATTACCATTTTCATTAGCAGGGTAATTCTGTGGAATTCTTTCCTCCTCTTCATCCTCCTCACTACTCTCTCAAGAATTAAAATACATCCAATTTAAAAATAAACAGGTTTTGGATATTTCAGGTTTGGATTTTTCATTAAATCAAAACCCCCCCAAGAGTCTCTTGAAAAAATAAATAAATTCAAAGCAACAAAAAAAATCTTGAAAGATAATGAAACCGAGAAATTAAAGATTTTTGTTTTCAGATGTTAATTTTTGCAATTTTTTTTACTCTCTGCAGTTAAGTCACTTCAGAGAGTGCCTCCTGCAGTTGTTTACCTCCAGTAGCTCCTTCAAGCTGTGCTGTGGCACCCTCGCAAGCTGCCTGTGCTCCTTCGATTTCCTCATCCTGAGACTGGCTCTGGGCAGCTGCTGCCTGCAGGCTTCTTCTCCTTTGCCAGATTTCTTCTGCTTCCTCTTGGTCCTGTAGCTCACCTGCCTCGGCCTCCTGCGCCTCCTCCCGAGGTAACTGCACCGCGGGCAGAGAGCCGGCAGCACCCGCAGAGTCCTGCGCCTCGGCACCCGGCTCCGCTCCAGCCGCCTCGGGGGCACAGGCTCCCTCCTCCTCCTCCTGAGAGGAAAAGGCCGGAGTCTCGGGAAACCTGGCGCTCTCGCAGGAGGAGCAGCGCATTTCCACGGAGGAGCGCCGCACCGTCGCGCTCTCGTTGCAGGAGCTGTCGGCGCCCTCGGCGTCGCTCTCCCCCTCGGGCCGGGTGCTGGCCTCGCTGACGCTCTCGGTGCGAGCAGGGTCACTCTGCTCGGTCTCTGAGGAGAGCTGTGATGGTTCCGACCCTTGGTCCGTGGACTCGGTTTCGCTGACGCCCCTTCTGCTCCCACCCGCGGCCTCAGCAGCCCCCGTGTCCGCGCTGCCAGGAGGCTGCTCTGCCTCCGGAGCGGCCGAGGCCTCGCCGCCAGCCTGCTCTGCCGGTGCCTCAGCCTGAGAAGCCTGCAGGCTTTCGTCTCCTTCCTGTGGAGGTGGAAGCTCTGGGAGAGAACCTTGCTGCTCATCACTTGATGGCAAAGGAGCATCGGAGGCTGAAACCCTTTCGCCCTCTGCAGGGCCCGGCATTACCTGATCTGATGAGGAACTTACATCATTTCTTTCAACGTTTCTGGTAGCACCATTAAGCATTACTAAACCACCATCGTCTTCCAAGGAAGACGGAAAACCCAGGTCTTGATGCAGCTCGTGCTCCTCTTCATCTGAGTCAATGTGAAGCATAGCATTAAGTCTTGTGTCAGTAGGGAAGCTACTCCTCAGTTTTGGGGAGGCTCCACGTGGACGGTCACCACAGGCAGATGCCCCTGGTCTGGGATGGTTATTGTGTTCTATTGCATCAAGATAGTCATTTAGTGAGTCCTGGCGACCTCTGGGAGGGGATGATCTCGAAGCACCAGAGGTCAGCTCATCCTGGTCTGTCTCCAGAGTCCTACTAGTCCTTAAAGAGTGTCTCAGGATTGTGTCTCCAGAAGATTCCTCAAAGACTGGGCCATTGGAACAGACTGTGGATGTATCGTGATGTCCTGCTGGCATGTCCTCGTCATCAGAGGGGCTCCCCAAGTCTCCATTGACAGAGTTGGTTCCTAGCAAAGTGCCAACTGTTTCTGGTGAAGCATCTGCAGAGACAGAAAGACTGAACGTGAAACAGAGCAGCAACACACAGTTCATTCTACTTAAATCGTACAAGAATACACATCCTTGAAGATGCTTGCTTATTTCAATCAGACAACTGAGAGAAGGAAATTCAGTCAAAATAACAGAGGCATCTACAGTGTTGGAATGGCAGTTAAAGAATTTTTTTCATAAGTCTATACTGTTTTGTAGGATATAGAAAATTTAAGGGGTGTGAAGTATGACTTTAAAGGATCCTCATTTTGCTTCCAAAAGACAGAGCACTGCCAAGCTTAAAATAAGAATCATAAGCACACTCATTTAGAACGATCCAACAAAATAAAAAACAATAAGCTAAGTGTTGGTGTTTTGGAATTACCATCTCTAAAGCAGTACCTGTCATATCTAAATTTTGAATCCCAGTAGAAAAAATGTGTAGTAGGGAGACCGTACAGAAATGAGAAAGTATATTATGTCCTCAACAACAGAAAATCCTAGACATAGAAATACATAGAAACTCCCTCCATACTGAATCTCTGGAGAGCCAGATCATTGACAAATTCTCACCTTCGTGAACAGAAGATGTGATTTCCACTTTGAATTGGAGATACCCACTAACGTGATCAGCTGGGAGCCTTCTGCCAAGATTATAGCTGAGAACCTGGTCCCTGCAAAATTAAAAATATTGGGTTTTTTAAAGTTTTAACTGGTTTTATGTTTCCAGTATTTAATTTCTATTATGGTCTTAAAATCAGCTGCATACTCCAGTTTGCACAGAAAACACAAACACCGTCACTGGTGTAAAATACCTTTCATTAACAGAGGGCAGTCTAAAAAACTATATTTGATCAATTCCAAATACAGATTGTGCCCCACCAATTCTTACACATCCCTAAATATCTTAAATTCTAAAGAAATCAAATTGCGAAGATCCCTCCTCTCCTAACCTCTTCCTTTCCCCAACACAAAATATTTTATAATTAACAAAACCTTTCTGCCCCCTTGTGGTTTTTACTATGTACAAAAGCCACAGATAGTTTCTTCGTATTTTTTCACATTCAACAAAGCACTTCTGCATTCTGATTTAGAAAAGCTATTAATGCTTGAATTTATCTTCAAATACGTTTTTAGGAGTTACTGAATTCAGTGGGGCTCAGACTAGATTAGACACTTATATCAGCTTGAGACTTTGGATCAGATCCCAGGCTGAACATTCTTATTTAGGCACAGCCAGAATTCACAGTCCCAGCTCCCCTCAGCACAGCTGGGACAGTTGAAGGAAGAAGAGGGAGCTACTGAAGACCTCCACAGGAAATTCTTGTTATTTATGCACATAACTTTATACTGGTATAAATACCTCTCCTTTACTGGGAGCACTCCTACTGCAAAATCAAACACATACAGTTACACACACATAACTGAAATAAGCTGCAGCAGTTTGCATAAACTTTTAGGGGGAAAAAAAGCCATGACTGGACAAGCAACGTCCCCTCCCCATGCTGCTCTGTAGCCCACAGGACACCAAAACTCTGCAGTAGTGTCTCCAGGACCTGTCACAAATTCCTCACTCTTTGCTCCAACTGCAACTCTTCCATTAAACATCTGAGGTTTCCAGGTTTTATATAAGTTTTATATTACTCCAGGCCACTTGAGAATAGAGGAAGCCACGACATGAATAATGCCTTCTCTGTATTCAGTTGAATCAATTCTAGATGATTCTCCTGCTCATTTATCATGTTTTCGAGGAAACTGAAAGCCACTAGCCATTTCTTTACACAAACTTGTGAGCTATGACTACATCTAAAAGTGGAGCAGAATTTATCTAAAAGCGGCTGGTTCTGGATTTCACCTTTTCATTCATTAATAATCATCCCTGACATCACCAAAATGATGGTGTTATACTTGCTTGACCAAAATAAAGAGCAAGAGAATTAGCAGTTAATTTTATATTTGGTACATTTCTGCTTCATGTCTACATTAACCACTACTTTGAGGTTAAAACCTTTGGTGAAATATTATCTGTCTTTACACAAAAACTGGAAATACACAGATATATTACAGAAGAAGCAAAACAGATTAAATGTCAGTTCTAACAGCAGTATGGCAAACCAACCAAACACTCATATTCTTGATACATATTTATTATACTGAGTCTAAAATCCTAAAAATATTTGATATATTAAATATACAGAAATGAAGTACAGAGAAGAAAACAGGAAATGTCTTCCAGGTTAATGGTTTGAAAAAACAGAGGTGAGAACTGATGAACACTGAAAAAGGGTAATTTCCACAAATCACAGCACGAGGAATCCCAGAGCAGAGAAACATTTTAATGTTTAGCAAGGAAATAAACACCCTGCAGTAGGTTTTCACACCAGCCTGTATCATGGTGCTATTTTTGAGTGTACAGCAGTGTGCAAATTTATTAGAAAAAGCTGCTTGTTCAACTAAACACAATTTGTTGAAACTCAAAGATGAAGCCCTTCTTAGAAAAGTTAGATTGTACATATACCTACACTGTTCTTGGATACCACTACAATACAAATGGGCAGGCTTTCTAAAAAAGTTATTTTAATAAATTCTGTATCAGAAGGTATTATCAAAATTTTAAGCTAATCTTGCAATTTTATTCTTCCTTTACTTACCAATGTAGACACCACTTTAAAAACTTAAAGCTTAAAACAGTTTTCAGATTGAATTTATTTTTCTCCACTTGTGCAGCTTGTTACTTTGAGGGGCATAGCTGTGAAAAAGGAGGCCAGTTTGTATAAAAGTGTGATGACACTGCAATGCCCTTAAGCTTTAAGGAAGAAAATATGCATTTATTTTCACCATCATTCCTCATGGGCCTAATGCAGTGGTTTTTAAAGTCAATGGAGTCAAATTAACTTTGGCAGACTTTGAGGCAGGACCTTTACAAAAGACACGCACAACAGGTGAATTTTGAGTCCCATCAGTGAGCTGTTCATAACGAAAAGCAATTTTAATTGTGTAGTACCAGAACACTCTGAAAAATAGGGAGTCACAGCCTTGCAGTTCTGGCCAATTAGCTGAAGGGATATTACATCTCTGATTATTGAACTGACAATTAAAAAGACTTCAGCTGTACAAGAAGTCAGTCAATTATACCTGCTTGTTCTAAAAAATTTGCACACAACCATGTAGTATTGTGATAATGCCTTGCTTCTTGACTAGATAGCCAGAGGGTAATTTTTTTGTGAATAACATTTTTTATGTAAAGAAATTAAGCTGAAAACAAAACAGAGACACACATCAACACAAACACGTGTACATGTATTCAGGACAGGGCTAGAAACGTTGTAATTTTCCAGTCAGGCAATAGAGCTATGAAAATTACAACATCTTACTACAGATGCAGTAAAATTTGCTGGTCTGTACCAGTAAGCCAGAAAAGCTGCTCTTTGCCAATATCCTAGGTGCTGAACACAAGTTAGCATTAAGACAAGTTAGGATTAACACAAGTTAGTATTCATTTACCCAATTGCATGTCTCTCCAATAGTCTCTGAACTGGTATGGTTAACTTCCCAAGGAAGCGCTTGATGATCGGACGACTCTTGGCAAATTTGTCTTTAACCTCAATTTCCAGGACATCTGTTAGAAGTGCAACAAAAGAATATTTCTGGAAGGAAAGAACATATTTGACACCGTATCAATACACCTTTATTCAGAAAGTATGTACTTAATTACTACTAATGTGCAGCAAACTCCAAAAGTAATGACTGATGACAGTGGTTTCCACATAGCAAAATAATATCAACATCATTTATTAATGAATTTTTGCATATATAACTAGCTTTTTACGATTCCCCATTCCCTTTTACTGTTCTTTGGAAAGAATGTCTCAGTAAGAAATTGCACTGGATAAAAGCTCTTTCAGGGTCTATGTCAGAAAGTAGAAAGCCATGTATCCTACTGCTTGCTTCTATCTGCACAGGGGAAAGCAAAAGGAGAAGGAATCCTTGCTGTACTCTGTCAGGTCAATGCAGGAGGAAGGAAATAAGTGTCTCACTCCAGACTGTGGTTAGAAGAATTTCTCTCTCAACACCATGCTTTGCATTAATGTTTTGTATGCACGACAGGAAGTCAAAAGGGCAATGTGTGTACAGTACATTCTGGAGCAGTGTTTCTAAAAGAGGAGAATTTTCTGTGGAGTTTTGCCCAAACATTGACAAATGTCAGCAAACTCCAACAGAACCTTTTCCCACACTTGGGGCCTTTAAACAATATGGTGCTAATTTAAGTGGTGCTAATGAAGATTTCTTGATGTCTGGTAAAATCAGTCTTCCACCTTTCCCTGCATAGGAACATTAACACAGTTGCTCTCTCCAGCCTTCATTTTCATGCATTTTGTGGGTACTCATCTCTTATATCTGTCAAGTCTGCCCAAAGACAGCCAAAAGATTTAAAAGTGGTACAGGGCAAATGCTAAGCAAGTATGTTGGCAGACACACTGTCCTAGGTTACAATGTAAGATGTGCCCCAAGGTGTGTATTCTGTCACCATCTTCATGAGCTGTTCAAAACCAGTGGGCAGTGTTCCCCTTCTCCTTCATGACTCATCCCTGATAAACTCCAGGGATATCTTCTACTAATGGGCCAGCTGTTGAAACCAGGTGGGGCAGTGTTCTTTATCTCTCCCATGACACATCCTCCCTCCAGGGCCATCTAGTCTCACCGAGGAACCACGCATTCCATCCTGAATACAATCTGAGATTTCAAACACCACAAGCAGCCTTTCCCACTGGATTCCCAGAGGACAGGAGCTACATATCTGGACATACACTGGACCTTCCGAGGAAGACCAGACCCTTTTACAGGATCACAGCTTTGACAGAACCACATCCATCACTTCAGGAGGTCTGCAATCACCATCTTATCGGACTGCCACTGCTACCCTGACTAAAAGGGTGTCAGGTTGTATCACGACTCTGTCAGTTTAAACCAGTGTTTTCTGCCTTTAATTTTCCTATTAAATTGTTACTCTGACTTGGTGCCTCCCACCTGTTTGTTTTCAAACTAGTACAAACACATCCACATACATAGAGTGTGATGATAAATTCCGTTAGGAAAACAAGATTAGGAACCCAAAATTTATATTTCTCATCTAGATTTTAAGATATTCCAAGGAAACAAGCAAAGTATGGCATAACCTACTCAGGAAAAACAAAGTAATCTGGTTACACTTTTACTGTCTGCTACCTTTAAGACCTCTGAGCAAACCAGAACCTGTGTACAATGCCTAATACACATGTGGTTAGGTAGCCAAAGATATATTGAACAAGGAACAAAAGGAGAAATAGCTCTTCAGATCAGCTGTAGGCATCAGATAAATATATTCAAAAAACCCAATTAAACTGGAATAATAGGAATAACATCACTTCCTCATGCTGAGCAACTGTCAGAACTGGGTTCCTCTGATAAACAGAACTTAAAAATTTGTCACTCTTGGTTTGCTATAATATTGCAAATTACGTTGCAGAAAGTATTAGATGTATAACAGGATCAATTCTGCACCACTAGGACGGCATATGTAATGGGATCATAACTGCTGTTGGCAGGGAATTGCTACAGGGAAGATCCAGCAGCTAAAGCAAGCTGATACAATGTGTGCATCAGTGAACATTATCACTTTTCTAATAAGCTTCAAAGCCAAGGAGAACTGGAGGAGAAAAAAAAAGGAGGGAAAAAGAGTATTTTTTCTTTCTATCTACTGGATAGATGGATTGACAGAACACTGAAGAATCAGTTTAGAGACCCCAACTTCAATTTTTTTAAAAGATTTTACAACTAATCACATCTAGAGTCTTTCCCACAACCAAGCACCCCAGGGCAGTGCTCATGCTGGGCCTGCTCAGTTCTGCTTTACTATTTGTTTGGCTTATGATTTGTGGAAACATTTCCCAATGCCTACTCAATTCTCATCTTCCTAAAGAATACACTAACATTCACCACATAGGGGTTTGCCAGTCCTGAAAGGGTTACGGATGTGTGTCAGTAGTTTCACTTTGCCACATAAACACTTCTCTTGGAAAGCAAGCCTGGCTCTCTCCTGCATTCAATGAAAGTTGTGGGACTTTCCCAAGGAATTCCTTCCCTGGGATCTGCACAGTTCACTCAACACAAACACATTTGGCAAACAGCTTCTGCCAGACTGCCTGTTTGTCCCCCTTGCTGAGTGGTGCTCCAACACCTTCCTGGGTTTTCCTTCCTGCAGTTGTGCTCGCAGGGGCTACACCAAAGAGCATCCCCTCTGCCTGACAAAACTGAAAATTTGTCACCTGCTACGCACCATGAAAATACTATTTCCAAATGAACAGTTGTTGCAATCGTTGAGCATAAATGTTCATGTAGTGTAACTCCTCTTAAAGAGTCTTCTCACAACATATAATCCAACTTTAATTAATTTATTTTTTGCAATTTCAAGGAATCTACAGGGTGGCTAAGTGAGTTCAGCTTTTTTTAGCAGAGAAGGGAATGAAAACCTGCCAGCAGCTTAAATACCCAGCTTTAGAGTGCAGATGATAACTGTTTCTTATCCACCAACAGGGTTCCTAAAATTACTAAAATTTCTGTGTCACTTAAAATAACTACCTACAAAATAAGCTCATGGCTTTCAGACAGTAAGGCCTAATGCATGAGAAGAAAATGCAAGGCTGGTACACTGCATCAGCTGGCAGACAGCTCTCAAAAGGGATACATTACCTCTCTGTGCCAAACAGGATTCGTTGTGTTACTGATGATAGTCGACCTTCTTTCCTGGCCATGGTGAGCAAACGTAGGAAATGTACTTTTCTTGCCTGGCTGAATGGACATCTTTAGATAAGGATCAGGGTTGAAGAACATGCCTTTTTTAAGTCCAGCTGCTCTAATATCTATAAAGCAAAACAAGAAGGAAGGAAAAAGGAACTGAGTAAATTAAAGCTAGTTCACAAAGTAGTGTATTCCTAAAATATTACCCAGGAAATAAATTCACCATAGATTACTAAATAAAGCAACTTAAAAGTACTCACACATTAACTGGATCCAGTGTACAGCAGGAAATCAAGTGTTTTCCCAAAGAATATAAGGAAGAAAGGTATCAACATCCTCATTTACATTTGAGCCTCCAGTTATTTGTAAAACAAAAAGCATAAACTTGTAGCTCACCTACAAATGCTTTTCTCAGTAAGGTATGTAAGGTATTTCCACTCAAGGAAAGAAAAGAAACACAGACAGAAATGGCCCAAAATGAATCACACAGTACTTGTTTTGTTTCTGGGCAAGGAGAGGAGATAAAAACTGTATGGGAGGTAATGTAGAGAACAGCCACTTTTCAAAAGTTCAGTCTTTGATAAATGTGACTTATCAAGTCTGCTCCGGACTATGATGCAATTTTCTCCCAACAGAGCAGATAATCCATCTCATATAAAAAGAGGCAAAGTCTTCTGAAAAGGCTTCTTTCTTTCTAGGGAAATCTCAGTACTGCAGCCCTCCCAACTTACAATAATAAATAATAATTTCCTCAGGAGTATATTGTCATTACTAAGGACTTCAATGACAGGGCAGGCTTCAGCAACAAGAAAAACAGAGGTACTTTTTTATGTAATATTATATTTAAAACTTAACTGTAATATATTTCTGTTTCTCTGTAGGTCTGCAGAAGCACAAGACTTGTGTCTTTTTCCATTAAGTACACCAGTATGCTGCATGCTGTAATGAAACTGGCACATACAATTTATACATGCAGGCAAAATTCACTGCTGTAAAATTAAATGCCATGCCTGTGGATTTAGTAAAAAAAAAAAGGGACCTACCCAATATTCAGAATTAAGCCACATAGCAGAAACATGATGAAATAAAGAGTCATGTGCAAAGGAACAACCCAAAAACATTACAGGACACATGTCACAGGCCTATCAGTCAATACACCTTTCCAAATAATTTTATGGGACTCCTCAGGTAGAATCACAACTGTCAATTAAACAAAACAGGTTTTTCAGAATTCACAAAGCAACTACTTGTATAGTCCACTATGCGAGTCTGTACAATCTATCAGCTCTATCTCAGGTTAATTGCTGAAAGGCCACTTCAAAAAGCAGGTTTTTTTCTGCTCTACCTCTACAATCTCTACATGTTTTTATTGTCAGCTCTTCAAGATTCAGAAGCAAATTTCATCTGCCTTTGCTCAAGCTGAACATGCTTTCGTCTCACACAAGATTTCCCTGGAATAAAGTGCTAATCAAAACAAGTGAAGCTGGTAGACTGCACCCCTGCAGCTATTTCACTGTAGTGACAGCTTAGATCTGTTACCAGTGAAGATGTTTTTCCTTTCTAAGCCACCATTTGCAGCTATTGCTTTTTTCAAAGTGATGGAGCCAGACTGCATTTTAGTTAGAGGTTATGTTTTCCACTCTTCAATCTGAGAGGAACTGTCCCTTGTGCAAACTGGAAATTTCTCTAAATTTTTCATGCTGGGATATATCAAATCCATTTCTTTCACTCCTGGAGATCCATGATTCTGGCTGGTTTTCAACAAACTGAAGTTCTAAAGAAATGACATCTTTCAAGCCACTAGAGTGTGCTCCTACAGAGGCTAATGAAGAAAAGCATTCCATCTTTGATGTTATTTAGAACAGCAACTTACTTTTTTTTAAAATACTAATTTGTAAAACACAGAGCAGTGTTTTTTACCTGATAGGGTAAAGCTGACCAACTTCCTAGAGTGCTGGGCTCCAGAAGCACCTTCATCTGTGCCTTCTACTCCCATCTGAAGAGGAGAAAAAAAAGAAACATACCACAGAAATTTTCATCTGCTTTGTACATGCCTGAGGATGATAACAGAATTTTAATGTACTATGCTAGGGAAGGATCCGACCAAATACTGCCTATTACCACAGACAGGCTCAGCTACAGCATTTGTTTACAGCAAAATATCTATTATTTATCTCACACAGTGCTAATACACCAGCAGCTCAGATCTTCCAAACAGAACATGTATAGGCTAATACACATGCAGACAATATTAATCAGACAAAACCTGTCTTTTTTTACAGCTTTCCATTTTGTAAAATAACAAATAACTGTATGGATTTGTAATATACACCAAAGCACTGAGCTGGCCAGGGACAGCATATGTAACTTCTGTCACTTTCCACAAAGAGATAATTTAGTGTGCAACAAAAAAAAAGCAAAGAGATCAAAGAGAGACTAAAAAAGCTTTTGGATCTATGAACAAAAGCTCCTTTTAAACAGAAAAGCGCATCAGACATCTAAATATAAATGTGGTCTAAGCTTATACTTTACAGATTTTGAGGTTTGGTTTCTACTGAAATCCCTCATTAGGTAAAGCACTACTTCAGAATAAAAAGTTTCTGTTGTATTAATGTCTGTCTCTTTCAACTAGCAGAAAAAATTCTTTTTCAAGACAGAGGAGATGTGCATCCAGCCAAATCAATGGAGTTAGCTTTGAGGACACATGGTTCCCTGGGCAGGCACTGCACTCACTCCCAGGCAGGAGAGGTGACACAGAAAGTTTGAGCCAAACACAGTGCTGAGGATTAATACCAGTGATAGAATATGATCTGATCAATAGAATGATGAAAATAAGCTGAATAAAAATGGGCACACCTGTGTGCATAGCTGAAGAATGTGAGGCAGCCCCAAGCAGCTGAGCAGTGGTTTGAAGTCACCAAATAGATAAGTGATTCTGGAGCTGTGGTAGCTGCAGGGAAGCTGCTTTGCATTCACCAAAGGAATGATTCCTTTTTATATTGCTTTAAGCTAATTAATATTATTAGCTTTCAAATACTTACCACGATGATCAGCAAGCACATTGGAATTTCATCGGAATTAGCAAACGTGTGGATTTCTCCAGACAAAGTGATGGAGAAGCAGCCACAATGTTGGAGCCTGACATCCCCATGGGCCTCAGGGGTCTTGTGAGGGGACACACCACCAAGCAAGCACTGCCACTCACCAGCCAGCCCATTCCCTTCCCTCACTGCCTCCATGAGGCACTTCTCACTCTCACGGCAAGACAACTCTTGCCAGAGTGCTCAGAACTATTCCTTTTCCACGCAGCATGACATTATTATGGCACTCATTTTATATGGATGCATAAGCAATGACAGGTGGTAGCAAAATTATGAAGGCATCAAAAGCAATGGGTTAATTCCAGCTGGATCAGTGTCCCCTTGTCGACAGACAGATACCATGGAAGCAGCAAGGGGTGCATCCCACTGTGATAGTGATGCTGTCCAGGCGAGGCCACAGGAATGCTCTGTATTCCAGTTTCCTCTTTTGGGCTTATTTTAGCACACACTGTTTTCCTTGTTAAAAACATTACTCATAAACAAAAAGGCCTTCCCCATTCTATATCTATTTTTCTGCTACAAGTCAGACTCCATTCAAATAATGTAACTTACATTGCTAATCATGACTTCACGTTACAGAAAATAGAATTTGCCCACAATTCAGATATGATAACACGAATGATGACAGTATTCCCTAGCACTTCCATGACTTTTCTATAAGTTTTCCTGTTCCATTATTATTTGAACAGCAATTTCAATTCTTCTGCGCCAAGTGAAAAATTTCATCCACACAGAATTTTGCATCTGGTGTAACACAGTGTTTCTGAATGCTCCATCAGGACTTCTTTCTTCCCTGAGTCAAATGAACACCACAGAATGTTAGCTGCTTGTCCAAAAATATGATGAATTAAAATACCTGGTGTGATACACCATAAGTATGAGAAAATCCAGTAAGCAGGGACTTTATTGCACCATGAAGAAGGGAAGTGGGCACACCATGACTCTCTTACCACTTCTCCCAACAGCCTTTCTCTAACAACAGACAGAACCAGTAGAACCAGAGAATCCAAGAGAACCCAGAAACCTCTACTGCACAGTGCTTAAGCTCAACACCAAAACCATGGAAATGCTGTGATGAGGTTTTAACATTTAACAAGAGGTTTACTTACATATAACTAACCCAATATGACATTTTTAGGAAGTATCATCTGAACTGTCATACAACATTCTCATCAGGGAAACTAACAGCTCACTATTTCTGGAAGTCTGCACTGTAAATGCAAACAAAAATGTTTATATAAAATTATCCCTTCCAGCAGGTGTGTAAATCCTGTACAATACCCAGGACCCTGCATTACCTTTCAAAGGAAAGAAATTTAAACAGCAACAGCTGGTTTAAGCCTTCAAGAATTACCATGACTCTGAAAGAAAGATCTTCAAGCAGCTACCAAGCAATTAAATTCATACTCAGATGACAGAAGTTCAGATGTCCTTTTGTACAGTGACTCTCAAAACTACTGGTGGCTAACATGATAAGGTCAAGAAAATACCCAGGTTCAACTGGTTTCTCCATTCAGTATAATCACTCTGCTTCTCAGTAATGACATAGTGCAGCATGCAGCCCATTCTAAGGCTTATTTTGAGATGCATTTTTTCCTCTTGTTCAAAATCAGGCTACCTTACTGTCTTTAGTTTATAAATTGATATTAAAGACAGTAGCTGTCAAGTTCATTAACTATGACACATTTTCTCCTGTAAAATATCGAGTTTGCATGCATCTGCGAAACTGTTACTCATAGTGAAATCTGACAACGACCTGAAAAGTAAATGATGCTATCACCTAGGTTTGTAATTCGAAGAGAAACCTCACACACATTTGGTATACTGAGATATAAAGTCTGGGATGGCACATACAGTATCAGATAAGCATAGCATGCACTTATATATAATACACAACACTGCAAAAGCACAAGTTCACAATAAAAGCTGTTCAGTCAGTAGCTTCTGCTCTACTGGATCTTCAACACTGCACTGCAACACCACCCTGACAGTTGTGATCTTAAATATTTGGCAGCTAACATCACTGAATCAAATGCACTGTGAAACTTGCTGAAGCTTCAGCTGAAGAGCTAACCTGTTAAGATAAATCCTTTCCAGCAAAAGCACCATGGTACAAGTTTGGAAGCCTTTTCTTCCACTACTTTACCAATTATTCCACTACTACTTAAACAACTAAAAAAAACTCCTCTAAATCTTAAACGAGTCTCATAATGCAAACGCAGTAGGATAATACTTCTCAATAATCAGGGAATTCCTAAATTTCAATGGTACACGAACACTCAGGATTCAATAATTTTTGCAAGAGCTGAGTTTTGTCCAGTTACATTTATACTAACAATTGCTATCTCAGCAACAATTTCATGGTGAATATTAGGAAATATTTAAGAAGTAAGACAAAATTGAGAATTTGGACAAGGTTTCAGTTACATAACCAGTGTGAAAAATTTATATTATGGTGTTAAATCACAGAAAACTTTTAAGTATCAAAAAAACTGAATGCAAGCAAACTCTTAGGATAAAAAATTTCAGTTAAGCTCAGTGACTTTTTACTGTTACTTTATTATGAGCAATACAAATCCATGAAAAGCATTTTCCAGGTTTTATAATTTTTGTTAGGCAACACAATTTTTTTTGAAAAATAACTGCTGTCAATAGTAAAATTAGGAGACATAGGTTGGTCTGACAGTTAATACTGTCATCAGTACCATCTCATAAAACCTATCAATAAATCATCTTATGCAAATACAATGAACAAATAGGCTAAACTCACCATCACAGCAGGATTTTTCACAGTGATACATGGAGTAGTAGCTCGGAGGGCTCCACTAACACCATGGTAGTATTTAAAACAGATCTTTATTTCAGCTGAAAAGAAAACAAAAACCACATGAAACACTTCATGACTGACCCTAGGCAAAAGAGAGACAACAAAAGGATCCAGCATTCAGTGACCTATCTTCACTCCAACAGGAAATTAAAAATAGAGCTGCTAGTTATATCCTCTTTGTGTGTTGGGTCCTTCTGTTACTTAACAGACAAAAATGATAACTTACCTAATTCTGCAACTTGCATTTCTGCTACTATATCAGTATCATCAGCCCTGGAAAAGGCACACCAAGACATTTGCCACTAGGATGATGTTGTAGGACTTTGGAAGAACGTGACACATAGCTAAAGGAAGCTGGAAGCACTTTATATATTGGAACACAGGAAAGGTAAACGTTGCACCATGTTTCTGGTCCCACTGATTAAAGTTTTGTTTGCCAAACTGCATTTACTGCAGACAAAAGAGTATTATGCTTAACTGAAGCCTGACCTCCCCTGTAGTTCCTCTGCATTCTTCCAGCCAAGCAGAACAGCTATAATTATGGCTGCCCTTGATCCTGTGGGATTTTCCCTATCTGGAACAATGTCTGTTTTCCTTCTCCATTGGGACAATTCTTCTGTGTAAGGCTGATGAGGGTTTTACCTCTGGGTACAGAGATGGCCACAGGCAGACAGCTATGGCCAAAGGCAGGCAGGAATTACAGCAGCCAGGTCAGACAGAGGATGTGTATAAGTCTTGGCAGTTCAAATCCTCTGCTTGGTTTAACAATATGTCAGTAGTCCTGAAGTACAAAACCGCAGAGTTTTGTCTAAGACTTTGAGACATATATGGTATGATTCCTTCAGGGTTGAGGTATTTCATCACTGCAAGATAAAATACCCACTTACCCTTACTCAGAAACCCACCCTGCAAGCCTGCTCAGCCAAAGAGAAGGATTTATTTTTAAATTTGCTGCAGTTACAGATCAACATTTATTTACGAAATTCCTCCCAGAACAAAGAGGAGACACCTCAGAACAACCCTTCAAAGGAAAGTGTCTGCTGACAGTGCCTCCAGGGAATTAGGAGGTGGAGAAGCTGCTGAGCCCACTTCCTCCTCCTCACAGATGAGTTCACATATACAGACAAAACATGCTCTATTTACCACAAGCTTCACAGCAAAATTCAAAATGCAGACAGGAATTCTAATCACCTACAAAGGTTTATCAGACCTAGAAGTTATCAGGCAGGACTATGGGTTAGCTTCTTCCTGAACTGAGCAATTCTGCTGACCTACCAACAACGCTTATATCCAGGACACACAAGAACTTCTAGCTCACATAAAATCAGAGGTTCAGCACTTGCAAAATCTGGGAGGATTTACACCAAGTACTGAACCCTCTACCTTGTAAAATGCACATACTAAGTAACAAGAACTCAACTCTGAGCATCTCTTATTCACACTGAGAACATATTATGGCTACATGAGAGCATGGTTAAGACAATGTCAATGTTAAGTGCACCGAGACTTCCAATTTCTAGTTATATTGCTAATTTTATTGCATTGATAACTTTTATTTACTTTTATTACAACCTAAGCTTAATTTATCAAAAGTTTCTGGAGCTGCTGTTTATCCAGTCTGTTGTGACTATCTTCTCTCAAGTCATCACTTTTGAACAGAATCTAGCAATGGAGAGGTTATCAGCTGCTCATTCTATCCACAGACAGTCCATAATGTGATGGTGGACAAATCCTCTCGCTACACTGACAGGTACATTTATTTAAAGGCTGAAATGCAGCACTACAAGTTTTGCATCCTCATATTTCTTTCTCTCAATGACTTCTCTGAGCATATAGTACTTTTCAATACCTGTATATGGCTGGTGATAGAACAATGCTTGAGTCAATAAATGGATCTGACAATCCCTTTCAGGTACACTAAATTAAAAAAAAAACCAAACCCAATCAAACAAACAAAACACAAACTTCAGGACTTATTGCTAGAAATAATTTGAAAAAGCACGGCACTTAAAATCATGGTATGGAGTTTTTTTCTCCCACTAGCCAACAGAAGCAGCTCTGATTCAGTTTGGGCTTTATACAGCACTGCATTCACACACGCATTTAGAGGAATGGCAGATCTGCTGTTAGCACTGTGTCAAAGGGATTAATACAAGAGCAGCTGTGCTTGAAATTCAGCACTAAATTGAAAAATGGGCTATCCAGCACATGCATGAAGATGTTGTCAAAATGAACACGGATTTGCAAGACTGGATTTTATACACAGCAACAATACGAACACTTCGTAGGATAAGAGACACCAAAGTGGGTTTTTTCTTGGCTAATAACACTAGAAGCTGCAGTTACAGCTAACAGAAGAAATCTCAGAGGAACCCTGTCAATTCAAAGCAGCTGAGGATGTAGCTTTTTGACAAGTCTTGTACTGTGTTATCACGAAAAAAATCTTGATTAGAAGAGGTTTTTCTTGATGACTGATGGATTCGTAAGCTCAAGATATATTGAAAACAAGTATCTGTGACTGTTCCTGATAGTTACAGGTGGTGTGCTGAGATATGGCCTAAGGCCACATAAATGCAGACTTCTTCAGCAACTGTAAATTCAGTTATCTGCAAACAGGACTTCAATATTTTGAGAATTGAGTTCAATACCACATTAACACAGGTTTCCTCTGAACTATTACATACTCTAAAAACACCTTAGCTTGTGTCACCTATAGAGTTTTCCCAGTTTCTTTCATTTCTCCTACCACCTTACGTTTTTGTGTTCTCTTCAGGGGAAAAATGGCACTTCTGTTTTTTCTTTCCTACTTATTCTTTCTCAACAGGTTAATGAGATTGCTTTGCCCATGAGCCCTAATGAAAATGTTAAGAGCAGTAAATCCAGCAAAGGAGAGACATCTGTTCCTGACCACAGGACCATTTACTGTACCATTACAGAAAATGTTTCAGAACACAAAACAATTTTCTTTCATGGGAAAAATTAATGTATTTTTGATACTACACATGCCCTGTTGTAATTGACATTCCTCCAGACGTCTTACAGACCACAATAAATTCCTTCTTTATTTAAAAATAAACCAAAACTTAAATCAGGGGATCTATGATTCTTTCAAAGTTATCGCATTGCCATATAAAAAGTGATATATATGTTAATTAATCAGAAAACTCTGTGAAACCACAATCCCTTTCTTTCAAAGCTAATAGTTGTTATAATTTCATAACCATAGTCTTATAGCTCAGGTCCATTACATAAAAATGTTGGAATCAGTAAAGGTTTCTGGGACTCAGACACTGACATTTGAATTTCAAAAGAACACCTGCATGAAATTATAGTGCTGTTACCTCTCTGGACTATATACTTTTGCCTCTTCAATAATAAAAGGATCAGCTTACACTAAATAATAGCTTGGGTTTAAAACATCACTAATTCCCCAAAGTTCCTCACCAACTACTTTTTTACTGCCTTTAAAACTTTACCTTTGCCCATCAAAGGAATGCTTTTTGAAAGAAAGATACTAAGAATACATAAATACATGAGCATTATCCTAGGAGAACACATTCTTTCCAGGAGACTGATAATGCAGGAAAGCAGGTGTGCTTGCTGTAAGAACAGCAGACAGACAGACTGTACTCCAGACAGACCCTAGTCAAACAAAACACCTATATTAGAGGTGGAATTGAATCGCCCCAAACCGGGCCAGGAGACACTTCACAGACAGAGTCAGAGAAGTGGGTATTTGCTTTATTCGGCGCCGGGTGTGTGGGGATCTCTCCTCCAAAACACACACCCGTGCTCCCTACAACACAGCATTATTATGGGTTAAATCATGAATATTCATCACATTCTTTGAGACAGGCGTGGTTATACAAATTATTTCTTGGAAATCATTAATACTGTTAGCATACAGGTCACGCATGCCCTGTGTGTCCTGGTGGTCGCACTGAGGAAGGCTCTTCTTCTTCCTCGGGGGTCTTCCTGATGAAGATAAGTTGTTTTCTTCACAATGCACTCTTCACCTTTCTCCCTGGGGCATGTGTAGTCCTTTGAGGGATGATTCAGTGGTCTCTGAGATGATCTTTGTCTCCTCTATCTTGACAAGATTAGGGCGAACTCGGCTTCTTAGTTTTGTAATCAACATCTGCTGTCTGAATTAACATTTTCTGTCTCTCAGTAGTTAACTGTGTTTACATGAGTTAGTTATTGACTACCTCTTACTCAGAATCACCTTCCACTGAGAAGGGATGGGCAGACACAGCTCCAAAAAACGGGGCAAATCCAAGTTACATCAGCCTGTGGAGCAAAGCAGTGCTCTCAGTTCACTGTATGGAACCTGCACAGCAGCTAAAACTTCCCGGAGAAGTCTGCAGCTGAGTCCCCAGAAGGTGCTTGGGCTGAATCCATGGCTCTCTGCAGACAGAAACATATGTCCTCCAACATTCACTGAGGAAAAGCTGACAGCACAGTAACTCACTGGAAAAATATGAGAGCATGTTCTGCGAAACTTATTTAGGAAAACTAGAACAAATGAAGTCACTCACATTCATGCTTTACAAAGCTATAAAGGGAGACGCAATCCTTGGAAAAGCAACTGTGTTAAATCCTACTTCTTTCGCTTCTGAACCTGATAGACAACTGCAGAAATTCAGCAGTGCTCTGCATGTCCTGCCAGTTGAACTTTTCCATAGCATGACAGTTCAGTGAACTCAACATTTCTGTTTGGACATTTAGCATTCTCTTCTCTGCATCACTTTCAGCATGTGCATTTTTGATTACTTCCTACTGGGCAATAGTGAACGCAGCAGCAGAATGGAAGGGCCAAAGCTGGCAGCCCCCAGTACTTGCTATCTCTCCCAGTAGGTATATCACAGAATTTACTTTATGGGAACATCAGGCAAACCACCTACAAAGTGACTTACAGAAAGCTTTTCAGCTAAAGGGGGATCAATAACAGAAAGTGTTTATGTCCCAGTGGTCTTTTCATC
This sequence comes from Vireo altiloquus, assembly GCA_013396875.1. NCBI lineage: Eukaryota > Metazoa > Chordata > Aves > Passeriformes > Vireonidae > Vireo > Vireo altiloquus. The sequence continues at coordinate 335,973 of VZRF01005754.1, forward strand.
TAACCTGCTTCAAAGGGAACGTGGACAAATGGTTGTTCAGGTAACAGAGCCTCCCTGTCCCTGCCAGCCCCACTCAACTTCACTGTCATCAGAGATTCTTATCTACAGTCATAAGCACTGACTATTATGCTCCAGTTTGGCAAAGCATTTAATTATAATCTAACCTTTAAACAAAACACTGGGGTATTATGTGCTTAAGGAAGTCAACAAAGCCTGCCACAAATGTAAAAAATACAAGATTTGATCCTGTTTCAGTTATTTGTGATAGTCAAAAATAGCTGTTAAGAGACAACATAAGAAACCAGCAGCAGAATAATAGAAGTATTTCTAACTCAGTGAATATGTCTATAAATAGAGTAGGGACAATAACCATGAGTCCCCAGACAAATCACTGAAAGGGCGCTGGTTGCAGGGCACTGCACAGATGAATGTTCCAGGCTCAGAACAATTCCATGTGAGAAAACCATGACCTTTACAGAAGTTAACTGGTAAAATTTTAAGTTGTAAAAATATAAAGATTGGATACAAGTAATGAACTACATTCATAGAACATTCATTAAAATTGACCATTATGGTCAAAACCATTAAAAAAAACCAAACTCTGTTCAAACCTCTAGTTACAAGCAGACCTTAAAAGCTAAAAGTATATGAAGTTCAATTATTAAACTTGTATTATTTTCCCTTTGATATCTATTAGCTTTTAACAAAAAAAGGAGTGGGGAGTCTGCTTTGTTAGCTACAAAGTATGGCAATTTCAGTCTTAATACGCTATTTTTGCAAAAGTTACAATTTCATGGAAATAGGAATACCAAGAACTCCACATAAAACCTCACTTATAACATGATACCAGTGCAATGCAAACACATATTATTATCACGTTTTCTGGATCTATCTCACATCTGGATCTAACTATCTGGATCCATCTTACTCTGGGGGATGAACAGATTGAGAGCAGCCCTGCTGAGAACGACCTGGGGGGAGCTGGAGGAGGAGAGGCTGGACATGACCCAGCAATGGGCACTCACAGCCCAGAAAGCCAAACATGTCCTGGGCTGCATCCAAAGCTCCATGGGCAGCAGACCAAGGCAGGGGATTGTGCCCCTCTGCTCTGCTCTGAGATCCCACCTGGCACACTGCATCCAGCTCTGGGGGCCCCAGCACAGGAAGGACAGGGACCTGGGGTAGTGAGTGCAGAGGAGACCACCAAGAGATTAGAGGAATGGAGAGAGAGTTGGGTTTGCTCAGCCTGGAGAAGAAAAAGCTCTGAGGAGATCTCATTGTAGCCTTTCAGCACTTGAAAGAAGCTTGTCAAAAATTTTTTAGCATGGACAGTGGGTGATGGTTTTAAACTAAAATAGGGTAGATTCAGACTAGATATAAGGACGAAACTTTACACAGTGAGGGTGGTGAAATGCTGGCACGGGTTGCCCAGAGAGGTGGTAGGTGCCCAATGCCTGGAAGCACTCAAGATCAGGCTGGATAGGGATCTGAGCAACCCGACCTCTTGAAGGTGTCCCTGCTCATCGCAGGGTTGGACCAGAGATCTTTTAAGGACCCTTCCAACTCAAACTATTCTGTGATACTATGCCACAAACATAAGATTTCAGTTCGAAACACACCACAGCCGTGCAGTCACTGCATCCAAGTATCACAGCGTGGCCCCAGAAGACATTTAACCACAAACATCCCAGGGAAGACTTGGAAACTATTGATGTGACAAGACTGGCAGCCTCTGGATGAATCCCAACAGCTGCCACTATGGGTTACTGCTCAAGACATAAAGCCACAGCACCTCAGAAAATATATGCAAATCAATGTATTTCTAATCTACTGACAGCAATGACTATGACATCAAACAGTATAAATAACAACAAAGACAGGTAAAATAGGTGAAGGTGCTTCTTGTGGACACAGTAATTAACACTCATGGGACCAAGACCATAACTTATAAATACAAGGCTAACACAGTCTCATAGCAGGCTCTCAGCCTAAGTCCATGCTAATAAACCAGGCAGGATCATGGCAGAGAGTCAAGTGTGAGCACACAACCATCCATAGTGCTGAACAGTGACATCCCCCTGTCGTACCTACTTGAATACATACTGCTGTTAACTTCTGGGCACGGTGCCTATGGAAGTGCATAAGCACCAGTCCCTGCTGCACGGCAGTGACTGTGCTGGGCTGAATCTCCCAGCCACGGCGTCTCCAACATGACCTGTCCTTCCCGTATTGCAGAAAACTGACTTAGAAGCTGCAGATTATGAATGAGTAGCAGCTGTTACCAACTTGTCCTAAATAAAACTCAGGCTTCCTCTCACATGTTTTTTCTATCACCAGCCCTCCTATAGATCATTTCACTCCATCTTTCTGCTAGCTTGTTCTCAATAAGGAATATCATCACTATCATCTCTGTTTCCAGCACAGTGCCCCAAAGGGAGACCCTTCCATCCCAAGATCACAGACTGCTATACCCAGAGAAACACTTGCCATGATGCCTTAAATGGCTACCTAGAAACAGAGACTAGACAGGAACAAAGGAAAAAAGGTGTTATTTATTGGAAAGGCCGTCAGGTGCCCACTTTGGGCTCCAGAGGGTCCTGCCTCAGTGGATCCCAAAACGGACGACCAGTCACGAGTTCTTCACACTTTTATATCAGCATAAATTCACCAAGCAGAACCCAGCCAATGATGGAACTTCCCCAAACTTGCCCCCCTCTCCCCAAGATAATGGTTTACAGTTGTTGGTTTGGGTGTCCTTAGAGAGCAAGTTAGCATAAAGAACTTACCTTAGCATAGAGAACAGCACTTAGCAAGCTACAGGAAACTTCAGAGTTACACTAGCAGTACAGGATTTGAAAAATATAAAAGTTAAAACCTAAGGCATCACCATGTGAAATCATTTCTGGGGCAACTGAAACGTCTCTTGCACCAGAGAGTGAAGGCCCTGATATACTTAGGGACCTGAGCAGCCTGATGCCACGCTAAATACCAGATGACCATACCAAATGCAAAAGCATTAAGCTGTGTTGCACTTTCCCCACTACAGCCACCTGTTTAGGATAATACTCCTTGAACTTGTGTTTTGTTTACCAGCAGAAGGATGAAAATTGTAGAGCTGGGTTTAGCAATCCTTCTGTAGTTTACACAGCAAAAAAAAAAATTGAGGGAGCCATGCAGTGAGTCACTGTTTTCCTTCCCTCACATTCTAGCAAGCCTCAGAGCTGGATGTTTGAAAGCCACCTCTACTGTGTGAGGAAATAGTGTATCAGGCATATTGATCCTCACACTCACCTTCTTGAATGTCTAAAATGACTGAGCTCCCTTTCATGCCTAAAAAGCACTTTTGCTCCTTCCCCAGGGAAAAGCAAGAGGAACATCTGCCTCTGTACTGGCTGGCTCTGCAGGTCACTCACTTTGTCTCGAGGTGACATCCTAAGGACACTGGCTGTTTGTGATGGTGAGCTGGACTTGGTATTTTGCAAATATTTTCCTTCTCCTCTGCATAATATTTCCTCCCTCCCCTTCCGCAGCCACTCCCCTCAGAGGCTGCTTGTTTTTCTGGAATACATTAAGTTCATTTCTCTTTATTTCACTGTTGATTCCTTTGATTCTCCCTTCCAGGGCAGAGCCTACAGTCTTTTTGCGTTGATTTTTGTCTGAGGCAGATAGAGTTTTCTTTGATCATCCTCGTTTTGCTAATTTTGGGTGCTTTGAAGGGAATTAACATCTGTTTTTAGTACAAAGATGAGATTCTCCCCTCCCATCTTTCTGCAGGTTGCTTGATCTGAATAGAGCAGATGGCAAACTATGCCTTTACACGTTACTTTCTTGGAAAAATAGGAGATATTGAATCCCGAGGGAGGGATTTTTAAGAGGAATAAATTAAATGATCTTAACACTGAGTTACAAGACTGTAAACACACAGTAATGCAAAATTCATAAAAATGCTTGTCCAAGCCTACCTTTAAACATAAGCATAAATTTGAGATACCTTGGTGAAACTATAAATAAATTTACAATTACGCTCATGGAAAAACAGCTTCCCAAATTAAGGCATAAAATGTTTTTCTTAAAAGATACAAATCTTTTTTCAGAGGGAGTCGGAGGCCTAACCCAGCTGACTCCAACTGATTAACATTAATGCAATTAAAATGGAAATACTCCTTCTGCATGCTATTTGTTTGCATATGGCTTGTTAGCAGTGCTATAATCTCTGCACTTCACCCTCCAGAGATGTTACTGGTGAAAAGATACATAATGCCCCTAGGCTCTGAAAGTGCCACAGAAAACACACATCCAAAGTCTTTGGTGTAAGTGCACGCTGACTGAGCCCAATGCATTATCCAACATTAGTAACTTACGTTCCTTTTCCTCCCAAAAAGACATGACAACTTGAGGCCAGTTTTGAGTGTAAATCCTAATGGCTTATTGTAGTTACTTAGCATAACTCTGTTAACAAGCATCACCAGTTCTCATTGCCAGAGCATGTGCAATGCTCCTCAGGTTTTCAGAAAACATTCCCTTCCTCTCCTTGAGTACAGGCATAGCAGGGAACCTGCAATCAAACAGGTATCACAGTAGATAGCAGGAACCTGCAGTCATTCAGGTATCACAGTATATAGGTGGTGGCAATTAAATACTGTCCCTCCCTACTTGGTACTGGTGAGGAATACTGTGTCTAGTCTTGGGTCCCTAGGTTCAAGAGCATGGAGAAAATGGAGAGTGAAGAGCAGAGGGGTGCAAAGGCGGTTGGGATGGAGAAAATGTGACATATGAGAAGAGGCTAAAGGAACCAGCCTTGTTTAATGTGGTGAAGAGGAGGTTAAGGCAAGACAAACATTACTATCTCTACTCTTTCCACTTCTATCAGAGATTTTAAAAGGGGTGACGGCCCCAAATTTAAGCTATAGCAATTCATATTGGATATCAGAGAAATCTTTTAAGCTGGAACAATACTGCAGGACTAGAACAAGTTACCTACAGCATCTGCAAAATCTTTGTCCTTGAAAGCTTTCAATAAAAACCACACTCAAGCAGGTCAAGTGTTGGTCCCAGTTGAGAGCAGATTGGATGCAACCAGTATTCCAACACTGTGGCTAGTCTCCACCTGAGTTTAGATTGATCTATTTACACATTTTATTTATGCTGGTCCCCCAGACACTGTTGCCCCTTATGGATCTGCTGCTTTAAAAATTCAGGGATGCTGCTAATGGTCTGCATGTCATTATTGTGAGGAGTAAATATGACAAACCCCATGTACCATGACCTGTGTCTCATATATTCTGCCTCTCAGAAAAGGTATTTCTAGACACATGAAATCTACAACTGGAGAGTTCTCTACCAAATTTGGAAAATAATGGTGGATTAAAGCACCGGAAATACCTTAATTTTAATAATCTGGCACATGTTTACTGATAATGTTAGACTCTTCATTTGTCTCCCCCTCTTGCTATCACAGTGGCATCATGTGCAGTGCTGTACTGAGAGACAAATCATATCTGCACCACCACAGAAGAAAAAGGCTAAAAGGGGAGCTAAGTTTGTCTCTGTGGCTGGCACTGGCTGGGCAGTGCCAGGCCTGCAGGGCATGGTGAGAACCCCCAGAGCACAGCTCTTCCCACAGCAGGCCTGGCACGGTTGTACCTGAAGCAAGAGATTTGCCCCTGCTGTGATTTAGCAAGCTGAGGAATAGAAAAGTAACAGGAAAGAGCAGCTGCCTGTAGTTGCATCAGTGTTGCTTCACCACCTATAAGCTACAAGGAAAAGCCTTGGTGAGCAAACATGGTCACAGATCTGTGGAGACCACTTGTTTAAAAAGTGGAATCAGAAATTCAGTGAAGTGTTTCAGTGCAGTTTTTGGCCTCTCACTAGAAACACAAGTGTCACTGGTGACATATTTATCTACCATACTATGTGCTATAGCAACATATGCTCATCAACATTCCTTTTTACAGTTCTCAGCTGCTGCACAATTGCTTGTCTCCTGTTCATTGTATGGCAGCAGAGCTGTTTGTGACATGCAGTTAGTTGCAAAGTGCAAAGTCAGCTACAGCTGATTTTAAGTCCAAACTAGTAGTTCTTGAAGCATTAGTTTGGGTTACTCACATGAACTGGAAATATTATTCAAGAGCCTCATCTCAATACACTGTGGAGCAACACATAACCAGCTAAAAGATACAAGCATCCTTGAAGTCAAACTGCACGTATTGGCAACAATACTGATGGAGTACATGTACAAGAAAGATGAGGCAATGAACTTTACTAACAGACATTTTAATCTGCTTTAATATACTAGTGTCTTTGGCACCAGGCAAGTTAATCATCTTTATTATTTTCTTGAGCATTATCTTCAGTTCAATCATTGTAATGTAATGAAGTCCTGAAATGGAATTTAATTTTATCTATTAAGGCTCTTTTTTTTTTTCTTTTTTTTTTTTTGAGAAGTGTGTTGTGTAACACATAGGGCAACTTGGCAAGATTCAATGAAGAGTTCCAGAAATAGGAAGCTTTAATATTTACTTTTGGTATAGGGTACACAACACCTCTTGAAAAACATGTATTACTGTTCTATCAGTTAATTAGAATAAAAAATTCTGCCAAGACCTACAATTAGCAGCACTGCAGTGCTTTACTTCACTGAAGTGAAGAGTGGGAGTATTTTTATTTTTTTTTAAACTTATTAAAAACTTATTAACTGAAAGAGGATTCATTACTGTGAGGCTAAAGAGGTGGTAGAGCGACTCAGAGCTCTTCTGGGACTGATTGCCACTTTGATGCTTGGCACATCAGAGTCTCCAGCAAGCTCTGACACAACATCCTATGATTAGAACTTCAGTTTCCTTAGGGATCATATGCTTTATATGGTAAGATAGCATCGTTTCATCAAAAAGCAAAAGGAAAAAAAAAACAAAGAAAAAAGCCCAGCCCACAGCAGAGTACCCAGCTTCCTAAAAATCCTGGTCATCTGAGGGAGTGGTGGCTCTTTGATTTGAAGCTTGGCTACCAACGGTCCTTACAGAGTTCCACTGAAGGCTTTTTATTTCAGTCACACAGAGGCTCTCGGTATTTCCAAACTGCCCAGGGGATTTTCCAGTGCAACAAATCTTCAGCTGAAAAATTCTGATGCAACTGAACAGGACATTGGCACTTCCTTGAGACAAATCCAACCTTCACACTAACAAACACCAGCAAGCACTTTTAGCTTACTACCTTTTCCTTCACACACTCTTATCATTAATATTTGTCCAGCTGAAATTTGGAACTTCTGTGGGAAGAGACTTCATCTTTCAGTGTGTGCATACTATCCCACACTGCACAAGGCAATTCCTTCCTCCCTTAAACTGAAACGTGCTGTCTATAAGAGCATCACTAGAATACAAATGGACATCTAAACTCAACTCCATTTTTATCACGTCCAGCAAACGCATTGGAAAATGCTCCCCTCTAGCAGCAATACAATCAATTCCCTTGGTTTATCAGAGGAACTGATTAAACGGATATCAAATGCCATCCTGTTGATCTGCCTCTGACTATGCACTGCATAAAAAGGTACTCACATTCCATAAAATAGGGGCCAGGTTCAATTCGCCATACAATTTGTCCTTTTTGCGTGCCAGTCACTCCCCGATTCTTGGAATCCCAGAAATTGGCTGGAGAGTTCTCATCTGAAGGACAGAAGACAAAAAATAATTTCAGCAAGTAATATTTAAAATAGGAGTTTTCTTGGCTTTCTGTTTCAAGAGGATACAAAAAATTACTTGTATTAAATAAAAAAAAAAATAGACAAAATCCAATTAACCAGCAAAAGATAAATAGCTTCTCTTTTATGCGTGATAGAGCAATTTATGCAGAGTGAGCAGACAGACACACAGCCAAAGTAAATATATGGTTTCCTGTACTACGTGACCTGCCAAGGTACAGTATTAAATTCCAAAACTTCCCTAATCCAACAGAGAGGCTATTGGGAGTGTGTAGCTGAGTGAAACTTCATCACAGAGTTCCACATCATGTTATACACTGGTCCTGCCCTGTGATGTGAAAATCTAGCATTCATTCTCTAGCTAGGAAATGCAGAATTGTACCTAGAGGTATCCAGTTAGAGGCCCAAAGTGCAGAACTGTCAGTAAGCCAGAGCTAGAAATGAGAGAGAGCTAAATACATTTAAAGAAAACATTCAAAGCAAATAGTATCTGCAGAGCAGCTTAGCAATACCAGTATTATCCCTTCTTGAATTCAGATTTTTGTCCAACCAACCATAGGCCTTAGGGCCCTTTTTGTTTTCCAGCCTGTATTCAGACACCCAGAACACCATATGAATGAAAGAAAACCAGAGCAAAAAGCTGTTTGAGAGGGCACCAAGGTCAGTTATGATGACACAAAGATGACATAAATCCAACTTAACTCTTTTGTACAGGAAGTTCTTTGGAAGTATGCATTGTAACATCTCACCAGTGCATTTCAGCCGCTGTTTCTTAACTAGACTAGACAAGAACTACACTATGACATCAAATAGAACATCCTAATTTTTTTCCAGTGGTACTGCATATTCTTTAATCTTTTAAAAAAACTCCTCTTTTATTATATACATTTGAGTGCATTCTACAATTTTAAAAAGACTTCACTAAGAACCCAGTCTACTGTGGCTTTGCTCACGAAGCTCATATCCATTCAAGCACATTCCCTGGTACTTTGGTAGGAACTCCCACATAAGATTACAGGACTGTCACCTACATTTTGGATATCCATATACTATTTATGAAAGAATAATAAATAATGCAGCTTTCTTACTTTTATCTTAAAAATGTAAACCCACGCTAAAGCTTCTCTTTCTTGTTTTCCTTCTGCCTGCTCATCTCAGCGTACACACAGCAGCCCCAGTGAATCGTGGTTAGTGCAGTCTGTGCATCTCATCCCACCAAACGTGCACTCAGAACATGACCAGGGCACACGCTGGGCTCCCATGGTTGCTCAGGGGAATTTACACACTGCCCAAAACCTAGAGCAGCTCTGGAGAATCAACAAGTGGCCATGGCAAGCTACTGACATTTTTATGCTTCCAGCCATGGGTGACTTTGAGAATTTTTAGAAAGCTGCGGTCTCAACACCTCAGTATCATGACAATTCCAGGACAGTTTCATAATTATCTCAAAGAGAAGGAGAAGGGACCGGAGAATTCTCCTAACACCTGTGATCCTTAAGCTCATAATGCCCTCAGGCTTAACTTCTTGTGCAGAATCAACATGATAGTACACAAACTGCATACTCCAGGAAGACAGACACACAGGGAGTAAAATCTTAAACTGCACATATTTATTCTTCGTAACAGTAAAACACTTTCAGAGTAAACAAAGCTGTATTTCACCCATGTTTTGTTGGGGTTTTTTCAAAGCCATAAAAAGAGGAACACTGAATGTACAGCCTGTAAATCACCCCATGGGCCTTATAAAAAATCTCTATGTGGTTTGCAATGATACCCTAACCAAAAGAATACACTGCTGATGAATTTATTTACTTTTTTATTGTGCCTTCCTATCCCAAGGCCAGACAGAACGCTGGGAAGCCATGAGATACAGCTTAACTTCCAGCAACACTACACTAGTGACTGTTCTGGTCCACCATACAAACTTGGTTATCCAAAAGACTGCTACCAAAAGCGAGCAGGTTCTTTAAAAACTCCAGTTATCTGAAACACAGTTTTAAACTATTCAGCATTCGCATTTCATCTAGGTAAATGAAGATGTATTATGACAGCAAACATCTCACCTAACATGCTCTAGTTCTGAATTTCTGTATTTAATCAACTGGAGAAGAGTCTGTTCATGGTTCTAAGAAGAAGGAGAGATATTTGGTATATTATAACCATAAGCATGAGGTTTTTTATTCTTATCTTGTTCAACAAATGAACAAAGCCTGAAGCAATGAAATACACCCTTATTGGTAATTTCCAACAATAAGGCACAAGCAATTGTTTTCTGGATTTTTTAATCAGTCACAAAGCTAAGTCAATGATAATTTTTACAGGGATATTAGTGAGCTTCAGAAAAGGTCCTCCATTAACTGAGTCTCAAATCCTCAGCTGGTAGTTACAAGAACGCAGAACACTTTCTTTCACTTTATTTAATAAAATCCCACCTTTACAGAAGTGCCTGGATTTTCAGCCTTTTCATGAAGCAACAGACTCCTTTGAAGCAATGAAGACTAAATCATTGATACTCTGCCCACAGGCACGCAGCCACTGCAACAGAAGGTGGTGGAGACAGAGGGATGGAGAATGCTAACAGACCACTGCCTGTCAGCAATCAACTCAAACTACAGAATTTATTTTGGTCAGCTTTGACTTCTGAAACAGATGGGTTTTTTCTACTTTTATGATGTTATTCACATCCGGGGAAAAATAACATTACTAATGCATATGGAAAAATAACTTCAAACATCAGTTCATGGATTTTAAAAAGGGAAACTGAACAGGAAAAAAATGCGTAGCATGAAAACATTGAAGTAGACAATACTGCCAAAAATACAAAAAAAAAAGTGTTTAAGAGTACAAAGAGCAATGTCAGGATTATCACAGCCTCATTTCTTCTCTTCCCCAAAACATACATAGTACGTATGTGTGTATACATGCACACACATACTCTCTCTCTCCATATATGTATTCCATAGGGAATTCAATTCTAAGCTGTTCTATTCTCCTTTTAGCACATAATTGTGGCTGTTTGTAAAACTGGCGGCTGTTCCAGAATCTGGGCCAAAGAGTAGATATAAATATCCCTTCCCAGTACATAAAATATGCAACAAAATACTGTCTTACTGCATCAGTATCTTGTCCAGAGAGGCTACACTTCTGAAAGAAATAAAACCATGCAAGATGCACAGTTCCTCTCTATCTTCAGTAATTCTTAGTCATAAAATACCACAGAACATAACTTCTCAGAGCTGCAACCCCTGTACAAATCAGTGCATGTGAGATAATGCTCTACAACAAAAAGGGAGTAATAATAAATGTATCACTGTGTGGAACTCCACTTGGAGTAATGCTCCTTGAAATCACTGTAAAGCAAACACGTTCTGAGTTACAATGTTTTCTTTATTTAACTACTAAACAATCAGCCAAACCCAGCATTAAGAAAAGTTGCACTGGCACACTGTTGGCTCTTCCTCAACCTGTCCTCTAGGACCTCCAGGCCTTTTCCCTCAGAGCTGATTTGCAGACATTGGGCCCCCAGCCCATCCCAATGTCAGGAGTTACTCCTGTTTGCCCACACCTCCAGCCTGTCTGGCTGCACAATCAGCTGTGTTATCATCTGCTACTCCCAGTTTTGCATGAGGATGTTATGGAGTGTTAGAAGCCGTGCTAAGCCAGCGTCTGACATCAGGGGTCAGGAGGCTTCTGAGGAGTTCACATTTTGTTCTTTGTGTCTTACATCTTTCACTATTTCTGTCTTAGGAAAAAAGGATAAACTACCTGCAATCCATCACCTCACAGAGTCATCTTGCATAGTTCAAAGTAACAAATAAATAAGACCGAGTCTTCTGTAAGACAGATGAAGAGGAACTGCTGCCAATTAATTATCTGAAACAAGCCCTTACGGTCCCAGTGCACAGACCAGTCACGTGCAAACCAACACTCATCCTCTGGTCCCAGCTTCTGTGGTGAGTAGTGTTAGGTTTTGTGATAAAAGGGTTGCTTCCATCAATACAAATTATTTTTATTCTTCAAAATATCAAAACATTATAGAAGTCACAAATTCCTGGAGTGGAAATATCACTGATTTAAATTTTTTCCTGTGAAATAAGCAAGGGTCACTATAGTAACCTAAGAGGCTCAAACTTTTGCATTCTGATCTCTTTAACACATTTATAAAGATGCTCATACCAGAGTAAAGGTGATGTTAATAGATTCTGGTTGTCAGCTTTAATTATACACAACTTAAGAATTTTCATCTTTCACTACCATATATGGGTACACTAACTCACAGCTCTTGAAAAATCCATGCAGCTTAGCTCAGAAAAGATCAATCACATTGGTAACACCATTGTATCCCAGCATAATTCCCTTATCTTCATTTGGGATTTACATCCCAATCTCTGATTTTTCATTCCTTTCTGGAAGATGTTTTACACAATTTTTGGAAGTGTTTGTACCGTTCAGTTTTAATTTAAAATTTTAAATTAAGTTCACATTGTCAGAATGCTGAATTCTTTCACATTTTATGTTAATTTCAGTACATTTTGGGCACTGAAGATGGTGTGTGCAATGCATTCAGTTATTAAGAGGAGTGTTGGTATTAAGCTTTTAAAGCATCATACTCATTTATTTCTCTTGCCAGGTCTTCTGTTACAGTGTGGATCAGCAGAGCTGGAAGGCTGGTGAATAGCAAGGCTATGTCTGCTTTTGTCTCAGGCTGAGATCTGTGGATCTACCATCAGTTCCTCTCATAAACACACTTCCAAGAAGGTTCACCCCCCCTACCTATTTTACTCCATCATTTCACTTATTCTTTCAAAGTAACAGGTTTGTGGTTAATCTGCTTCAGAGAATGCTTCTGAACTTAATTTTGAGCCAACCACCAGGAGATCTCTAGGATGGCATTTCCAGTGTGAAACAAAAAACTAATTTACATGCGTTTTACTGCATTACTTCCAAAAACCTCAATCTCAATGCCAGCAACTGTACTCTGCTTTTCAGTGTAAGCACAGACTTCCAAGCAGTAAAACAGACTGTCACCAAAATGTAAGACTAACAAGAACATTCCAAAGAATACTTACAGTGGATTTTGGGCAAATGACTTGGAAAGTCTGCAATACTAACTTTTGCACAGTATTTTCCCTTTGGTAACTTCTAATAGTTTTAATTCTAAAAGTACTAGAAAGAAACATAAAAATCCATGGGTGATTGTTAAAGAAGTAGCACAGTGTTTATCAATCTAATAAACTAAATATATTTCTTCCTTGTACGCAAAATATGCTTAAAAGCAACTGAAAACTCTATCAGGACATCTTCTAAGGAGAAGATAAATTTTATCACCTGAGGTCTCACTCCTTTTCCAGAAAGTCAATAAGTAAATTAACAGGTTAAAGGCAGAGTTTCTACTGCAAACAATTACTACAATAAATCACATTTTGTCAATCCATTTAAAATACATTATGTATCAGTTAGTACCATACAAACAAGTATTAACCCACTAACAGAGAACTTGTTTCTCTGATTTTCAGAAATCCCCATCTCAGCCTGTGAACACAGGTTATCTGGCAGACCCAAAATATTTCTCATAAAAGACAACACCGCTGCTGAAATTAAAGATCAACACTACTTTTTAGCCTTACCTGGCCATTCCAAAAGATGCCTGTGGATCCTAAACTGCATTCCTCCATCAGAGCTCAATTAACAAACTGAAGAATAAAAACCAGCAACGTTTTACAGGATGGATATTGAAAACAGCATCCTTGTTCCCAATCACAACCAGTGTTTTCTACAGAAGTTGCCTTCTGGACTCAGCCCGTGCAGCTCAAGTTTGGAGAATTTAGCTCTGTGTTAGCACTGTTGCATAATCTCAGCTCCACGAGGCATGTCTGTCCTCTCCCTTCCTCCTGTCATTTGAAGGAAAGGCTTTCAGAAGGATGTTCTCAAACTCCGTGGCAGTTTTGAGCAGTTGCACACCATCGTCTGCCTCTTCTCCTTTAGTCAAGGGTTTATCTGGGTTCAAGCAGCCCGTGCTAAAGCACATAAGGTATTACGTCCTTCAAGCTCAGCTATTTGCAGCCACTCCCCTCTGACGGGTACAGGATGCCGAAGCCCCATCCTCCCTCCACTTCCTTCCTTGCCTTGTCCAAGGGAGGATTCCTCGGCATGGCCACGGCCCCGCAGCACGGGCGGGCTGATGTAAACAGGAGGATCGTTCCATCCTAGAAATGACGGCAAGGCAGCCACAGCAACGAGCACAGCGGGAGCTCACTGGAAGTGCTGGCTTTGTTTACACAGCACTTCGCTCTCCCGCATGACTTCCCCACAAATCCAGTCACTTCGGGGAAGAGGGAACTGCTCCGTGACACCTGGCTGGGATGGAGCTGCCTTAAACCCAGGATAACTCTGCACAGGGCACTCCTGGGCAGGGGGATAAGCAGGTGGCAGAGAGCTTCCATTACTACCTCTCCTCTTTCAGCGTGGTAAATGCCACCTCAGGGCAGGGGCTTGGACAAGGCTCTATTCCCCCAGATGCTCTGACTCCTCAATGGCCTCCTGGTGAAACTACAACTGCAGCTGTCCTAAAGTTCCTTCAACCTGTGACAAGGACCCAAACTGTGCCAAAGCAGTCTCACTTCTTACAGGAGTATCTGTTCATACTCAGCTTGCATATTTTTCAAAACACGCTTCCAGTCAAAGAAATTAAGATGGATTATTTGCTAACGAAGAGATGAAAGCTAATGTATTGCTTTGTGCTTGCATGAGCACCTCTAGGAATTCTATCTTCAAAGGACAGAAGGCCAAAGAACATCAGAACTGGAATATTGTAAGAGAAATCTAACACGCTGCTGTGTACTAAATGGCTGGAAGCATTTCTCCCTCGAATACCAACAGAGTAACCCCAAAAAAAGTTGAGAAAAAAATTCTTGGACAGTCTTAAAAGCTCTCTAAGCAGTTACAGGATCCTACTACCACAGTTCTCTTTACTCCTCAGGACACTTTGGAAAGAACTTAGAAAGTAATGGAAATACAAGACACAAATCTTCAGTTGAGAAAAGCAAGAGCAGAAAACAGGCAGAAAAAGGTACCACAGATGTTCTTACAGCCTCGTACAGGAGAGAATCTGCTGTTGCAGCTCTTCCTGAAGGTAGTCATGCACTGACAGAGGGTGCTGAGCAACACTCTGAACTCCAGCTGGACAGAGATTTTGGCCTTCTGGTGGCACAGTCCTGCTATGTTAGCAGTGAAGGATCATCAACATCTATCATATCGTGTCCCACGGTCAAAAAAGCAAAGAGGTGTTTGTCCTTCATTGCACAGCAGCAGTTTTTCCTGTTGCACAACCAAATTTAAGGTTCAGGTACCACTGACTGCCCCTGAGCTGTGGGCAAGAAGCAGAAAGACTCCCCTCGCATTCCCTCATGTGGCCCCCATGACCCACGACATACATTAATATTTTGCTGACTTTTATTGCACTCTATTGCTATACACAGCAAGACCCATTAATAATTTCTCTAGTTGTGAGTGACAGGATGGTCAGGAATAAAACCAACTTCTCTAACATTCGCTTCTACTTCAGCTGCAGAAGCAGAACACAGAAACCATACCATACACCCCATCCAAACAATAAACCATGAAACCTTTTTCCTATTGAAACTTTAATAGAGTGGGAAAATCCTTGCTCTCATTTCATTTCCTTATTTTCCAAGAATTATGCCGCTACATTTTGTTTCCTTCTTCATGTACACTAACATCTAAGCATGAGGATCAGAGCACCTCCATATGCCTTCATACAATGTGATATTTCAAGGCACAGCAGCAGCTCAAAGGATTAGTTAACTAGAATGCAAGACACAAAGATACTGAAAAAAAAATACAAGTCACTTTTTCAGACATATGACAGTACAATGGCAGGAATAAAGTGGAATTCCACTTCTCTGTATTCTAAGTAAAGGTATCATTGAAATTCAAAGCATTCAAAGACAAAAATAAATCCTTTCACCCATCTCACTGGCAGAAATTCAAAAGCATAACAAGAGGAAGGAAATGACCTCAAGCTTAACCTCTTTCCTGAAAATCTTATTAATCCTTCTTCATAAACGATGTGCACTTCATTCCCATCTCCAGCTCAGGTTTCACACATGTGCCAGCCCCACAGCACAAGTGCCCTGTGCATCGTGAGCCAGCTGACCTGGCTCACCTGGAAACCACATCCTGCACAACGCACGGACTCAATGCTCGGCTGTTCCTGCACTGCACTGCTACAGACTGGCTACTACAAGAAAGGCATAAATGTTAGACCAATAATTCAGCTAGAGAATGACACTGAATAAACTCTGACAGACAGCACTGCACAGCCTTAGAGGCTGTTAGATACTCAATGATATTGCAGGGGACTCCCAACATCTTCACAAAACCCTAATATATCACCTACCATTTAGTTCTTGAGGTCCAGCTAGTTGTACACGGGGGGAAATATAGCCAGAGGGTGCTTCAACCTCTTCCTGAAGGAAGCAGCCCACAGCTGAGGCAAAAGCCACACTACCTCTCATGTCAACTCACAATCATCTCAGCTGCTGGTGGTTTGGGGAAAGTTATGTCTGCAGAAGATGGAGACTGCCACAAGCAGTGGCCACCAGGCAGGGAACAGTTTGGGAATTCAGATTTAGGCCACCAATGGCTACCAAAGTTGGACTATACCTATAGTCTAAAGTACTACAATAACTTAGTAGGCTATTGCATTATAAACATTAGAGGATATGAGGACAGCAAAGATGCAAGCAATATACTACAGAAAAGTAAGCTCATCTCTGTCCTGTAGCACCACTTCCTTCTTTTTTTTTAAGCACTCCACTGCATCTCACATCTTATTATAACTCAGATACAAACTCATCTTCACGACCATAATTCCTTCTCAATATGCTCCTCACTGTTATATCCAGTTCCCCACCATGTCCCCAAACACACTCCAACACTCCCACATTCCTGTATCCTAAAGGTGTTTCTCTTGCTTTTAACAGTAGCAAGTCCAAGGGGAAAAAAAACCAAAACCAAACTCCACAAGGACAAACCCTGTGTGCACCAGTATCCTAAAATCCTGTTATTCTGGGACAGGACTGTTCAGAATATCTAGAAACACAAGCCATTTTTTCCTAATTAACACTGAAAGGTTATTGTGGGGGTAAATGCTGTCAGAGCTAAATTAAAGAAGCAAAAAAGAAAAAAAAATTATCTAAGCTTTTCTGTACCATATTAAATCTGCCAGTCTAAGTTTATTGTGGAATGTTTTTCATCATTTTCCTCCTCAGCCACAGCCTTATATGGTGTCAGATAAGCACTTGTTTGCTGGCAGCACACGAGCTGCTGAGCTTGCTTTAGCTGCACACAGAAGAGGATTGCAGCTTCCAAGGATAAAGGGCATGCACTTTTATCTGTGACCACATTCCCATCACAAATCTTTGCCAGAAAAACTCGAAAGTACAACAAAGTATTCCTGCTGTGGAAGACACTATACCAGCAAAGCTATGTCCTTGTCTACATAACTTATTCTGCCCCTGGAAAATTCTGTTAGTAAATAAACATTACCAACAAAAGTACAATTTTGCTACTAGCACAGCTGCACTTACAGAGAGGGCTTTCTCTGGTGTGGCTGTCTTGATACACATCACGTGTAATCCCACAGGCAGCCGAAAAAGTGAGGGGTCATTTATTCTATGGCCTTCATGCTGGTTTCTTTATTAACCAGCAAACATCTGGTCATGTATGCAGACACCCAATGCAGAAAGGTCCCAGAGAAACTGGCAGTTTTGCTTGGTGTTTGGTTTTTTCTGGTCAAACATTTCTCAAGTGGAAACAGTGGAAACCACTTCAGGAAAGGCCATATGGTTATGACCATCCCTCTTCCCTCCTTCTCAGCCTCAAAATGTACTTGGAGCAATTCCTGCTCTGCACTCAGAACATTATTCCCATTCAGTCTGCTGCTGCTCTCTGGCAATGGTCACATCTTCTGAGAGTGGGAATATTCAGGAGAGGTGAATTTTGGACAACACTGAGTGGCCTGTAATACATAGTAGATTATACTGAACAATGTAATGATCTCTTCTGGGTTTAATTTCAGTAAAATATGGGCTCATCTGACAGCCACTATTAGCTCATAAACTAACCTTAAGGGCACTTTATTCCACACATAGATCTTCTGTAAATGACTTATACCTCAAAAAGAGGCTTTTCTTGTGGAACTGTCAGCAAACACAATTGCCATAACTGAGAGGACTTAAAATAGAGTTGATGACTGTGTTCTATTTTTACTTTTTTTTTGTTGTTTGCAAATCTGAAAACTAAACCCCATTTTGAATCATTATGAAATGTACATCTGCCCTTTAAACACCACACACATCACGCAATGCACATGTAGGAAAAGCACAACAGGCTAGGAGAGATTTCAAAAACATACACATTATTTTAAATCTGCATTTTGAAACAGTTGCCAAGTGTCATTTCTTCTGTTTATATTAATGAAATTTTAAAATCAGATAGGAAACAAGTACTTGGTAACTATCTATTACTGAAACATTTGTCTGTAGTACTCACCTCTGCTTCCAGACAGCATTTTGCAATATGCCTCATTTTGGCTACCCATGAAACAAAGTAAAATTCATTACAAGCATATTTGGTATCATTGATCTCTAGGTTTGTACAGAACACTGTCTAGTTTCTTGCTTTCCTTTTATGCTCATCTTTCTGCTCCGTCTTCCTTTTTCCTCCAGCTTTTCATACAGCAGAAGAAACTACCCTATTTTATACATGGTTTACAGTAGCAATGGTACATTATTAGCTGAAACTCAGCCAGCAGTAAGATGGGTTCTCTAAGAGGTAGCTAAGGGAAGTACCAAGCCTGTTACTACTTGTTTAATAAACTACTAAACTTCTTGCCCCAGTTAACAGGAGTTTTCAGGCCTAGTTTTTAGCAGTCACCCTATTTCCCTTGCCCTACAACTTAATAATGATACATGAGTACTTTATAAATTCACATAAATTCTGCAAACACTTTTTGGCAAGTACCATGCTTATTTACCCTTTTCATCCTCTGGTCCTGAAAGTGAGGCGATAATAAATTGTAAGCATCTATAATTTAGGTTACACAGCCTTTAGGTTGATAAATTTATCAATTCAGAACACTCACCTGACAGATGACCCTTATAATTGGTGAAAAGACAGAACCAGTTACTCATCACAGCAATAATTTTAAAACCTCATTCTAACTTACTCAAGTGACACAAATCCCTCCATTTCTGCAATTAACTTCTACAAAAACTGACCTGAATTCACTGGTGCATTATCCACCTGATATGCTCTTTTCCCATTCATATTCTGACAGACCTATTACTGGCAGAAATATTTACAGTTTACAAATTGATGCAGCTCAAAGGACGAGCTCAGTCACTTCAGATCAGTCACCTACTCCACACTCCAACATCTTGACCAAGAAGACCTTCCAGGTGCTTCAGAGATACAGACAAACTCCAGCAAATCATAAGCAGCTACACCCCAAAAGTAACTTTATCATCTTTGCCTATCAAAATAATGCAAGCCATCAGCACAAGAGCAGTGTCATTCAGCAAAGGCTCACACTTCCAACCCTCCAATCATGTCACAACTTCCAATGAAAAAGCTGCAGGCCCACATAGAATCGTTAGGTATATACAATAATTCTGAATAAATTGCAGAAAAAATCTTAATGCATATATGCAATCAAAATGCTAAGTTCAGTAAATATATTTCTTTTCTAGAACGGAACAAAAACCGTGCAGCTCAGAAGAAATCACAAGAGATTAAAGGTATGTATTTCTTCTTAAATCCCTGTAAGGGCATAAAGTATCCTAATGATCTGCAATCTCATTTGTGGGAAGCTCTCAGATGTGTGCTGAGAAGGAGGCGCTCCCTTGCCAGATGGCTTGTTCTGCTCGTGGCCATGAAGGAGAATGACTGTAACCATGGAAGAAAAATTAAGTGTTTTAACAGCTCACATATGCACACCCTCCAGCAGTTTTAACAAGTAGCTTTTGCCAGTGAACCTTTCTACCAGGATTAGTGAAAGTTTTCTATAAGACATATTAAAAAAAAAAATTAACTGATCATTATCAAGGGTGTTAAACTCCAAGCACAAACCATTTTGAACGACAGAGCCAGCATCACCCAAAAAGCTGACCTAGCCTTTGCACACAGCTGCTTTTAGGCCATCTAGATGGGTGTTCTCATTTTGCTTTCGATACTAAGTCCCACCTTCAGCTTTCCCCACAGTTCTCTTTTCTTTCCTGGAATGAACCAACAAAGAGCAAAGTGTGTGCCAAACACACTCCCCAAGAGTTCTGTGGAGGTTCATCTACCCTCAATCACTTTTGCATTTTCAGCCCTTGTTTTACTTGGTGTTTACTTGGACTTATTTCTTTTTTGGGGGATTGTGTGTGTGTGTGTGTGAAAGAGCTATTTATTCCTAAGGATGAGTGCTAAAACAAGAAGCAGTACACCCACAGAAGATGAAATATACAGAAAAAAGAGTTTTCCTACAAACAACAGCTGACATCTAGGGATTCATCTTAGTTTGGATTTTGCATTCTCAAATGGTTGATGGTTTGAACCCTGGACCTATTATGATGGCACAGATATCTCTGAATTTTCTCCAATGTGGCATCCTTCAACACCAGGTGGAGAGAACTGACTCATCACTGAAAGGAGAGAACAGACTGCCTTTGGATTCCTTGCTTTTGATTGCACTTGATTATTGCTTCCAGTTCCTGATATTGATCAGTGCTCTTCTTAGCCTGTTCCAGCCTTTTGACAGTCACAGTATCAGCTAGCATTTTCCTTCCAAAGTTCAAGTCCATTCACAAAAACCATTTTTTTTAGGGAAAAAAAATTCTTTGCCAGTTTCAAGCAATAACTCCCTGCCTTTTAGAAATCCTTCTAGTTTCTGAAACTTCTCAAAAATATTCTATTCTGTGTCTCTGCAGTGCACATCTCTTAAGGATCTTGAGGGACTTAATATTCCCTTAGCAGCTGTTGTTTTTAAGTTTATCTTCAATATTATGAGCTGTTTAAGCAGGAATGCAAACTAGTCTGTTGTTGTCATTTGACAGTAATAGGTTTCTTAGGGAATTTATTAGAAAGTCAGGAAGCTTCCTGGTTTGGAATACAGAAAAATATTAATATTTAGACAATATACTTTTGTCATACTTCAATGTCTCGGTAATTTAACCCAAATGTAAAACCGACTAACAAAAAGAATAAATGATCCAAGAATAGAGGTGCTAACCCAACAGAGAAACAGCAGCAATGCTTCCCTCTCATGCCTCTGTTAAAGAGTGTAACCATCAGCTATGATATTGTGAATACCTCTGCATAAGCAATTTTGCCTTTCCTTTTTACAAGCCACATAACCTCTAGCTTAAGCACTCAGCAACATCCTCCTATTTTTTAAATACATGTATATGTTTGCTAAGGCACCAAAATGGATAAGTATAGCTACAAAAAACTACAGACAGAGAAGAATAATAGGTCTGCATAAAGAGAGCACATCCATGTTTGTAAGCAGTGTGCTAGGGAAGACTGTTAAAGGAATATGCTGAATCACAAACCTTCACTACCCTGCTCATCATTAACACTTCATTTTCCTGCCCAGCTACTCTTCCCACCTCCCCTCCAGTGCCTCATGATTCCAAGATCTAATGGCAGATTCCTCATCTTCAATTTCCACTGCTGAAAAGCTCTACCACACTTTTTACAGTCTCCCCTCCTGAAATGGGTTTATTCAAAAACTTTGTTCTGAACTGGCATAAAAGTAGCCCTAAACGCTAAAATATTTTGAAAATTATTATGGAAGCCATTGCTATTCCTTGACTTCAAATGTGCTGAGATGTTTTACTGTTGTGAGAAGTATTTCATGCTCCCAGCTCTGACCAGATTCCTCCTTTCTTCTACCTTCTGCTTGTGATGTGAGGATACTGGATTCGCTTTAGATTTGATATGGCTATTGATAATGAAAGGAATGAGAGAGAATTTGTCTTTACAAACTGTGTGTCTGCTGATAGGTAGAAATTAGATATTGAGAGGTGAAAGAAACAACAGAAGGAATTCCACTGATTGATGAAAGGAGTGAGAGGGATTTATGTTTACAAACAAGCTTTGGGTTTGCTGATAGGTAAAGATAGATACTGAGAGGAAAAGAGAGGAAAGATAGATACTCATAGGAAAAGAAAAAGGGGAGTATACATTAGAAGGGGTTCTGTATTAGACAATTCAGGGAGTCTGTACCTCTCATGTACCGCAGCCAGTGGGGAAAGAGAGAGGGAAGTTAGGATAAAAAGGAGGCTGTGTCCTCTAGCAATTTGAGAGACCTCAAGAGAATGCTTCATGGCTTCTCACTTTATTCAAATAAAGTTACAGGACTCCTCTGTCTCCTTTTTGGACATAAACTTCTGGTGTTTGTGGATTAATTTTCCTGACAATAATTTGCAGAATTAATACATTACATAAGATAATCTGAGTTCATTATGAAGCCCAACAAACCTATATAAAGCAAACCTCTTTTCTAAGCATTTCCTACTAATGTCACACCTGAAATAAAATATTCTACATGTTTCCAAAGACATATATTGTTCCAGTGAGCATAGCCAGAACTACTCAATATGGCAGTGTAAATCCAAGAAGTGGGCAAGCAATATACAAAAACAAAAAAGATACCTATGGTTTTAAAAGTATATAAAACTGCAAACAAAAACAATCCATTCAGATTGGTTCTATCCCACCTAACAGCCATAAGTTTGTACAGTGAGCTGTAAATTTTGCTAATATTTGTGAACCAAGTCCCCGAGGCATAATTTTCAGCCAAGCTGTGGTTTCTGCATTTTTGCATTCTTTTATATTGTGTGTCTTTGATTACTTGCAAACACAGACTATCCCATTTGGGGACCTGGCACTAGCATGCCAACACTGCAGAATTTAACAGCACGAGGGAAACACTGCAGACACCAGGAGAACAGGTTCTTTGAATGAGCATATGACTGAAGTCTGACCCAGTTCACTTTACAGAAGCACATCATGTTTTCCTCAGTCCTATCCACCAAAGAATATAGTGTGCTTATACATTGAATTAATCTTCAAGCAGACACAGGATAACCCAGAAATAGATCAGGAGCACAGCACATTCCAAATCTGCACATACACTTTCAAAGATGCTATTTTTGCAAGGTATACAGTTGGAGGAAATATAATGTGCTCACTGCTGTCTCAGTGCCTGCATACTTGCACTGTCCCTGACCTCATTCAGGTTCCCTTGGATGGCAGCCTGGGGCTTGGTTATTTGACAGACATTCAGAAGTTTTTTATTGGTTCTTTGCTGAGACCACCAAACCTATTTTGTCACAATGTGCCAGGAGTTTGTCCTGGTGGTTGTAGCCACCTATTTTTGCTGGTTTTCTCTACCACACTCAAGATACTATGCTCAAGGTGGAGCTACAAACAGGTAGGCATGCTAACCTGCAAGTCAGTCTTGTGTTAAGCATTGTTTTTCTTTCCTGCATTCCTGCCAAACCAATCAATAATTTCTTCAGATTCTTTAACAGGGATGCTGCTATTGATGCAATGCTTTTGTTTGTTTGTTAATAAACCATGACTATTCTGTCCTTTTGCCTGCCCTTGCTAAGAGGAATGCAGCATCCATTCCCTGCCCATGCGGTCACAGGGATCCAACCCTGCCACATCCTCATAAATAAGAAATACCTGTGCTCCTCCCTCAGAAAATATTTCATCTGCACTAAATGCCAGGACAGAACTTCTGTGGCACCTGCAACTCCTCACACACACTGCTCCTTCACTCCTACAGGTCTTGTTAAAGAGCTTATAGATCACAATATCAAACTACTATGGCTAATACTGATGCTCCAGCAAGAGAAATGTAGCAATTTAATTGTTCACAACTGCAAATTACAGGCAACAATCACCAACAACAACCACAAAATCAGAGGCAGAGGCCTGTACCTTAGTCTGTCTCCTTCCACTGCAGTTGGATTTATTTATATTTTGTACCTGCTTTTATGCAACTGTTTTGAAACGCTTTACACACCAGCAAGGCCAACTCCTCTGCAGATGTTCCACACTTTCTTGTCTGTGTTGTGGTGTGCATGCATTCAGATGTCCCTCGAGTGCCTGACAGTGCACATCACCTGTCTGGAGATGCACATCATCTCTGTTTAAACAGAGACGTGGCATTTATTGCCTGCATCAGGGACTTTCTGTGTAATACACCAAAGCAGGGCAAGCTGGCTCATTACTTGCCGCCTCAGAGTTCAAGGTCCAGATCCAGACCCAGATGTCAAACTTTTTAAATATTAAGGACCATCTGGTTTTACTTTTAGTTTGGCTCATCAGAGAGAAAATCCCAGATCATGGTGTTTGGTGCTGGCTTTCTCATTTCTGTCCCTGAGTTGCTGAGTAATCCTTGGGAAGCAAAGAAAATCCAGAAGCCTTTGCCTACCTACAGTATATAACAGATATGTTACTAAAATGGTGTCCTCTTATTTATTTTTAATCTAACTATATAGGACTGCAGTCAGTTGCCAGCACAGTGACTCAGCAGAGCCCCAAGCAGGGAAACTCCCTGCTGGGACTCCTGCAACCCAAAGGGAGCATGGCCAGGCACTGGGACTTTCCTCACAGAACAGCCTCACCTGCTCTGGGCAGGTCTGCAGGACACTCAGGACGACCACAGCAAGGGCTCCTGGAACCAGAATGCAAATTGCTGCTGAGCAATGAAATAGGGACCAAAGCACTTTGCCTGTTCAGCCTTCAGATCTCAGTGTTGTTTTAGGAAAGCTTGGTAGTCCACAACTCAGCATCTTTACTTTTAATTACTCCAATTAATTTACATTTAAGTTCAGCGACATCCTTAATTTTCCATTAGAGAGCCTGCCTGTCACTTCCCTGTCTGCACCTCTCACACTAATACCTGTCAGTCTAGAAGCATGCCTCACATTCCTAACAGGAAAGCTCAGGTCCTCTTTGGGGATACTTGTCTCCCAAATCCTTTTGGAACGTGGAGCACATATAACAGATTTTCAGAGACTATCTGTTAATTAGTATCCACAGAACTATCAAGGGCATCTGTGATGTCGAACACAGTATCCTCTATTCAGCAAGCAATTTATTTCAGGAGGTTGACTCATTTCCTTAAGGTTTTTTGAGCTATCTGTTGTGACTGAAAAAAATTCAGAAAATTTAGAAGTATTCAAGGAAATGAGCCAACACATCCTGGAAGAAATTCATCCAATATACACACACAATAAGATAAGTCAGCCTCAGATTTCTAAAGAAACAAGCAGGAAGGAGTTCTAAAAGAACCTGAAATATTTTCTGTGAAACGCAATGTTTGTTTCCCATCATCGTAACTCTCCTTATGCCCACTTTAAAAGCAACATATTATGGCTACTCAGGAAGTGGTTTTCCTAAGTTTTTTTTTTCTCCCTGCAAAGACAGAACACCTTCTCTGAAACAGTCTAGTGGATCTCCCCTATACTTAAATTAAAAACACTGCTGCCTGTGCACCTGATGAGAACTTTCAGACTCTGGTGCTTACCCCTAGAGGCACAGAGTCCGTGGTCAAACCGTATTTCCAGGAGAGAGCCTTTTCAGTGAGAAGAGTAACACACCACTGAATTACCTCATCACAGACTCATTACCTTCAAGGGTGTCCAGCAATGTATCAATGTCTCATGGCACTAGTAAATACTCTGGAGTACCAAACAAGCCCCCTCAAAGTAACTGGCAGAGTTCATGCGCTAGCTACACAGAAGACAGTTTTCCTTTGGAAATTTAACTGGAATTTTATGACAAAGTCTTGATTAAACGACGTTTAACTGCACAGCAGTTCTAAGCAAAAGGACATTATCTAAAAAATAGCATCTTATAACCTATTCTTCATCACATGACATGCATTATATAGATAGAGAAGTGGGGGGAAAAGGAGGTTGGAAGATCACTCACGATTTTTGCAATCTACTTCAGCTGAAGACAATTTAGAATTTCCAAGATAAATTAACTTCTCAGTAATGCACTGATGGCACAAACAGAGTTTTCAAGTAATAACCAGAAAAACTGCTAACTTGTCTTAAGCACCATCCTGTCACATTCAGAGTAATAGGAAGGATTTTTTTTTTCCTTATTTATTGCCAAATCATTTTCCTCACATATAGGCTTTAGTAGTTTTGTAGTGAGATGGATGACCACTTCAGAGTTAAGATTTACCTCTTAAACAAAAAGGATGCCAATATAGTTATTTCTCATTTCAAATATTTAAGCTGATGTCATGAAGATGAGAGAAATTAAGCCAAACACTCCTTATGAGTACTAAATAGCTCTGCAGACTAAAATTGATGAGACTGAAGCAGAAGAAACACAAAGGTCATTCTGCAGCTCTTTAGAAGCAGTATCATTTTAACCAGTGCCAAAAATCATCACCAGAAAGTCAAGAAAGGAGATAACAATTTTGCTTATTTAACTTCTTGCATAAAGTCTCACAGACAGAAAGCTCTCTCTGTGAGAGATCTCTGTGAGCATCTCACGGTGCTAATATGCAACAGCAAAAAAGAACACAAAACTGTAGACTAATGAAGGCAAGGAAGTTTTATTAATTTGTGTAATTGTCTTGAAAGCACCTACATATAACATTTCCATTATTTCTTCTCCATTTCCAGCAGAGTATTTTTAAAAAGCATTAATTCCCTGGTACTCTTTAGGCAACGAACAGAACCTAGAACTAAGTGCAACTAGAAACAAAGGCTCATCAACGCAGCTACTCCCAGCAATACAAGTAAACCCAGACCTAAATAAGTAATTGCAAAGAGAGCAATCAGCCTTGCACTCCTCTCCCAGCAGCCTACAAACCCCGTCCCATCCCAGCCTCTGTGCTGGGGTCCCTGCTGCACATGGCAGCTGAGCAGCTCCAGTGGTAAATTACTGCCCAAGAGTCTCCCTCCCACTCGTGGTTCCACACTCCGGCAGGTAACCCCTGCTGTTGTCCCCCAGCCGCCAGGAGATGCCAAATGGGCCCAGAGCTGGTTGTATTCTCGGGAGAGTAAACACTGCCAGCAAACAGCAGCACCGAGCACAATCATCTACTGAACCTGAAACACGGAGATTTTTATTTTACGGCTCGAGGGGAGAGAAGGAGTGCACTCAGCTCAGTGTGCTGTCATTAGGAGAGCTTTCCAACCCCCAAACCTTTGTGCTCATGACTCAGATTAGTGAATGCACAACAAAAGCCACAGCTCTTCGCAGCCCTTGGGGCAGTGGCATTGATGTCAGGTGGGATGGCTGGGACTTCACTGCTGAACACATAGCAGGGGTGGGCTTGTTTGGGGATTTTTGAAGTGAACTGGACAATGCACTTTTCATCCTATTGCTTAAATTTACAATTTTAAGAATACATCAGAGAAAGTGTTGTTGCCTGCACATTAAGTACCACCTCATCAATAACTCCTAAACATCTTAGTAATTTTTGAATTTGGTAGATTGTTGCATCCTTATTCAGTATCTGGGAAGCAACTGCCTGTCTGGAAGTCTACTAAAATTGAAAGATGCATCTATATTGAAAAATTTGTCAAACTGAATTTTCCCCCACCCTGCAGGCTACCATCTGCTGAACTATGTCATGCATGAAACTCTAGATACAAATTAAACTACAGTGAACATAGAACTATATATATATTTTCTTTTTTTAATGAGGTCATTACTGGATATTTATCTTGGTGACAACCAAATGTGCCTGCTACCACACTATAATGTTTTTCTACACATATTTCATTTTATGAAGCCAAATCCATTTAGGCTTAACTAGTTTCATATACAAGAAAGTGCTTCCACATTTTATGGCAAAGATAAAACATTGGTTAAGGTCCTGATTTTTGCAAGGCATAGAATGCATTCAGTTCTTAGTCCTCTTCACAGATGAAACCTATTCGGTCCAAGCTTTCAGTTTTCACCTCTTGAAAATTATCCTCAAGTGTGACTTAACTCACATGAACTACATTTTTGACCACCAGATAAAGTTTAAATTCTCAAGGAAGGACGCATTTAATGGAGTATGAGAGATCCTACCATATCTGAGTAGATATGTGTCTTTTTCCTCTTTGCCTTACTACAGTACATGCAGAATGACTATATTATTTTTATGGAAATTGTAAGTTCACTTTTTGCATTACTACACTTTGGGAGATAAGGGATTCATTTATTCCCAGGATTAGGGCAGGAATGACAAGGGCAATGAACCTACTAATTTTTATGAGCTTTCAAGGACTACTGACACACTAGTGATCAGTGACTTGAAACACAACGGAAGACTAAACAGTTTGACACTAACTTTGAACGACTGCCGCAGAAAGGAGGCAGATCTCATGAAGAGAGTTTGAGCAGACCTTGAAACAAAGCTCAGAAGCACGGGATTTGCTTGCCTGAAAATTGGCTGCCCACCAGAGTGAGAGTGATGGAGTCCTGGCTGCTGCTGGGCACGGAGACAGAAAACACTGCCAGTGCAGACGTCCCAAGGCTCTGCTGTGCCCACAGGGGGAGCGCCAGGGAAGCACAGTCAGGAACTGCATGGCTCGAGCATCTTCACCCCAAATCAGAACCTCCCTCATGCCAAAATGGCAAATCATACAAGGGCTGGGTACCACTCTGACCCAGCTGAAAATTTTTCCGTACCAGAGAAGTTTCAGATCTGGCCATTCTCTGGGTCTTTTCTGTCCTTCATAGAGCATAAATTTCACATAAATCTTGATGAGCTTGATGCCTTAGGTTTTAACTTTTATATTTTTCAAATCCTGTACTGTCAGTGTAACTCTGAAGTTTCCTGTAGCTCATTAAGTGCTGTTCTCCCATGCTAAG
The DNA here is from genome assembly GCA_013396875.1 of Vireo altiloquus. NCBI lineage: Eukaryota > Metazoa > Chordata > Aves > Passeriformes > Vireonidae > Vireo > Vireo altiloquus. The sequence goes on from VZRF01005754.1 coordinate 364,591, forward strand.
ACAGACATAACAAAACCTCTCTAACTTGCTCTCCAAGGACACCCAGAACAAGAACTGTAAACCTTCATCTTGAGGAGAGGAGGGCAAGCTTGGGGAAATTCCATCATTGGCTGGGTTCTGCTTGGTGAATTTATGCTGATATAAAAGTGTGAAGAACTCGTGACCTGTCATCCATTTTGGGATCCACTGAAGTAGGACCCTCTGGAGCCCAAAGTGTACCTCTGAAGGCCTTTCAAATAAATACCTCCTTTATTCCTTTATTCCTGCCTAGTCTCTGTTTCTAGGTAGCCATTTAAGGCATCAAGCTCTGCTAGGAAAGGAGGTTTGCTATTATTATCATAATCAGTATTGGCAGCTTCATTAACTCCGTTAACATTATAACTCCTCCAGTTATAATTTAAGAACCCATGTATCCAATATCAGAATATATTAAAAGATTATATTAAACATATTCACCAATAAAGTGTTAGCTTCAGAATCCTAGTATGTTTGTGTCTTATCTTCTCGTGTCTCAGCAGTTTGAACCACACCAGTCACAGCCTTAACATATCCTATTTAGCACTCAGCTTGTAACACTTCTCCATTAATTCATACTCTTACAGTCATTGATAAATCTGTGCAGATGCAGGAGCCAAGAACTTCATAAAAAATGTACAGGAGGAAATCTAGCATGATACATAATGCAAAACTAATCCATAATCTATTTCTCACATGAAAAAAAAAATCAATAGATGAATTAATGCAACTCCTTTTTCAATCCAGTTATTACTGACTTGGAATAACTGTTTTTCCCAAACTGTTTGGAAAATACTGTACGGCATGTTGGTTTGATGATAGGAAACAGCACTGGAAATGTCTTTAAAAAAAATTAAAATCAACCTCCTTCAAACAGATTAAAATACAAGCTAACACAAGGCAGTTTTACGGTAAAAGGAATATTACAAATCCAGAGGTCTACACTGTTTTCCATTATCCAGTGTTTGTATTTGCCATCTTCCCATCTGCTAGAACACTCACTTCAAAAAGGCGGGGCAGGGAGAACACCACTTTCTTTCCAAAGGATTATAAATGTTGTCATGCCAAAACCTCTTGCAGTGGAAAGATACTGACAACACAGCTGAAAATGTCCTCCCTGCAGCTACATTTGTCTAGTTTTCAGGTCAGGGCTATCTCAAAAACTGAAAAAAACCAAAAAGGCTATCATAATAAACTGAAAAGTCTGGATGTTCTGGCAAGACTTATTCTGTCACAGCTTAAACTTGTATATCATACTATGAGATCCCAGATTTTGGGAGTCTTAGCAGAGAATTAATTACTTTCTAAACAAATAAAATGTATATATTTTAATAGACCGAGTGTATCTTTCCAGGTATCTGCTGCCTGCAGCGAAAACACAGAGAAAACACTTTCTATCCACATCTTCTAATTTTTTGCAGTAAAGAAATGGTATTATGCTGTCCATATATCTATTTTTGAGCAAAGTTCACCAGCTCACAACTGAACAAGGCGGAAGTACCAAATTCTGTGTTGGTAAAAAAGGAGTTTTGCATGTGGGTCAGGACCTAGGAAGAACTGAAAGAATAAAACTGGAACGCGGTACCTGGAGGGAAAGCTTCTGAAGACCCCAGGTTTATTATACATTTTTTTTAGACCACTGCAGCCTCACCACACGTGACTTTAGGATACAATTCTTACATTAGACTGCCTTCACTTTTCATTATCCCACTCAAGAGGTGACCTTTCCCTAAATATTACTAAGTTGCCAACAAATGAAATGTTCAAGGCAGCTTTTTCCCCACACCATGGCTGATGACAAACAGCACAGTGCCAGTCAAAGCCAGAGCCTCTTGTAGAGCCAGCTGCATAAAGAGCGACCTCTACACAGAAACTCAAGACCTTAGCAGCAACCAGACTGAGGAGTAACCACAAATTAATAGATTTATGCCTAGCAACTAGTCAACAGACATGAACAGTACTGCAAATATTTTAAAGTACAGAAAAGGAAAGAACAGAACAGGAAGGAAAAAAAAAACCAAGTGAATAATCAGAATTTTCTGGAAGATAATAAAGATATTACTTTGTATGTTTTCTATAATGCAAACCAAATAAATCTTCTAGGAATAATGTATTTTAACATTTTATAATCTCTCTGTCTAATGTGAGCCACTGTTTTAAGTGTACTAAAGGCAGTTTATGCAAAAGCTTTTTTTCTTTTTAATCCTGTCTGACCTGAAAAGGAGAGGCTCCAAACTCCATTACCCTAGGAAGCTTAGTATTAACCCAGAGCCTGTCTAAATTGCCCTATATAACTTCATATCGGGGTGGTGTTTTGTTTCTTTTTGATTTTGTTTGGTTTTAAAGTGCTATTTTGTATCCATGATGTAGGTACAACAAAAAGCCAAGCAGCTTCAGTAAAGCAGCTGATGGAAACAACACAATGACCTTTGATAGCCAGCATTTTAAATGTGCTAAGGATCTTTAGAATGAGGGCATGCATCTCATAAATAGGACTCCATAAATTAGGACAGAAATAGGCCAACCTGGGTAATTTGGCCATGGGAGACAATCTATTTTAACCAGAAATAGGCTTTGCTTCTCTCTGCTGACTTTTTATTCTTTATTTCATACTTCTTGTTTTCTTTTAATATGAGACTTCATGACAACACTCATCAAGATGCAACTTCCCTCAAGCATTCCACAAGCAGTGGAGAGTCCACCTGCTCATCTTTTTAAGTAGTTCTCACTTTCCAAGGAAGCCCTGGAACCCCGTTGCTATAATAACACAGTAGCAAGAAAACTGGGATCTCATTGTTCCTTCAAACTGAACATCCATTTCTCTTCTTTGATTCCAACTGGGGCCAATATTTTGCACAGCTTTACTTACTACAGGGTTCCAGAGTTTGACCCCTCTTGCCACAGCAAGAAGCAGATTCCTCGTAAACAGAGGAAGTAAAAAACAACCTCCAACACATTAAACATTGCTTGTAACAATAATAATTTTTAAAACAGGCATATACAAAGCAAAAGCTGGGTTGCTACTGACCGAGAAAACCTTATGGGTCTAAGAGGATATCTGTTAAATTCTGGAGTCTTCTACAACTTTAAAAGATGAAGGTTTTTAGTCAAAATCCTAATTAAAAACAGAGAATTTTTGAGAAGAGGATGGATCTCTTCTTTCCTTCTCATTAGGACAGAAAGACTGAAAATTTACCTTTACTTCTCAAAGTAAGCACAGGCCCAATACCTCTACTAAAAAGCCCCCTCTTCAAATTTCCTCACGCCTTGTCGCTCTCTAGTGACAATCCTCATTACCAGCCCCGAAGAAAAGATGACAAGTCCATCCTAGGCAGAGCTTAAAGCTGAATTCCAAACGATAAACCTGTATCTCGGATTTGACAGTTTCCCATTTCACGCACCACTGCCCGATCTACCAAAAGAGAGCACAGAGCATTTCTGCCTTGCAGTCTCAGCAGGACACCCTCTGTGCTCTCACAGCTGGGCTCTCTGCACCCCACACCGTTTGCCTCTCGAGACAGAGCTGCTTTAACAACGCTCCATGGACAAGGCTGTTCCAGAAGTGCTACTGACACTTGAAAAAAGTTCAGCCAGTGCAAAACCAGAAATAGCCAGGGAAAAGGATGTTTGCCTTCACGGAATACACAGTGTCCCTCACATGCACTTTTCTTCTGGTAATCCTTAGGAATACACTGGGAAAGAAAAAGAACACGTATGCAAAGCAGTCCCTCAGCAAGAAAACAGGCCATGTTTTAACATACACATTGATGAAACAGAGGAGGATACAAGCATCATATATATCTGCATATCTAAAACTAACTCACATATATCTAAAAACATTCTTTAAAATACGAAATTCTATAAAAACTGGGTATGAATTTAGCTGAGTAGAATTTCAGTTAGTTTCAATTCCTTGCATTTAAAAATGAAAGACCGAAAGTTTCTGTAGAGAAGTATCCTGTGAAATAATGTCTCATCAGATACGGTCTTTTCTACAAAGTATTTGTTCATTTATATCTTTCTTCACTTTTTAAATAAAATAAGCAGAAGTCTAAAAAACAATAAAATTCACATGCACTATAAAAAAAAAAATCAGTCCTTCAGAAAAAGATGATTCTGTGTTTCTCCCCTTTCTCATTTTAAAGAGGTAACATTTATTTTCATAACCATTTTAGCAGGCCAAACATTTCACTGAAGTTGTACTGTTCTAGGAAAAGCTCCATCTACTATTCCCTAGTGAAAGCAAATCAGTCACTTGCAAAGCACCCAACAGCAGAGGCAGTGACTCTGATTGCTGACAAGTCTTGTGACCAACTGCACCAAACCATGTCTGGGGGAATGTGTGCAGTGGGTTCTGGTCAGCCTCTTATAAAGAAATTTCTATTAAGAAGTTTGGTGGGATTCCTAGTGAGCCACTGCAGTTCTAACCCAGCAGTAAAACCACACTCAGAAGCACAGAACTGCCTTCTCATTAGAGAAAACTAATGAGAACATGCTAATTAAGTAAATTAATGAATGAAGAGGCAAGACAGTTTCCCATGGTCCATTTTCAATTCCTTTTATAATGGAGATAATTCTATGAAACTTAATTTGAGCTGAAGAGGTACCTGGATTGATTCAGACCTTTGCCAAATCTCTCTGTACAAACACCTGAGCTCAGAATGGTGCTCATTTTAAAATGTTCATCTCCTCTTTGCAGAATCAACAACCACTCTTTCCCCTCAAAACACTGATCCAGCTTTCATGACAGTTAACTGTACAAGCAACATAAAAAAAAAAATTAAAAAGCCACAGGACTGTGCTTTTAGTGCTTTGGGGTTTTAAAATAAGAGCACAGTATTTGCCTTTTTCTCTCCTAGCTCCTTGAAAAATGGTGCTTTAATAGAAGACACAGGAGAATACTGGAGGTACAGCAGCAAGCTGGCAGAGCCCCAGTGCTGCCTCGTGTTAGTGACCACACAACTCCCAGCACCTTTAGGAGCCTATGCCAGAGGGGAGACTTAAATGAAATAATTTTCATCTTAAACAAAGACCAGGATGAAGAACCTCAAGCAACTACATTAAATGCTAATAACATGTTCGAGACTCGAGCTTTTATTCTTAAAAATATTCACCAACTAGCATGCCTCTCCTGAGAAAATAAGAAGTGTCCTCAACTTGCAAAGGAGTAAGTGGAAACTGGAGGGACTTCACAGCAATTATCACAAAAGACTGAAAATGATGGATTATACCTGTAGAATTTAACTTACCTTAACTGTGGCTATAAAAGCTATGCAAATTAAAAGGTTTTTTTAACACTTGAAAGAGTTGATCAAAAAACTTATATCAAAGATAGACAGGCATGCCTATCAGACTATGTCCTCACTTCTGTTGTTAAAAAATGTGCAATTTCATCATTCAGAATGATGAAACCACAAGTCTTGAAGGAAAGATTCTGCTCAGATCTATTTTAAATCAGTAACAAAGCTCACACCACCATTCATGGATTTCAAGTGGCCATGGAGACAAAAGCTTCTGGACCTTCTACCGTTTAACAAGAAAGCATTTACATACTCTGGTATAACATGTAGTATAATGGGGGGTTTAGGCCCAAGAAGACATAAATTTGGGTGTTCCTTATAGGATTCTTACCCTGTGGTAACTTAATATTGTTTTGTACTTTAGAGACTCAACAGACTGAATGTAGAAATATTTTTAATCATGAAAATAAGATAAAAATCACCTTCAGCCTACAGTAAGAACCAAAAAGAATTTTACAGATTTGCTGCATTTTAACTTATTGAGTATCAATCCTGAAGTGCTGTGAGCCATATAAAAAACAACAGGAAAGATTGTTAAACCTCTATGCAGATGAAGTTCTCGATGTATTTAAATCAGAATGTTTAAGCTTATTTAGCAGGCTGTGCATTTTACAACACAGATCACACTTCAGTTGCTAATGCTGTTGGGAAGATCCATTTCTATTATGGAGACACTTAATTTAGGTGGCTTAAAGGTTAGTGCATATTCACAGCTTGTTCCAGGAGAGACTGCAGCTCATGCAGCAACTCCAACAGAGCCTTTATAGCCAGGTATGCATTGGAACAGCACAAGTCAATAATGCCACTTTGTGGAACTACGGTAATGTTGGAAAAAATATCAGACAAAAAAAAAAAGAGAACCAGAAACAGCATCTACACAGAATGTAACATTAAGTGATGCAGAGATGGAACATCTTGCAAAAAGGTGGCACAGTAAATATCTCTCAAAATCAGCACAGACAAATTTCCCATGGTCAAAACTGTCTCCATCAGTTCGTGCTATCATGCTTCTGGCAGCTTGAATTGATCATTCTCTCTACATGAATAATCAGATTCAGAGAAGCAGTGCAATTTTGGAACAAATGAACCCATCAGAACTTACTGAGCACTGGTTAAATTCAGTGCACTGGTTAAATGTAGTGGGTGTGAAATGATTCCTCGAGAAGGCGACTTAACCCCACGTGCCACTCCAGATACCCAGGTACTGACTATGCTCCTTTCCTAGTGGGGGCATAAAGACTGACCTTTGGAGAGTTCCAAACCACACCTGCAGCAGGGACATTTGCATCCTTGATTAAACACAACACAGAGGAAAATCACAACCCAGACAGGTTCTCAGCACCAGCTGACCTACTGATCCACTCCTTCAGAGTCACATCATTTGGCACTGCACACACTGCCCACAGGCCTTCACATGCCAGCCTAGAGCTCTTCCCAGCTCCCTCCTATGAAATAGCCTGAACAGCACAAAGAAACCCACACAGAAGAACCTCTTGAGAGGATTTCCTTCTACAAGAATTCCTCGTAAACAGAAATTTTCGCTCCTTCAGAACTGATGCTATTTCAGTTCTACAAAATCAAAGACTTTTACAAATGATAATGTAGCTTTTCACAAATTAGATGAGGTTACTTGTCCAAGAGAATGTATAAGCATTGGACCTTAAGCAAATCAAGTTACATGATGAATATGGTACTTCAAATTTTCCAGACTGTAAGCCAGCCACCAGCAAAGATGGAAACAGGAAACTGTATGCATATTTATTTTTTAAGAGTAATGCATTTCATCTTCTGAAATGCATCTTCATCTTCATTTCATCTTCTGGTCAGTGTGGAACCAGATCTACATTAATTAGAATCATGTTTTTACATAGTTCACTGCATAGAGAAAAGCAAAGAGGAATCCAAGGCAACTCTCTGCAGTCTTACCTCAGCTTTATCTGTAGATTAATTCTGTAGTGTGCCAGAACAGGTCAGAAAAGAAAGTATGAAGTGGTAAAATAGAAGCACACAGAAATACTCCAACACGATTCTGACTTACCTATGTGATAAAGTCCTATCCAGTCAGTTGGATCTACTTCTTCCTTAATATCCCAGAAAATGATGAGGTTCTGAGACTGTCCCAAGGTGTATTCATACATGCTGGCTGTCAAACTAGACCTGCTATCCGAGGTCACTAAATCAGTGTCACTGTTGGCACGCTGCAAGTTCATGTTCTCAGGCATGGTGCCCTGGGAGGCCAAGCTCTGCAGGTTCTCGGGGCTCAGGGTGTACCGGAGCTGGGGGTTGCGACGGCGCACGAAGAGCAGGTGTTCTCGGGCTGAGCTGGCCATCTCTTCTCCACTTCTGCCAATTCACGTAAAAAAGTTGTTGTTCAGAGATCTATCACGAAGAAGGAAAAAAGAAAGCTTAAAGTGAGACAAGAGGTGACTCAGTCAGTTATTAAATGGAGAAGTATTAGTGCAAAAATGTTCCCACAGAAGCCTAAAGCAGACTGAGTACAATCTCTTTCTTCATTGCTCTACCACTGCAAAGAACTGAGTGTCTGTACATTAAAAAAGCCCCATGATTCACTTACAACAAGATTCAGAGCTAGCCATACACCACAAAGTAACATTTATAAGCCAGAAAACAGCAGAAAGCAAATCATCCAAGACAATCTATGAAGCGAGAACAGCCACAGTAACAAAGCTAATTTGAGTTTGGCCTTAAGATGAAGTAGCCTTAAGAGCAAAGACATAATGAACTCGTCTTCCACCATAAAAATCACAGCACTACATGATGTATGTGGTAGTTTCAACAATACTCCCTATGCACTGTTTGATCAGCATGAGTAAAGTGTTGAAGATAATAGTAAGGCTGGACATGTTTCAGTAGAAATATGGTATCCCAGATTTATGCTACTATAAAATCATCTTGTAAGGATTTCATCTTATAAGGTACAAAGCACCTTATAAGATGAAGCTTCTGAGATCCTCTATACCATACAAAAACATGTCAAACCGTTGACTGAGGTACTTTAGACTGTAGATATATATCCAACTAGTCACTTCATCTGTGCAGTCAATTTGTTGTCCTTTTCCATCCATTAGAAAAGGAAGGCCTTATAAATTCAACAGTCTTCTTCCAGCCTTGAAGAGACACTTCCTTGAAGTGTCTTTCCTGAAAGGGTCATGCTAATATCATCACACCATACGTTCACAAGCAGAACTTGCATTTCATTTTGCACAGCTTCTAAAAGTATTGTCATTTGAAAAATAGCCCTCGCATTACTCACAACTTGAGATAAATTACAACTCATATTCAATTTTCTTTTCAATACTATATCAGTGTATGGACTCTTCAAGCATACCAAATAATTTTCTGGGTTTTTTTTCAGCTTTTCTTAAATGGGAAATGTTTTGAAATGCTAAGGACTAACAAAAGGGAAAAATAAAGTTCAATTTATCCAGTTGTATGCAGTTCATCACACACTGTATGTGATTCAACATCACATAATGCAGAAAAGGAAGGAAACAAAAATTCAATTCAATAATTCTACATATACAGAAATGACATAGAAACAACCACACCTCACAAAGTACATGACACAGTCTTTCCTGACATGCGGAATATTTTGTCTGCATACACATTTTATTTCTGGTGCTGGACATCAGCAGGGTTCACTACCTCCCCTCTGCCATGTTCCCGCACACTCTGACATCAGGGTCAGTGACAAAAGGGAAACTTTGGTGAAAAGGGCCTTTTTAAACAAGAGTCAAGGAAATTAGTATCTTGTTTCTCTATGCAAAGTTTAATTCACTAGATCTGAAAATCCCAGAGAGCTTTGAGACCAGAAAGGTAAGAAACAGTCACCACCCTCCCCACACGACAGTGAAACACACGGGGATCAGCCCCATGATCTGAGGAACAACACACACTACATTTAAGTGTTAAATGTCACAGTGACAGAGCTGTACCCCCAAGTCAGGAGGTCCCAGTTTGCTCCTGAGCCTGCCCACCACAGCAAGCAGCTCATGCACCTGCCTGGGAACACGGCCCTTGGTGCCAGGAGATCAGGCAACATCCATTAACACACTGGCAGACAGCTATCAGGTTTATTTTCTTCTGTCCCACAGCCACAGATTTATGTATTTTTTAACTACTCTATGCAGTGCTTTTATGGCAGTAAAATCACTGCAAAATAAGTGCCATGCAGGTGGATTACAGGTTAAAGACAAAGTTTTAATAGGAGGGATGAAGAAATTTCCTTTGACTACAGAGCCTTATGCTGTACCCGGGGCAGCACTGGCATTTGTTGGAACATATTGAAAATTTATATGTGGCAGATGGACAAACTCATCCATGGTTAAGGACACGAGAATTAACTTGTACTAGCCAGGACTATGCTGCAGTTTGAGAGATGAAAACAGACCAAGAAAAACATTCACTCCTTTGCAACTGTCCATTTTCTTAAGTCCTAATGGCTTTCATTCTGGTGAAACACATTAGTTTCTAAAAGTAAAGTAAACCACAAATCTAAATGCTGGGTAACTTGTCTGATCCTATTCATAATTCCAAGTGTGATCCAAACAAATCACATAAAGCAACTGAAATCAATATGCAAGCAACAAGTTAAACTCAAATGTAAATGAGTTTCTATTGTGGGAAAAAAAAACCACCTCCAAAAATTCAGGACTTAGAGTATTTTCTACATTCAGTAAAAGAGGCTGCAAAGGGGCCCTCATGTCAGATAGTACTCTGCTATGTAGTATCTCAGTGAGATTAATTAAGGATATTTTTAAAGAGAAATATGACACTCATACTGTAAAAGGGGAAAAGATGATTGCCATAAAACGCAAACCATAAGAAGTCGTAGAAGGGCGAAAAAAGACACTACTTCAATTATCTGCAATCCAGAAAAGAAATTAAAACCTTACGCAGTGCCTTCCTGCTTACAAAAGAAATTAGTTCATTGGGTTAACAATTCCTGATGTCTGTCACTAACAACATAATTAACAGAACACTAACACATACATCCTACCATAGACTGAAAATAAGAATTATCCTCCCACCTTCAATTCCTGCTAAGCACCACTGAAACAGCATTTGCACCCAGACCATGCTGTAAAGACAATGCCCTGGATTAGCTGTGTGCACCTGCCCTGCTATGAAGGTTTGGCTCATCAGGCTGAACACAATCAGAGCAGTGATATCACTATCACACCAAGCCGGCCAGTCACAGAGTTTCATGAAGGCAAACTGAAATGTTCAACCTGAATTAAAAGCATAGGGAAATATAGGCATTCAGGAAATCAGCAGATACTAACTTTAGCAAACTATTTCAGTTGAAAAGTGAAACCTGTACCAAAGCTGCTTATCCGTATCACAGCATTTTCTTCAGTACTTGACAAGAAGCTTAGAGAGAAATAGAACGGATTTCCTCTTAATCTCTAAGTGGCCAAACTTCAGGATTATTCGTATCTAAATATACTCTCCAATTACTAATCATAGAGGGACTAGAACTGGGAAATAGAGCTACTTAATATACGCAAAATACAGACAGGAAAAATCCTCTTGCCTAACCTTCACTAAAGGAGATTGAAAACAAACATGAGACCATTTCACACAATCAAATATTCAACAGTTAAAAAAAATATGTGAATGGAAGTCCAAGAGTTCCAGCACAGGAATAACCGAAAAAATCCTACCCCACCATGCAAAACAAACCAGCGTTCACACGCTGCCCTGTTTATCTTACTCCTAACAGTGATTCACTTCTTGTTTATGCAGCGCCCTTTGATGTGGCTTACGGGTGCCGCTCCCAGCCTCTTCCCACAGCACTTAGCGGAAGGCAGCTCGGCAGGGCTGCCCCGAGCGCATGACCCGGCAGCCGCCGGACATAGCCCGTGCTCGGCGGGGGCGGCTCAGGGCGCTGCTGGGGAAGCGCTCATTAACCCAGCGCACCGGGAACCGCCTCGGGGCACCTCCTTGGGTACCGCCGTGGGTACCGCCGTGGGCACCGCGCTGCGCAGGAGCCACGCGAAGGGCAGCCGCTGCACAGCCAGGCTCGCTGCCCTGGGACAGTGCTCTGCTGTCTCTGTGTGACAGAGAACTGTCCTGCCCAACTGACACCCAAATGTCCCCCATTCACTCACCGAATCATTTAGGTTGAAAAAGACTTTCCCAACATCCAGCCCAACCATTAACCTAACGCTCACAGGCTCACCGCTGTCAATGTCTGACAACTCCTTTGCTGAAGAAATTTTCCCTAATAGTCAATCAAAACCTCTCCAGGGGCAGCTTGAGGCCATTTCCTCTGGTACTTTTGCTTGTTACCAGGGAGAACAGACTGACATTCAACTAACTTCAGGTAGAGACCCATAAGGTTCCCCCTGAGCCTCTTTTTCTCCAGGCTAAACACCCCCAGCTCCCTCAGCTGCCCCTCACAGGACCTTCATCAGCTCCCTTATTCTCCCTTTGGACACATTCAGATCATGCTTGCTGTACCCCTCAAATGCCACTCTCCCATGCTGAGATAAGGAATCCCCACAATTACACTGGCTGAACAACACATTAAGAATACAAAGAAGAGAAAACATGCTGGTTTTCCAATTACACACTGTGTGACACTGCTTTGTTCAGTACAAAGATTTATAAATGCGACAATATAAGGATCAAACTGACCATCTGTCTGAGCTCATAGTGACTGAGAAAATGCTTCTTGAATAAATTCAGAGTTTGGGGACCCTTCTCTGCACAGAACTCAAAAATAGCATATTTTCTGGTATAAGGTAGGACTCCAGTCCCTCTACTGGCTTCAAACCTGCTAGAAACTCTGGCAAAGACAGAGTAGTCAGAATTCACTGTAGGTTTCAAAGCCTGCCTATGCAGCTGGGAGATGGTTAACCAGGACTCACTCGTGTCCTTCACCACTCTGCACTTACCCTGCTTCAGCACCTAAAGGGCTTTTATCTCCTCTAGAGCTGCTGGGCACCTCTGCCAGCAGGACAGATGGGCCCCTCCCAGTAAAACTCACCAGCCACCTACTCAGCAAGAGCATCAGGAACTGATTTGGCCCCAGACAAAGGGATTAACTGGATAGCTCTTTAATTCAATAGCTTCCTTTCAGGCCTGTATTCTACTATTTCAGATAGCAGATTTGTTCTATGAAAAATAAAAATAAAATAAAATACAACAAAATAATAACATCAGATAAAGCTGGTATGAGGCATCCTTTTCTCTGCAGACCAGAATGACAGAAAACCTTCATCTTTCTGCCCAGATGTCCTTTTCTTGTTAGTCCTGCTGGAGTATTTCCAAGAATTTCTACTCATCAAGTTTTCAGCAATCCACATAATGGAATTTCTCTGAGAAGGTATTTCACTGATTAGTAGGATTTTTCTCCATTAGCTAACATTCTGTCAAATCCAAGTTAAGCTAACACATTTGGATGCTTCCTATTCAATTGCTGAGATAAAGATGAATATAAAAGCTGTCACAGTATTCAACAGCCAAGGAAAATCAGTTCCTTGAGATCTCTATTTTTCTCCACTGATTAATAAGGAGAGGGTAATAAAGCCTTTTCACTTACATGACCATGGCTATATCCTAAGTCTTTAGGATGATTTAGTTCATTAATTAATAATCTTGTATCATGTAGTGAAAATCTGATTTTATTCCAATAGATTATGAAATTCAGTATTTCAAAAATATAACTACCATCATATTACGTAACTCACCAGTTCTTAGCAACTTCAACAGCAGGCAGAAAGTGATGAGATCCTTCAGCTAAAACACAGTCAAAACTGTTCAATATTGCTACCTAGAAGGCCTGAGTGCTCAAGTCTGCATGTTTTACATAATTACTTACACAGGTGGATGATACAAACAATTCCAGGGATTGCTACCTTGGAGGCAAAAACTGATCATTCCAAACCTAGAGAATTTGTGATCTAATGAAAACCAAAAGAGAGATGTCATAAACTTGAAAAATCAAGTCATTACATTCTGACACCATTTTTCCTTTTAATTACAAGGATACTCAGGATATATCAGAAAGATTAAAAGGGAAAGAAGATGTCTCTCTTTTTTCTCCCCAGTTCTTCTATTTTGCAAAAAACAAAAAAAATTTGTATTAGCTATTTTTCGCTGAACAGCCAGTTATGGATATTACTTTTATTTGGGGAGTTCTTGAAAGATATTAAAAAATAATGGAAGCTACCACCATAACTGACACAGGTCTTGGATACAGCTGAAATACTTAAATGCTCTTTAGTATCGCTCATTTTAAATAGAATAAAATTAAAAGTTGCTTTAACTCAGCTTTAAATTAATTGCATAGTAACTGTTTTGAAACATAAATTGTTCTTTCCAGAAGCACAGAGACAAGTTAAATTCAGAAACATTATTCTTCTGCTGATCTGCTTACTTCCTTCTTCAACAAAGCCCCCCAGACTTTCATAATAGGACAATTACTGAATACTTTTAGAAGCAGCTTAGCCTGAAGCAATGATGATGAAAGAACTTAATAAACTTGCCAGGTTCCAGAAACAAACCTATATGTGCATGATCTTTAAACCAGATTTCCTTTTTAATCAAGAAAATTGCCAAGAAGGTCAACTTAAGCATCTTGAATGACACAACACTTTGTAGATCGTCTCCCAAGAGAGATGATTTGACTTTTCCATTCAAACAATCTCCACAGGAGTGCCAGGCTCAGTGACATGCCCGACGCTGGGCTGGCTGTCCCAGGTAGCTGGCCTCCTTAGGGGAAGGGGCAGAGGTCCTCCAAGACATCATTCGTAGGACCAAATCCACTCTCTCTCTTGAGCTGTGGAGGAAGCTGCAGTAACTCAGTGAGTAAAAGAAGACAGAATTTTGTCGAGATGTCCTTTTCCCTTGTTGCCCTGCTCTGAGCTGCGCACGGAGTAAACTGCGCTGAGAAAACTCTGCCTTCAGTCTGCTGACTCCTCCTCTGAACTCACTGCTGGGAAATCACAACTAGCAACTTCTGGAAACTGGACTCAGATGTTTTAAGGTAAAGCTAAAAATTACTGCACTGAAATTTGACAAGGATGTTGCCGCACAGGAGAGGGAGGAAAAAAGGAAAGAAAGTGAGCATGCATCTCCAGTCTGCTCTGGACTCAAAGCTGATGACTCAGCTCAGATGTTAAACATCAGCTCAGATTACAAAACCAGCATATAATTTAGACTGGCTAAAAATCTACCCTAAGGGAGAAAGCATATAGTTCAGCATAAATATCTACTTTAAGAAAACAATCCATGGATTATTTGGCCAGAGAACAGCTCAGTTAATTCAGAGTGTAACAGAATATCTATTTTCAATAGATTTTTGTACAGTTCATTTCATAAAGTGAGTCCCATACACTTTTATATCTACCTGGAAACAAATGTCACTCTCATATGACCTTAGCTGCTTGAGTAAGGCTTCCATTTTCTCCCAACAATGGCAGCTTCCTGACACCAGGTAGAAGTTACTGCTCAACCCTGTTATCATGGCCAGCAGCCTGAAGGGTTGTGCATATTTCTGCCAGGTCCACACACCCTGCCCAGTACACCACCAGCCACTGGCTTTCAGTACAACTTATTTTATTAATTACCAGGCAAAAGCTCCAGCACAGAGCAAGCCAGCACACTGGCCACTGGTCAAAAGAGTGAAAAGTCATAAATACATGCCCCGAGAGCAGTGCACACATCCATACACATAAACACAGCCTGGCATCCTACACTTAGACCACTTCGAGAGGGTACTTACTGATGTACTTTGTTGTCAGCAAAGACCAATGTTCCATGTCCCTGCAATGCCCAGGTGGAATAAGGAAGCCTTAAAACATTTCAAGCTAACCCAGCCACATGAACTCTGGAGTTGAACACGGAGAGCCTGGATAACCTGTCCGAAATTGCACGGAAGGGATTATGGAGGGTTCATCTAATCCCTTCGGCTGCAGCTGCCAGGCTGTGAGATCCATCTGGCCTGCAGATGTATTTTAGTATTGCTCTGAAGACATAAAGGAGGATGTCCATTGCCTAAAACTCATCCCTGTCTTTCACTGAAATAGCAATGTAAGAACTGCACATAAATTTAAGTGAAACACAGCAGATAGGTTTCTATCCTCTAGACTACTCACAAAAGAAACAAAACTTGACTGGAAATTGTAGAGCAATTTCACAACCAACAGGCCATGTTCCATATGCATTATATGCCCCCCTTACCTTCCTCCTGGTGTAGCAATTACTTTAACCAAGTTCATTTATTCAGTAATCTTACCTGTAGTGCCACCCCTCAGAGCAGAGTTCACAGCTGAGGCAGAGACTCGAGGTGCAGCCCTGTAGCCATTAAATGCTGCATACTGTGAACTATGGCCTTGGATAATTCACAATGCAATGGTATCTACACGAACTTTAAAGCCGGAATCCCCACTGCCAAGTTTGATCTTGAATGTCCATGACACAGCTGTATCTGCTGATGGCTGCTGGTGATTGCCTGTCCTCAAGAATTTCCCTTCAAGTACTGATGCAGCTGCTCTCAGTTTAGACTTTCGATGTCAGGTCACACAATCCATCTAAAATTCAACTCCCTTCAAGTGTCTATACTAGAAAGACAGACTATAATCTCTATGAGAAGCTACTTTGTCAGGATGGGAAAATTAGAATTCAATTATTCTGTGAATAAACTATAATATATGCTCATACTTACATATGTGAAAGCCTGCAGGAACATATAAATGACAAAAAAATTGGGTAACCCATTCAAACCTGCTTGAAATCCCTCCTGTCTTTAGGACTTCCAAAACATCAGCAGCAACAGCCCAGTGTTACCCAATTATAAGTTTTCTCCCATAGCTTTTCCACAAGGGACAGTAAAGAACAAAATACAGAACTTCTGCAGAAAAGAAAAAGTTAGCATTTGCCTGTTTGGGAAAGGAAATAAACACGTAACCAGAAGAAAGAGCCAAATGCCAAAAGCTTGACAAACAGAAAAGAAAAGATGTTTTCCTTTGAAAAAAGAAAGGAAATCTGCCAGGCCAAAAAAGCCACAATTCAAGAAGCCATTTATAAAATAATGCACTTGACAGAAGGGGTAGTACAATTATTTACTGCTTACTGTGAGAGTAGCTCTGCAGTCTCATTCCAAATCTCTGCAACTTGTACCCAAGCAGATGCTATTCAATGAGTGTCACATCCATGAATGACAACTGTATTTTAGTGATACTTTAGAGAGCCTGATTTAAGTATTTAGTTGGGATTTTATTAAAAGCTGGTGTATGTATATTTATATATGCAATAAGCATTTCTATAAATTCATTTTAATTCCATTTTTAAAGGAAATCCATGCTATGTTGATGGAAATCCATGGAATATACAATGAATATGAATGAACATTCATTGTTCCACCCATCCAAGCCCAAATCCAATACAATCATTCCCATTTTCAAGCCTGTACGAGCTCAATTTTCTACCACATAAAATCTATTTCACCCACTGAAATGGTAGCAAATGGTACACCTCTCACACTGAGAGATTCCTGCATTACCAGGGAACACAGGAATGCTGTTTCTCTCAAAGCAGCACATGCTTCAATTCATGATGTTATTTATTCAGTTTTGTCACAAAGGTGTATTATCAACTTGGAAAATGGCATTTCTTTGTATGTATCCACTGACTGCAAATTGAAGAATTCTGTAATTGAAACATGTTGGTAGACTAAAAGTGGAATAAAAAAGAGTGCCCACCAGTCCATAGCTAAGCAATTTCCCTGATTCTCCATTTTTTAAAGTTCTAGCCTGGTAAAACTGATCATAATGTGGGGGTGGAAGATGTTTAAAAAAGAGTCAGTTGGTCTCCTTAAAGAACAAAGTAAAATTAAAAACAAAACCAACCCAAAGCTTTGTGTACCTAAGTCTTATAAATAAACTGTAGATACAATCAGTAGATGAGGAAAACAGGAAACAATTATTTTTGAGAACTGACAAATTTTGCTGGAGTGAATTTAACTGTCAGTAAAACTGCAAATCTCCATCCTTCTGCCCCTTTTACCCTTGTGATATTTCAATTTAGATCATTTTTCCAGTTATAATCTTCCCCTCCCTCTCCCCCACACCCCAAAGAAAGTCTGCATTCCCATAAAGTTTTGAGGAGACCCTTTGGCTGAAATAAAACACCAGAACATTTCTGCTTGCATGCAGTTTAACGGAGCTTTTTGAATGCAACTGCATTAAGCAAACATCTACCAAAGGCAGATGAAACTGCCTGAAACTAAGAGGAGGAGAAGAACCAATGGTCAGGCCAGCTCAAAGGCAATGCCTTTTGCTTGCTGACTGCTCCAAGTATGTTGTTAAGGAGGAGGTGCCATCACCAAAAACATGTCAATATTATGTTTCTCATATATACCTTAAGTTAGAAATACTGCAGAGAATCGGATAGCTATGAATGCAATCTTTGCAGAAACTACAGAGATTGAGAGCCCTAAATATTTTCTCCTCCAGAAAACACCTGGTTTACATTCTTAAAATCACTTCCTTATAATCCACAGGAAAAGAGCCCAGAATAAGAAAAAAACCCAAGTTGTTTGCCTGTATTAAACACATATGCTAATCTTCATCCTAAATAAACCCAGGCAGAGAGGCAGCAGGGCTGTATATAAAGTTGTTGATGATACCGCCCTCTCTACTTACAGGATAAATCACTTCTAATACTCAAAACACTTCAGCTTTAAACCAAAACAACTTAACAGCAACTGTTTTGTTTTTTGCAAACCACAGAATAGCACCATACAAACATTTCCAAGTCTAATAACTTGTTTTAAGTAATGAAGACTGCAATCTTATATCCTGCTTCAGATTTTCCTCCAAAATATGTTTTAGGTCAGAACTTCATGCTTGAACACTATGTCAGAACACTTAAAGTTGCACCAACTGCTTTACTATTACAAAAAAAAAAACAAAAAACAAAAAACAAAAATTGATAATATAAATTTAGGGAAACATTTTAGCTGAATAATTCAAAAAACAGAGCACTTCATCATTTTAGTAAAAAGAAGTCAGATTGGTAAGTAGTTACTGTGCCCTGGATAAATTCTTTTCCACAATTGTGTGAGTCAGATTACCTAATTTATATCAACAGGTTATTAAGAGAAGATGCCTGCATTTGTTAAGGTGCAGCAGGACATCAGTAAGACACTTAGACATATTTTGTGCCATACAAATTCCCTCTCTCCTTAAAGCTAAATCGCTGCAGGGCAATCACTGAGGTGGTCAGAGGTGAGGAGCTCCGAGGAAACACAGGCTATGCCAGGGAACAGCGTCAGAGCCAGAGACACACCCTGAATTTCAACTAGAAAGGAAGAGGAAAACAGATTGAAAAAACTTCCCCTATTTAACAGTTTGTTGATTTACAGTTTACAACCCATAACCACACTCGAGGGAAGGGAAAACCAGTTAGGAGTCCTACGGAGCACCACTCTGACAACAATGATACTCCTGGGGCAACTGGCACACGCCACCATCCCCTGCAAGTGCATCCCAGGGCACACTTGGCTGTGTCTGGGCTGTGCTCTCGAGATGAGGAAATTGTTTGTGCGAGAGCCCAGACCACTGAGGAGTTAGAGATACCAAAGCTATCACCAGCCGTGCCTCCTCTCCTTGAGAGTACACATTACAATTCATTATTTAGTTCAGTGAGCACATGCTGTAATTTTCTCTCCTTGCAGGATTATTGCTGCATTTGCTGCTTTCCTCAGTTTCTGCAGTAGATGAAGCAGAAATCCTTCAGAATCTAAATGAACAATTAATGAAAAGACAACAATACAAAGTGGGCTATATAAAGATGAGGCTTATTATGAATTAATACCTTTACTATTAAATATGCATGAGTTTTTAATAAGTAGAGCTAAAAATAGAGACGTGTATCACAGGATTTCTCCAGGCTGTACAATTTTCATTCATCTTCATCCTGCGAAGAAATTGACCATTGCTGAAAGGATTCTCACTGCACATTTTTACACTGCTATCACTGGCCCTAATTCATCAATCCACAAAAAAACCCCAGCCACTGGGATCTTGGCATAAAGGATTCTGAAGACCTCCCCCCTCTGCCATAAGGATTGAGGGAATGTGCAGCAAAGTCTGCTCATCCATCTCCCAAGAGGCACAGGTCTCCCAGCAGCCCAGTCCCCACCTGCAATTTGTGTATTTAGAAATAATCCATTTATAAGAAGACTCCTGCACTGGATAACAAACAGCAAACAGCAGCAGATTTTCCCACTAGACCTATCTAAAAACCCTGAAGTAACTACTTAAATCTTTATCTTTTCATCTCAACATTTCATTTTTAAGAATAAAGGTATTCTCCACATTCTTTGTCCCCCCAGCAAGAAAGGAAATCTAAACTTAAGACAAATGCATCAAATTTTCTGATTGTATTTGAACATTCTTTTTTAACATCAAGTCACGTTACAGATACAACTGAACAAAGGATTTTAATAAAAGACTGCACTAGTTCTGGCTGAAGGTGCACAAGTTCAGGAACACATCACAATTCTATATAAATCCACCCCAGGGCGTAGGTGCTACAGCCCCAGGAAACGGAAGATGATTGAAATCAGTGTTTATAAATACAGCCAAGAAATCCCAGCACACATACCACCAATATATAAACAGAAGTTCAGACAATCTCATCTGGAAGCCTAAATTTCCTACACTTATTTATATTGGGGAATTTTTTTTTTTTTTGACATTTTGTGTTGTTCACTCATGTTTTCAAAGTGACCTTCGTGTATTTAAAACAAAGGACTTTATTTGATTGAGTTGAGTAAGGAGTTGCTAATGCTGACAGAAATCATAGTACACTGCATCCTACTACTATCTTAAATTACTCTGGAATCTGTATTTTTAAATTAATTCTTGTTTGATTTCAAATGTAATCTATTTCTCAATGTGCAACTATAAAATGTAATTTGATCCACACCAGATACATTCCTAATTAAAAAGCAAAACCAAACCACATCAGAGCAGGTGTAACTTTCAGCTTTTTATGGATGAAGTTTTAAATCACATATCTATAGCCATTTTTTTTCAGGGGGAACAGTAAAACAGGTGCAATAACATGATAGTGATTTTCAATGAAATGTCCTTGGCTTGCTCTTTATGAAGACAATTCAGGATTTGAGCTTTGCACAGATATACAGCTATTTAAAACGAGTAATTCAGAGTAAAATTCACATGATCTTCTGGAAACCCAGAATACTATAAGTACAGCATATTTCTTCCCCCCTTCTCCAGATTCAGCCTAGTAAACACTCAAGATTTATCTTTGCTTTTCTTATGACGCATTATACTCATAATGATCAGAAACACCAATTTTTTCAGATTTTTCAGAAACAATCAGTCATTTACCACAGAACCAAAAAGAAAAAGGAATTTACATATTTTCTTATTTGTGATGTCCTTAGTATTCACACATGCATTCTGGACTTCAAACACACTGTCCTCCCTCCCCTATCATCCAGGATCCAGTTGCTCAATATTGCCTGTGCAAATCTGGCTTAATGTCAGAAAAACAGTACAAAATCCAGAGTCTGTACAGAACTCGATCAAAACCCAACATGAACAAAAAAAAAAAAAGAAGAAAATGGGGAGGGGGGGGGGGTAAAAAATAAACTATATTGGTTGCTTGTTTTTTTCCTTATTAATGGAAATGTCCCTGCATTGTCCTGCATTTGAAAGTTGACTTCACAGGGTGACCTTCCCAAAAAACAAGATGCAATGCAGTTTTCTGGTTAGATAATGTCACTGCCTCTGTGTCAGCCCTTCACTTGTGCCAAATTACCACTGCCAACCTCTGCTGTAGATTATTACTAAGCAGAATAAAAGAGAAATCACTCAAAACAAACACCCACATACTGACTGGACTTGATAGTTTGCCAAAATTACAATGTCATTATTTGAAAATATATGACTGAAGTATCCTACCAACACTGCTGGCTAGCTGGTGGATTTCTATGTAGTTTGAGACTGCTTTGATTTTTTAAAATCATTTGCCTAATAAATTATATGACCATAGGATTACAGACAAATTACTGTTTATTACCACTGAATTGTTTTATCCTTGTGATGCAAATACAGTAGCTCAGTAATAAAAAATGCCAGGTTCAGGCAACCATCCTTTATCAAGTTTCAGAACAGCACTTTTAAGTTGTTTCTCCTGAGCTGCAGCAGCAGCCCAATCAAGCAGAGGACATTGTTGTACTTCACTAACAATCCTACACCTCCACCACACTGTAATGCAAACACAAACCTCAGATTAACACACAAACAAATCTGACAGCTGCCAACACCAAAAACTCATGGAGCATGCTGGAACTGCGAGAGAATACCAGCTTTTAGAGAAAACAGTGGTACAACAGAAAAACACATTTTAAAACAATGCTGAACCCAGAAGCTGAACCCCTCTGAGCACTCTAAGAAGCAGCACTTAGCTACTCTTGCTAATCGGTCACAACCAACGTCTGGGTGACAACACAGGTCTGCTGATGAAGTGCAGTAGTTTCACAGACACTGAGAGAGCAGATCACTCATTCTTTCCAAAGGCTTCACTGGAATACCCCCAACACACATCAGTGATGCCAACTGCAGTTGGAAAAGCAGCAACTGCTGAAAACAGCTCAGCAAGCCTCTAATACTAATGTAACACAGACTGTATTAGTGAACTTCAAATTAATATCCATGCTCAACATGGCAAAAGCTTTTCACCCAAGTGTCATAATACTCAGCACTAGTTTGTCATCTTCCACCTGTAGGAAACAAAGGACTGCAGGAAACAAAGCAGAATATTTTTTAAGTCCTTAACACAATTACTTTAACTCCATTTCTCCTTGATCACAGAGGAACACATATACCAGGTGTAGCTGACATCCCATCAGATGCTGCACCTTGTCTAAAACCAAAAAAAGAGCTTCAATTTAGAACATGCTGTTCTCAAACTTACTTTCTAGTATTTCTTTTAAGTAAAGAACAAAACTGCTTTACAACTGTCTCCAACCTAACAGAGAGGTAAAAGTGGTTCCCACTGCAGCTGACCAGAAGTCATGACCAGCTCTAAGCAGATACACACAGCATATGCTCACACCAACAGCTTTCCATGAAAATAACTTCTTAAACCTATTACTTTTTGTCTTGGCATTTTCCACGTAATTACAACCAAAAGTGCTGGGTTATCAACCCCCATCTGTACTGCAGTGGGTTGGTAGTATAAATTTGGATCATCACTGCAACTGTGTGTCTTCCTTAATACTTTACTTCAGAGCTACAGCCCCTGAAGGAAATGGTAATAGAAGACCTGGCAAAGGTACACCTTGAGTGGCAGAACACGCTTGTGGCATTTAAGGGTTAAGATATGCCAACTGGTACTCCTGGTGCAAGGGAAAACTCTAGTAAAACACTCCAAACTTCAGTGCAAACTGGCAAATACTTCTTTTAGAATAAAGACAAAGGACTGGCACACACAACAATAAGCAGTTTCAAAACTGAAGGACTACATGACCGCACAAGATGAAATATTAAAATTTACTTTTTCTGCTATGAACTTTAGTGATGTTGCAAACCTCTCAGGTCCTGAACTACATCCAAGAGCAGCCAGAGGCTGCACGTGCCTGGGTATGTCAAGATGAGATGTAATCAGTGTGGAATTGTCTTCGTCTCTCCCAGAGCACTGGCCAGCAATGCAGGAGTTAGCTGGTGCTGATCTGCTGGAGTTCAGCTCTGACCAGAGGATGCACAGGGAGCAGCGGCTACACAAAAGCAAATCGATGGGCTGTTAAAAAGTGTTAATAGCTCACTGGTGGTTGGACAGACTATTCTGCACGGGGAGAGACGTGGTAATTAAAAGATCAGAAAACACTGCCACAGATCCATCAGGGAACTTCCACTAGGATCAGAAAATTAAATACTTCCCATGTCGTGTCATCAGCCTTTCAGAGCTAATCAGAACCTACAATTCTTACATTTCACCCTTTTAACAGTCCCACTTGTTTCTCTTGCGTGCACAGAGAATGCAGGGTGCCTCCAGGCCTCCGTGGCTAAAAGGCACTGGGGTTTTATGCTCTAACCACATCCTTGGAAAAGAATATGCCATGGGTACCACGTCTGAACCAGCACCCAGCTATGATGGATACACTAAGAAATGTATGATGGGGCTCTTCGTTTGTTTGTTCGTGTTTATTTTCTTATCAAGCAAGCTTACTGGAAATTTAAGCCACCAGGACAGGACCTTCTGCTACCTACAGGCTTCCGGGAGGATTTAATCAAGAATGCATGATATAACAGGCACTGAAATTCCTGGAGATTACAGAATGCTGCAGAGGGTGTCACAGGGTGTCATACAGCCAGGCAACAGAAAAGTGATTTAAGTATATGAGACCAAAAAAGTAACTAGTGAAAAATACATCACTCCTTAATGCTAAAAAGTATAATTTTGGATATTGTCTATATTTAGTGAGCAATAACCAAACAGGTCCAAATATAACATAAGCTTTTATAACTGTCTTACAATCTACATACAGTCTGAGGAAACTTTTCTGCACTAAGGTACAAATATGTCTTCCAGTTATATTTGGTGGGGCACACAGTAAAATTCAATTTAGCATTGTCTTGAAACAGCATGGCCAGTGAAACATCATTCCTAAAGTTCCAACTGCAGCCAGAGGATATTTCCCCCCAACATTTAGTGGGTCAACTCAAGCACACACACAAACATCTGCTGACCAGGTAAAGGCAAGTTCAATACCTGCTGAAGTTAGCAGGACCCTCTCTGCCACCCTGGAGTGCTTGGGAGCAGCAGCAGATTGGAAGGCTTATTCAGCATCAGGGTAAAGCCTAAAATGCAACATGACTGAAGTCTTTCAAATAAAAGAGCATTCTCATGACAAAAAGCTCCAACAAAATTGAGATCTCACTTTGTTTTAATTGTCAAATGAAGCAAGCTCAGAAATACATTACATGTAGGAAATATGATTTTACCCACTTCAAATCTTCAATGTGAAGATGTCATTTGTTATAAGCACCACTAAGTCTAACCTCATAACATACATGAGAGCCACAGCTAAGGTGGTCATTTCTTCTTACCTAGAATTCATAATGATTCCATTATTAATCCACAGTTGGAGTTCAGTTATGACTAAACTCTTCCATTATTAATAGATTGACAGTGGAATATTCAGCTTAACACAATCAGTTCTCTCATGGGCATTTAACAGTTGCTCTGTGGGTGTTTTAGGAGCTTTTTGGGGGGTTGGGGTTTTTTTTGTTTGGGTTTTTTTTGGGTTTTTTTTTTGTGGTAGCTTGGTTGGTGGGGGTTTTTTAAGCATTTTGATTTCCAATTAGTCAAAACCACAGTGTAGACACCCTGCATTTCATAACAGGACATTCTTTTTGCTAAAGATGAAGCTAGAAGTAGGTGAGATACCTGAAACACAGGATCTATTTTACATCTAATATCAACCTCACATAATCATAGTTGTGTTTTTTTAAGAGAACTTTAGTTCACATAGGGCAGGATTCACTAGGGAGTAGGAAAGGCAGAGTGAAGGGGCATGAACTGGTCAGAGGCATTGGAATACACATAATAATTTTTTTTAAACGAGGAGACTCCCAGGACTAAATCTCTGATCCTAATGTTGTTCTGTGGAATCAGTATGAAAACCATAGAAATTACCATTACTTGAAAGCATATTTTTCATTACTTCTAGATTTGGGGCTTTTCCTCCTCCATTTGCTTCAAGGTTCCTTATCAGAATTTGTCACCATCATCTTAACCATCCCTGAAACACCTTTTGAAGTATGATACACTCAGAAAATGGTTTAAACCCTCCTGACACATTCAACTGAGAATTTCTATATAAAGCTCTCCTGAATTCTCCTTCACAGTATCCCTGACA
Source organism: Vireo altiloquus (assembly GCA_013396875.1). Lineage (NCBI taxonomy): Eukaryota > Metazoa > Chordata > Aves > Passeriformes > Vireonidae > Vireo > Vireo altiloquus. The sequence continues at coordinate 389,836 of VZRF01005754.1, forward strand.
CCTTCTCTAGTTGGTACCTAAGAGATGTTAGCACTGTATTGCCATGAACTATATGAATATTTTAAATTACTTTCAAAATATTTATTAAAAAATACTGAAGAATGTTGTCAGAATTCATACTGTTAATCTTGTTTCCAATTACTTATTTTTAATACATACCACTAGGAATTAGAATTTGAAAAACCAAATGACAAAACATTATGAATAAGCTACACTGCCAGGAACAGTTTTCCAGAGCCTATTTTAATTGAGAGAAAAACTGTCACCCCTCAATAAACAGCGGATTTTATTAGCATGTTTGTTAATTCGTAAATTTGTGAGTAACCAATGAATTAAACTGATAGAACTACCTTGAAATGCATAATTAGCGATTTAGAGAAGCACAGAACTCCTAATGATTTACTCAATCCAGTACATTTACAAAAGTAGACTTTGAAATTAAAAATTAATAAGCTATTAATAGGATGAGACAGCTTGTGACTCATTGTCTAACAAAGGAAACATGTCAGGGAACAAAAAAAAAGAAAAAATCACTAGACTCCAAGTATGACTTTTTAAAGCTATACGCACAAGCAGCTTATTTCAGTTATTAAACACAACAAGGTGACATGTTCTCCAAAACAAAAGAGAACAAAATCAACAAAAAGAAGCAAATATGCCAGCCTGGAAAATGAGACCAACATGTTTTGTTTACCATGGCCAGCATAGTAAGAACCAGCTGTGTCAGAAGGTAAGTCATGTCCTAAAAACCAAAGGAAAAAGGGAGAAGCCCTCTTGCACATCATAACTAAAGAGATCTCTTCATTAAAAATTTTTCTTTATGCTTTTTACTACCCCTTTTTCTGTTTTCCCCAAATTTTCATCCTCAGAAATCTTAATGGATTTCACTTGATCTAATCCCATATCTGTAAACCAGAAACAGTAACAGAAGAAAACACACATGTTTTGATTGCCAAGGTGTAGTTTGAAAGAAACCACAGATTTTGTCGCCTGCCTGCACTCTGACCATTCTCCTTTGGCTCACGGAAAATATTAGTCTGTGCCCTGCAGGATGTAGAAGCATAATAGTTTGAAACTAAGTATTTGATTCGAGAGACTGAAGTTTATTTCAGCAATGACTAAGATAACAACAATGCCAAGTTCTTTTTAAATTACTTAAACTGGACTGCTCTCAAATATTGTGGTGCTTTTGATAAAACCCAATTTATTTATCAGGAGAAACCCACTCTTTTTACAATAGTTTATTTTCAAACAATAATCTTTTTTGTTCAACTATTCTTGTGAGAAAAGCTTAAAGTAAAGGGGCAGGCATTCCAGCTTCTGTTGGTCAAAGACCTGGTTCTGCCCTGACCTCATCAGTATTTTGCCCAAACTCTTAATCTCACACTGCATTTATGAATTTCAGAGTTTACAGGTACAGGCATTAAACACACTATCTGGCATGCTTTCAGCATTCCCTTTATTTCCTTCTTCTCCTAAAGATAACAGTCTCAACTCTTTTCATCCACTTTTTAGGAACAGCATCTTTCCAGACCTCCAATTACCAAAATTTATTGCAGTGATTGAGTGCACATTCCTAAGGCCCTTTGATGCACTGTAGAGGGAATGTGTAAGTTTGAGGCTAACCACACAACTCTTCCGGCCCTCAAAAGAGATCATCTGAACACAGTGAAATAAGTAAAAGGAAGATTTGTTTTATCATAAGTCAGTATTTTACAAATATGATCTCTTCCCATACAAAGGAAAGCGACCCATCTTATCTCTCCAAAAGAATTTACTCTCAGAAAATTATTTGTGATGATTCTGATAAACCAGTACAGTGCCAGCAAAGTTGGCCAAAAATAATAGAAGACTAGTCCAAATTGCCTAATTTGGAAAGACTGCCAAACTCCCCACAGTAAGTGGCTGACATTCTCTATTTTTGTGTCAAAATATTTATCAGGTTTTCCCCAACAATAGCTCAACTGACTTTATTAAGGCAGTAGTTAATATCTGTAGTGCACTGCATTGCTTCACATGCAATGTGTCTTTCATCCTGAACTGATCCATACTTTTGGAGTAACACCAGTATAAAAGATTACTACAATATATGCCAAAAAACAAACACTGTCGGGAGTATCAGCCATCTCTGACTCTCCCACCCAGCCTGTCTTTGCCTTCCTTTCCTCTTCTCCACCCTCTGGCAGATTTTGTCACCACAGCCCTGGGATGGAGAACCCTTCTCAGCACTGCTCTCTCAGGGCCCCTGGGAGCTTTCAGCCAGCTCTCCAGAGGAGGGCTGAGCACCCTTCTGCTTTCCTTTACCCCTCCAGAAACCCATCCCCTGCCACCTCTCTGCCACCCTTCTGAGAAAGGGACCCAAGGGACTACTCTGCTCTTCCACACCTGAACTCTAACAGAGGCTTGCAGTTCAACTAAACATGCCAAATGGCAAGTTAAAATAACATTTTGGTACCAAGGTGAAACAGCTTTAAATAGAAGAACTGCCCTAAATGAAACTTCACATCCTCATGCTATAATTTTTAAGTTTGTACATTTTCTTCACATTACAGCCTATCTCTGCCACATTCATTTATTACCATCATTCTCAACTTCTTCAGCACATTTCTGGGGTTCTCCCAGTCCAGCCTGCTAACAAAACCCAACTTGGTCTGCAATTAGATTTAATATCAGACTTAAAATCAGAAACCAAAACCAACAAACAAACAAAAAGTCTTAACTACATTCACTGTGCAACTCATCAAACCTGTGTGACAATCCTTCAGAAAGTCTTAAATAATTTTTATTAGTGAAATCACTGTAACACCTTATTTAATTTTTAAAAACCAGAAAATTATGCAGACACAGTACTCTCAAGGAATAAATTAATTGATTTGATCTCAGATAAATTGCTGCTTAGAAAGAAATAATTTTTTATAACCTCCTCAAAATATTCATTGTGAATTGCCATAGAATTTTTCAATGTAATCGGAATACTGCTATATTGTAGCTGGGATTTAAGAAGACTCCTTTCTACTTCTGGTAAATGCATAATGTAATGAACTCAACCACTATAATATAAGAAAACAAATGAACCTAATCAGGAAAAAATCAACAGTAATTTAATTTTATCCTGCATCAAGGCATCTATGGGTGGTAGGAGAGAAGCAGTGTGTACAGCAGTCATTTGGCTCTTATCTCAAGTGCTGGGAGTTTTTTTGTCTTAGTCCTTTCCTCAGTAATGAACTTGACTTTGTGGAAGCATTAGTTTCCTAAATGTATTTAAAGAGGGCAGGAGGAAGAGCAAGGCATTAAAACACTAACAATTCATTAATTCATCACTGATTGGAATTGGAAATCAGAACTTCCATCAAGTGTTTTCAACAGGGTTGATTTTTTTCTTAAGGTCACTTACAGCATCACCCATTATTGGGTCAGTACATACCTGTTGTTGCTTTTGAACAGAACACAAACATAATATGGTAACACCTTCATTAGCCATTTCTGATAAACATTTTAGAATAAGGATTACAGTACCTTATGTAATGTGTACCCTGTTGTTTGCATCTCTGTGTATTACTGCAATGGCAAGTGGTCTGAAAACCTACCTTCAAAGAGCTAAACTCAATTACTGTCTCTTTTTACATCACTGTACAATTAAGACCAAACTGTTGCCCAGGCTGTCAGTTAAACACCATTTCCACAGTTCAATAAAAGCTGTTTATGCTCTCACTAGCCAGTTAAATCATGCTGGGTTGCAAAGGATCTATGGTCCCTGTAATTGGAATGAATTCCATATAGGAATGTCTCGCAAGTCATACACTAAGACACTGAAATAATACCAAATACACAAGGAAATTTGCATTCACAACAGGTTAGTAGAATACACGATAAAATGAAGTGGTATTATGCATTTTTAAAAAATTTATACACACTTCCAGCCCAAGGTATGTCACGAGTAGCAAACCAACCAAAGAATAAAAGATTGAAGCTGCTTTCACAAAGCCACAGATTTCAGGAGGCTTCAGATAGGACATGGCAGGGATAGTAAATCCCAGGGGTGTTTAAACTCCATAAAAAGGTATATTCACATCTCCTTCCAAGAAGCTTTCCTCATGAGATGTTCTGCTAATTCCTTTCAGAGCCCACTGCTTCACTGTATGAGCCCTCACTTCTCCCTGGTCCTGTGCCCTGGGGCTGCCGGAGGCTTTCCCTTCCCCTAACCCGAGCTGCTGCACCAGAGCGTGCAGAGGGAATGCTCAGCTCCAGCACCCTTCACTCTCTCCTGGCCGTACTCACGCTTCTACAAGGCATTTCCTGAGCACAGGAAAAACAATAGCGTGACACTGAAGCTGTTCTGGGCACGGCTGTGTACACCTTGGAGTACTGAACATTGTGCTACAATGAGCACAAAGCTGCCCTTACTCAACCCCACTCTTAACTTGCACCGCTTCTGCTGCTGCAGAGAGTAAATCATTCATCAGCTCAGCACTGGGGAACTGGCAAGGAATTATTAGCTCTGATACATCACAACAATGTGAGCACAACTCATCAAAAGAGTCATAGGTTTTTCTACTAAAACACTAGACACTGATTCAATAGTCCTAAAAAACTCAGCCCCTGTAGCCGAGGCAATGGGAGCTGCCATGCTGCTCCATTCTACTGTGTCTGCATTTGGGATTTTGGGTTTCTGCTGTAAAATGGAAAGGATGTGTGTGTCTACACAGACACATATTCATACAGGCACATATACAAATGGAAATTACCAAGGTTGAGGTTGTAATTTTTTTTTTTTTTAAATCAAACTCAAAAGCTCAACTAAATAAAAAATTAGTATGTTTTCTATTTGCAGTAGAAGGCCTTGCTTTTACAAAGCTCAGCTACCAACATTACATGGATCCATGTTTTAATGTACTTATGATGTTTAATTATACAATCCTCATGTAGCACTTAGAAAAAACTCATGGCATGTGTTCAAACTGAGTTGGACACAGGTACAGACTCTTAGATATTATATATAAATTAAACTCACTAGTGCCTGGATGAAGCAAGAAGCTTGTAACAATTTGTTAGAATTAAGCTTCCAAAAATATTTAATAGTGCTCAGGAGAATTGTTCATATAACTTTATGTCATTTATCCAAAGCTTTAGGTTCCTAAATACAATTGTGGAGAACAAATCGTTTCATCCTTTTGAAGAGGGATTTGCCTTCACACTAAATTACCAGTACACTCATCAAATTTGATATATCATGTCTATTTTTTTCTAGGATTAAATGGAAAACCATTTTCAGTGAATGACATACATAAATACTTTTGATAGCTGCTACTTAACTCTTCTAATGTTATTTTTCAGGACGTTTTACTGGTGTAGTGGAAATTATATTAAAACTCTCGTTATCACTCTTCATTTCTGTAGAACCCACTCACTTCAGCTTTTACCACATGCTAATAATTATTTTGAGGATGACCTCCATGAGAAGAAATTGCAACATCTATCTGATATATTCATGAAGCCTGCAACACTTTAATATTCCAGAGATACCTAAAGATTAAACATGTACCATCAATGAGTCATTGCAGTGTCTGCATTCTCTGGTATTTATAACAATGGCAGTGCACAAGAACCCCACATGGAAACAGATGGACAGATCATCATTATGGAAGAAAATAGATCCTCAAAATTACAGACATCCCTTGTAGATGTATTGTTGGAGAAAAATATGATACAGTAAAACAGTAATCTGTTTCCATGCAAGTGAAAAAATATGCTGGAATGAGAGATGTTTAAATAAAATGTTCCAATTCAAAAAGTGAAACTGAAGAACCCTGCTGACAAGAAAGACAAACTGGTAACAACAGTTACAGGCTAACACTACTGCAATATAGTAACAATCCTTTATCTCCACAGTATTATTTTATTCAATATGCTACATTTTATAACTCATCCCCTTCATTTTCTGTAATATTTTCTCTTTGTGCTTCTTTTACTGGCACTTTACTAAGTCCTCTAAGAAGATGAAACACTATTACTATGATTCTGATTGCATTCCTTCATATATTAAAAATAAAAGCCTAAAAAGAAAAAATATAACACTCACCAACATCACATATATCAACCCAGTGAGATTCATAATTTAAAATTAGATGTATATCACTTGTGTGATATTCACAATTACTAATAAATTACCAGTGGAGAAAACTGGAACCTTTAAGAGTTCTACCTTTAAGTAGATTAAGTACGTATTCCAAGCAGTAACTTCCCATTCACCTTGAAAATTATTATCATATATATTAATTTGTAAGAATGCTTCTTAACTATATTTTAAGAGTATACCTGAGGCTGGAATAAACCAAGATTAGCTTAACAGATTTTTCAAGGAGCTGTGCCAGTTATTACACGATAGCACCTGGTACATCACCTTTTACCTCTGACAATGACCTTCTTCCAGTGCCTGGATGCACCATAGTTTACTGCATGTCAGAATTCATAACTAGAGCTGCTCAGCATGAAGTCCACAAACAATGGGGGCACAAAGCAGCTGTCAGGTTTTGTTTGAGAAACGACCCCTGCTCTTCATTCACATTCTTTCCACAACATACCTGCACTCTCAAACCACTGACACAGAAACCTCACTTGTGACATCCTAAACTGTTTAGACTAGCAGGGACAAAAAATGCAAATAATACACATTATATACTACACAATTAGATGGTACATGATACATTGGATGTATACATGTGGATGATACATTTTCAGATTCATCAATCTTTCAGAAGTGCAGAGGGGTTTTGGCTTTTTAATAGCATCATCTTCTTTATTTTTCCATGATTGCAAAGGTAAACTTACTTGTCATGGCGGGCTTTGCTTTTTGCATGTCTCAGGCTTCACTTGCTGTGGCCATGTTAAAAATGCAGGAAATAATCCAAGCCTCAAGTTTTAAGTTCTATTCTGATGTCAAAGCTATGTCAAAATTTCACACTCATAGATTATGCTGGATTGGAAGGGAACCATCAGGACCATCGAGTCCAGCTCCTGGCCCTGCCCTGCACCATCCCCAAGAATCTCACCATGTACCTGAGAGTGTCACCCAAACGCTTCTTGAACTCTGCCAGACTTGTGGCTGCGACCACTTCCCCGAAAGAATTTGCTACCCTACACCCATCCTGCAAGTGGCACAAACATCACACAAGTGTGAGGTTTCACACAAGCCTTCACTTAGCCTAGAGCCACAAAAATCCACAGAAAAGATCCCTTACTTTGACATTCCTTATGGTAAAAGAGGTATGACGGCAGCCATCTGGGCAGTGGGAGAGAACTCTAAGAAAAAATAGTAAGAATTTAAATTTAGAAAAACCCAACCATGTTCTTTAGCAGGTAGAAGTGAAAACCTGGATGCCCTGGATGTTTTGGATGCTTGGGTAGAAACAGTCTGCACTAGAAAAAAATCTCTCATCAAACAAAGTCATTATTGACTGGACGTGCTTAAGCGTTATCTTTAAGAAGCTTCCACTCGGATTTTGTCATGTAAGGCAACACTTGATTTAGATTGGCCTATCCAGCTTTAATGGACTTGGGAAAAAAACTACCCTCTTGCCCAGGGAATATTCATGAGTTAAGATACTAAGAAATATACCCAAGCAGGAATCAAACAAGGTGCTCTATCCAGACAGAGTGAGAAACAATTCCTACCCTGAAGAATATAAACAAAAAAGAATTAAACAGATAAATGAATATCAAAATAAACAGCATCTAGCAGGTGAACAGCAGAGCAAAATCTCAAAATAATGTCCAGTTTGCTGGAGCCTGCATTTTAGACATCTGGGCTCTCTACAAGTCAGTGGAAACTTAGTTATATTGATCCAGGACTTGCCATCTTTTCTCCACAGCTCTGCCAGAGCAGAGCCCTTTGTGTGCCTGAAGAATGGCTCTAACTATCCTCCTCTCACCTGACAGTTAAAAATGCAGATGAAAGGCCAACTCAGCACTGTGGAAACTTCACCACTGTACCAGGTCTTTTTAAACCTTGAGCTGTTCAGCAGCTCCCCTAGTGTCCAGAAAGCTTACAAAAGGCCAAGAGCATCTTAGAAGCTGAAAAATAATGCTTGTTTTTATAAAAACCTTAGAAGTTATTGCTTGTAGAATCCATTCATATCCTCTTTCTCCCTTCTGTCTTCTAAGCTTCTGTTTCTCCAGACTTAGGACCTATCCTCTTATTTTCTTGTCTTTTCTCCCTTTAACAAAATATTATTATACATGAGAGCCTGAAGTACTGTTTCCTTATTTATTACATCAGCCATGCAATAATAAATGCCAGTCGTGCAGCCCAGTTTTACACAGAAGTGGATGTGTGAAGGTCTCTCCCTGGAGAGAGAAGGGCGAGGCTCGTCAGATACTGCAAAACCCAGCCTCTGTTGCCTTTTCTAAATCTTATTTGTGGAAAGCTTATTTTTCTGCATCCCTAACAGAATCACTGTACAATCCAGGTTAAGAATGACTTGAAGAAGTAATTCTCGTGGTTAGGCAGGATGAAACTCGTTCCCAAGAAGGATTCAGGTATACATTTTAATTTTTTTTTATTCTGTAGCTCCTTCATTGTTTAAGGATTAATAATAACTCTTAAAAGCTTATCCAGTATTAGAGGAATACAATCTTACACCAAGCTACTATAAGCACTATACAAACAGTACTCCACAAAAGAAACACTTCATGCCAGCAAATAAGGAAACTCAGAGTATTTATGATGGTCCTGCCCCATACACTGCAGTGGGGCAGGATCTGTGTGGCACAGTGAAGGATTTACACCAGCAATGGAAGAATAAAAGTATGCACAGACTTCCAGAAAAAGGAAGTGTGGACTTAAAATTTCACTGCTTGGAACAGAGAGCAAAACTTTAACAGAAATTGAATCAGAAATCATCCACATATAGAAAGAAAACTAGATTAGTAAGTGGGTACCCAAATTATGATGTCTATCACTAAATCTAAAATTTGGACTGGAAAGAAAGTAGAACGCGGTAGACAGCATCAGTCAGAAAATTTGGATTCAGATAGAGTATTCTCAGGTCCACAAACAAGTATTAAGACAAGTTGAGAGAGCTGGGGCTCTTCAGTCTGGAGAAGAGAAGGCTCTGGGGAAACCTTCCAGTCCCTAAAGGGGGCTCACAAGAGAGCTGGGGAGGGACTTTTCACAGGGCTGTGAAGTGACCAGACAAGGGCAGTGGCCTTAAGCCGAAGGAGGATAGATTTAGCTTAGCTGCAAGGATTGAAATTCCTTACTGGGAGGGTGGTGCAGCCCTGAACAGGTTGCCCAGGGAGGTCCCCATCCCTGGATGTATTTACAGCCAGGTAGGAGCAGCTCTGAGCAACCTGGTCGAGTGGAAGGAGTCCCTGCCAATGGCAACAGGGTCCCTTTTAAGGTCCCTTCCAATCCAAACCACTCAATGATTCTACGATTTTAAATCCTTTCCTCAGGACAAAGGGTATCGTTCTAGGTCAAGCTCTAATTCACTTTATGTTGTGTAGGCTCTGAAGTGGCACTTGCAAGGCTACCATTATCCATTAGCCTCAACAAATGCTGAAGCAAAAGGCTGAGAAATCAGAGCAATGCCACAATTTCAGACATCTACAAAATCAGAACCCAACATCAAGTAAAAATTAACATAACATGCAGTGAGAGTTAATATAGACTTTCATTCTATGATGGGAAGCACACAGAAAATTGAGAGATCCTGACAGAAACAATTATCTGGTATCTCAGTGATAAAGAAGCAGAGCTCATCTTTTCTGATGGATTAGAAGCCACATCACTGGCAGCAGCAAAAGCCAAACCCAACACAAGAACATTTTTGATTGATTCACTGTCTGATCTTGTTACTGTGAAACTCTCACAAATTTACTACGGACTGCAATCAGGAGCATACAGTTAAATGTGATTCCTCACCTACAAAAAAAAGAAAGAAAAAACATACACACAAAAAAGAAACAACACACAGAAATTTTTTTTCTGCAGTTTTCAGGCCCAAGAAGACCTATATTTCATTAAACCATGTCAAAATCCTTAATCCCAAAATCTCCACTAGGAACCACTATGCAGCAAAATCAGTTTTAGTGGGAGTTTTAAAAGAGATGGGTCACCTTCCCTCACTTCAATACAAGTCTATTTTCTTACACAAAAGGTCAAAGTTCATAACTGTTTTAGTTTATCTTTACAATGATACTAATAAATCAGTCTGTTATCTCCCAACACACTAATTGCAAGAAGAAATTGAGTCAATTGCCAAATCCTGCAGCACGTCCTTTTTATCAGACTAATCAATTATCCAAAAATGAATTATTCTGTCAAATCTTAGACACTGGTCCTGAATTTCTCCAAACAAGAAAAGAAACCTGACAAACTAGGACGATTCCAGAAGAAAGTAAAGGAAACTCTGACACAATGATGAAACAGTCCATTAAGCAAAGTTACACTTTTTCTCTTAACCTTTAAAATCACTCAATTCTTAATCCAAGTTAAATGTTTCTAAAGCTTAACCCTAAGTTAAATCTTACATTCATTTCACTGTAATGCTTATAGAGTTTGATTCAGAATTCTTTCTAGACCAAAGCTTTATCTAATAACACACACTCATAGTCTTTATTATATAATATATTTACAACATGTCTGCAGTATTACCATCAACCTGAAAGCCAATTTGCACTTCACTGAAAACAAAGCAGTAAGAGGCAAAGGTGACTTTCTCTGAGCTGAATTAGCTGTTACAGTACTTTGAAGCATCTCCATTTTCCCTACTGATATACAAGTAAAAAGATAGAAAATTCACAAGACTTAGAAACACTGAAGGCTCCCATTCAACAAAAAAATGGCTTTCAGCTAACAAAGTTTCCTTGATCTACACATACATCAAATTTCCTGATGCCTCTGGGACTTCCTAAAAACGTGGAGCCTCTTATTTTGTATAGTACATACAAACACAGTATCAGTATAAAATACAAAGTTAATGCTATTAACAGTGTTTGCTTCTAGTGCTCTACTCGCCTCTCTCAGGAAAATGCACCCATCCAAGAGTTTGCCTCCAGCCTGTGATGGGAGCTGTCATGGAGCAAGGGAGAAGCCTGGTGGTTCCCTGGCCTGTCTTCCCAACACACTCACCTTCCACTCCCTAACAATCTACACCAAACATATGCATACTTAGGGACTTGAACTAAAATTAGCTTGGGGCATATTTAACTAATTAGCAACTAACTCTTAATTTCAACAGCGCTGCACTGCCATAGTATTTACACCACAAAACCACACAGAAAAATAAAATAGAAAGGCTTTTTCTTCCCCTCAGTGTTCTGCAACATATTTTTAGTTTCCTTACAGTGATGCAGATGAAGACAAGACACCCAACATGAGTGAAGGCAGCATGAATTTCTTTAAACACTCAGCACTGCTGAGGCTCAAACCCTCTGTTCAGTTCTTTGCCTAGAGAAGGGCATTGGGGCTGGTGAAGGGTCTGGTGCACAAATCTGATGAGGAGTGGCTGAGGGAGTTTATCCTGGAGAAAAGGAGGCTTGGGGGAACCCTTACTGCTCTTCACAACTACCTGAAAGGAGATTGTAGCCAGGTAGGGGTCACTCTCTTCTCCCAAGTAACAAGCACTAGGACAAGAGGAAATGCCCTCACACAGCCCCAGGGGAGGTTTGGACTGGATATTAGGAAAAATTTCTTTGCCAAAAGAGTTGTCAGACACTTTAAACGCTCTGCCCAGGGAAATGGCTGAGTCACCATCCCTGAAGGCATTTAGAAGATGTGTAGAACTGCTGCATGGGCACATGGTTTAGTGGTGGGCTTGGGAGTGCTGGGTTAATGGATGGACTTAGTAATTGTAAAGTTCTTCCAATCTAAATGACTCTATGATTCTACATAGTATCAGCATCAAATGGTGTGCCAGTAACCCCAGAGGCCAAGGAAAAACAAGTAACTAAGAGGTTTGTGTTAAATGGACATCCTCACCAATAGCACCCTACAGTCAAAATACAGCTTCTGTTAAAAAAAAAAAAATTTAAAAAAAATCAAACTGGTTAGATCCTAGTCAGGCATTTCATTTCCAAATGAGGAAACTTGGGCAGACTTTGTTTCCACTCATTCTTTAGCCTTTACTGGCTTGCTTTCAGGTATCGTCAGCCAAATTGCATTTTTTTTTTCAAATAAAAAAAAATGTTACAGCAGTGGGATCAGAGCTAATTACTGGAAAATGCTAAAAGGACATAAAAGGAAAGCTAGTAGAAGGAAAGACAAGGAAAACAGAGCAATGCAGTAAATAAATTTTAAGATATGGTGAAAAGATGAACGACACCTGAAAACTGTACAAAGTCCATTCGGAGCTCCTGGTGCCGAAGGATGCAGCAACTGCCACAGAATTGGCTTCTAAGGACGGAATTCAGTCCAACCATTCTGCCTCTCTATGTGATACAGGCTGGAGAATGCACCTATCACATAGACATCTCCTGGGGAGGTGAGATTCACTGAGATTACCTCATCCCACAAGGCCAGACAAAGTTTTGACCTGTGTTCAGGAGGAGAATGCAGCATACCCAGTCTTCCTGGTCAGGCAAGGAAGATTCTGCCAGTACCAATGGAAGACCTAATCCTGTGTTTCCTCTCTGTCCCTTGGACTGACATGTGTGCAGCAAAGTCTCTCCATATGTAATTACTGGGTTAGATGCCCTCCCCCAGCACTTCTGGGAAGGGTATTTTGCCAGAGAGCATGTGCACACCTCCTGATTCCCTCTGAAGCTGAGCCAAGAAACAGGGAACAGGCCACAACTGTCCAAACTGTTCATACAGCATATTTTCTGGCACAGCTGCAGAGCACACAGAGAGTGGGCTGCAGGCTGGATGAATGGTTCTGGTAGTAGCAACCTTCAATCACTATTTTTCTAGAGCTATTTTTAGTCCTTCCTCTGCTACCTTACAAATCCTTCAATTTAGAGGATTACAACACTACAGCTCTTTTTATGCAAGCAGACTCTGTGCATCCATAATGCATGTAATGGAAATTTGCACAAAAGTAGCCCCAAAATTAGAGCTTAAGTCAACACTGGATACAGATGTATTTGGGAAGTCAATAGTGTTGAAGGTAAAAAGTATTTAAATATTTTTATGTACTGGATATTTCTTCTATTTTTCTTAACAAAACATGCGGATTAATATCCTAAGTACTAATTCCAAGAAGCAGCATTCCCAGTGTCTCAGCCAAGCTGTAAGTTTGTATTAACACCTTCCAGTTTTATGGTCATTGCTTCAAAGGCAATCATGGAAAATTGCAATGCAGTGCTTGGCCAAGATCCACACTGGCACCACCGCCATCCACACAGGCACCGTTTCACGTGGAGGACTTCAAGGGCTTGGGAAAGGACCTAAAGGTCATCTTGTATTTTCTCAATGTTTCTGTCTCTGCAATGGGACATATTTCATAAATATCACCTTATTTGCTTCACATCGTATGCTCTAATCATCGTATGCCATTTATTTTCCTCTCCTAGCTACTTTTTCCATTTTTGAACTCTCAGGGAGCCCTGCCCGTGTCAGCTAAATGAAGAGAAGACTGATGGGTCATTTGATTACCAGAAATAAGCACTTACTCTCTGAGAAGCAGATCTGGTAGCAAGACCTTTTCAAACTTGCTGATAGTAATGCAATAGGATCCAGCAGCTAACAATTAAAGCTGCATCAATTCAACCTTGAAAGAGTCTGCAATTTTCTAGCAGTAACTGCAGCTGAACCTTGGAACAGTTTACTGGGAAAGACAGAGAGCGAATCCTTGTCACATGATGTGCTCATAAAGAGAAGGCTTCAGTTTATCTCTGGAAGAACTTATATAAAGGTTGTGAAGTGAACAGCATTTCTTTCTGGAGGCTCCATCTCTTGACCTACAAATGTGTTTCTTCACTTGTTCTTGTGAATCACAGGGAGAAGGTGGTACCTTTTAATGCCCAAATGTTTCTTAGACAAAAGTTCCCAGATGACCTGCAGAACACTTTAAACAGGGGTCCACTTGACTGATGATGTTCTGATCTAGTGTAGGAACAGATTATTTCATCCAGTTAGACTGTTAAATCTTTGGTTTGCCTTTCAGCCTGTGTTTCGGCTAGGGAGCAGGGAGTGGGATAAAGGATTATTTTGCTTTTCTTTGCTACACGGATTGTCTGAGGATATCACCCCTAAGAAGAGCCAGGCCCTGAGTACTTCTGACCACAGTTCTGCTGCTGGTTTCTAGGCACACAACTGTTCACTCTGATGCCCCTCTTGTCAGTATTGCACCCGCCTGACACCAAGCTGACACTGACTTAGCCCCAGTAATCCTATTAAACCCCAAACAAAAATCACAAAAAAGAATATTCACCTGCATTTCACATAAGGCATATCATACAAAGCATGAGTCAATCAGAAATCATAAATAAAGGTTAACCTGGACAATATATTAGCATTTTAATACACAGGCATCTACAGCAATCAACAAGAAAATAATAGAACAATCTTCCGAAAAGTAACACACTTAAACTTATCTCTGCTTGTTTTCAAAAGTCATTTCAAAGATGGGAAGCTCTAGTATTCATTTCATCCATACTCATATTTCTCCACTTCAAAAGGAAATTCTTTTTCTTTTTTTTTTTTTTTTAAATTTAAAACCTTTTCTCTAGGGGAAAAAATCCGTACAAGAACCTGCTTTTAAAAGATAATCTAGGGATTCAGTTTTGTAAAAATAGAGCTGATTTTCAATAGAGGAAGGAGCCTGACTTAAATTTCTCAACATCTGCAACTGCAGCTCTCCCCCAGGCATCTGATTAAGCATCTATGGAAATTAAGTAGGCACTTCAGCATTCTGCCAAACTGGACTGAAAAGTATGCTTCAATACTTGCATGACTTGGGATTTCACCTTCAAAACCATTCAGGTCTTAATACACTCCATTATAAAGCACAGGTTTATTGCTTAGTATTCAATTTTGGCCAGCAATTCTTTGGCAAATTTTTTCAAGACAAGGACAATACCTTCTTTCCTTCTGACCTGAGTTTACATCTCCTTCTAACCCCTCAGTTACATAGAACACTCCCAATTTTCAGTCCCCCATTTCTACCACAGAAACAGCCACCTTTTGAAGGGTGATAAACACACTTTCTAATAAATAATATTATGCAGAATCACAGTCCTACACTAAGCCTCTGCCTGCAAGGTCCATATGAAAATGTGGAAAGAAGTCTGAGAGAATGCAAAATTAGGTGTGCAAGACCCTCTCAGTGTCTGACATGAAATTTATTTTTTGCTTTGCAGTTCCTTTCACATGTCTAAAGATCAATTATAACAGAAATATATTTTAAAACTTACACAAATTCCGTTATATAATTTCTTGTTCTGAAAACTATTATTAACATAAACGCTTTATAAATATATTAAATACAAACATGTGTCTGATAGTACTTAATGTGTTCCCTGAAAAAAAAGACAACCACCATCATCCTGACTCAGACCCAACGATATTACTTCAACTTGGACTCTGCAGCAGATAATCCTGAGAAGTCAAAATAAGAAATTAACTTTTCAAAAACAAGTATGGTTTGTACTGTGCACACTATGGAAGCAACACAAAAACATGCATTACAACCACAGACTAGATGAACTTGAACATTCTTTTCCATCCCCCTACTAAGAATAAAGAGAGAGAGACCAATCAGGTCCCTCAGAGACCAATTAGGTATTAAGGTCCAAATTTGCCTCATTTGATCATAGCCAGTGACATGATCTTTGTTTCCCACCGAATTACTAGAAGCATCCTATGACTGCTTGGTTTGTTTGCAAGAAGAACCAAAGCAAGATTTTTTCGAAAATAATTTGCAGTTAAAAAAAACCTTTACCCACATCTACAGCAAATTTTTGCATGTCACAAAAGTGCTGTAAAGTGAACAGTCTTCAGTAACACGCAAAACTGCTAAATTATCCCTGCTTATCTTTCCTTCCAAGCATAGTAGCTACTTATATTTTACTTATATATTTAAATATATTTTCTCAGTCAGTTAAACCATCACTTCCTGCCCTCCACCCCAAGTTTTATCTCACAACATTTATCCTCCTTATTCTGAAACACCTCATAAAACAATTATAATAAGTTATATAAAGTGTTTTAAAGACCTCTCCTAAAGAATCCAGAAGTATTTTAACAAGCTTGGCATTTTGGTCCAAAAAGAACAACATTTATTGAATCACAACTGAGTGCATTTAATTGTCTAGAAAACATGGTGGAAAAAAACTCATTTGTATGTTTTAGTTCAACTAAAACTCAGCACAATGTGAGTCTACCTGTATTTTAACCCTGCTGTAGGTCATGGTGAGTCACTGCTCTCTGGAAGAGCAGCCAGAGCACCACCTGCAAGTTGTCAGGAGGCTGAAATGTGATTAAGTTATCCAAAGCTTTCCTCTAGCAGGAAAAGTCTTCCCTTACACAGAATTACTGCATGAAGGCATTGACATAAAACAGTATGTCCAAAGCCAAGCATCATTTCACCTCCACGCTGAAAGCAAAGCAAAGACAGAGCAAAAGGTTCTCACCACAGCAGCAAATATTTTGGGTTTGTTTTTAAAGGCAGCTTTGGGGAACCAACAGTTACACTATTTCCAGTCAAATTCTGCCTCTTTCCCCCCACCCCCCCTCATCCCCCAGTCCTTTCTCTCACTTGTGCAATAAGGACTGGCCTTGAACACAGCCATTAGGAGAAGTTTAATGCATTCCTGTAGCCCTAGGGAGAGCAGGAGCCACTGCATGCTAATAGAAAAAACATCATGGGTGTCTGCTATATGTGAGCTGTTACTCATCTTCCTTGGAATTTTTCAAAACATCAGGCTATTCAATTATACTCACAAAACTGCACGGAGAAGAACAAGGTAACAGTCATGTAACTGGAAATATAATAATTATAAAATATTATATTTATTTCCTGTGCCTTTCAATGTTCTGACTTTAATAGTTTTAAGATACTTATCTCAGAGGCTCCTTTTGAACCACAAAAGCTGACAAACCTTCCATCCACTGACCAAAATAACTGCAGTTTCCACTTCCTAAGTATTTAAACAATAAGTCAGCTTACACCCCAGGCTTCTAATGAAAACAAATGAAAATGTATGGATTCATTAAGGCTGGCAACAAACTTAATCTCGCTTAAATTGCTCCCCTTTTCAATAAGCCTGATGCTTTCTTGGGCTGTTCTTTAATCATGGTGATCCAATCCATTTCGTTGAACTACATTTTCAAAATTCTCTTCTTCCCATTCCTTCTACTTTTCCATCTCCCAGCAAAAAGCTGTTAATTGGCAACCAAGTATAACTGTAGAGCAACACAGTGCTAAGCATCAGGCTATACCAAATATCTACAAAGAAACTGGCATTTTGCACAAGTGGTTCATCTCCCTTGAAACTGCTTGTTTGCCTCCACAGATTCCCAAAAGGAAGGCTATTCTAATTTTACTAACTGATCCCTTGGTTTGAGTTATATAACTGGTATGTTACTTTACAACTCCGTTGCTGCTCTTTAAGCATCACCCAATGCCAAATTCCCATCGAGTATAACAGCAAGTCAAGAGCCTGGCCTGAAATTCTGTACCTCAAACGAGACAAGTGCAGCCCAAGTGCAACATATGAATTCAGGCACACCAGAAGAACAGGGAACACTGATACAAGTTAATAATTGGAAATCTTTGTACAGCTGCTTTTTAAATTCTCTGCTGTGAGCAGCTGATCCCAACAAGAATATTAGATAGGAAAGCCAAAAGCATCAAAATGCAGAATTTGAGACACGAACGCATTTCAGTGAGATCAGTTATGACAGTGAAGTTGGCCTATGCAGAGTTTGTAAGTGTTGATGCTAATCAAAATATTCAAAGCTAACAAAGCAAAAGGGAATACAAAAGGTTTCTGGACATCTTAAGCACCAGAGGAATTATTTTGTCCAGTAGTTCAAATAAATCAGCTTGTGTCAAAGAGCTCAAAGATCTCTTTGACACAAACTGATTTATTTGCAGAAGATGCAATTAAAGTATCACTGTCTAAAAGAAACAGAAAAGGGTTTTCATTATTCAGGTACCTGAGTTGCTGCATGTTAGTGGTGCTTCTATTTCTGCAATACTTATGTCTGCCTAAGTACATATAAATCACTTACATTTGCTTATTACTCACACTCCAGGCTTCTGATAAAATTAATTATCAAAACCTAATAAAGCATCATGGACCATTCTAGACTGATGCTTAAAATTACCATATGCAGAAAACATATTAAAAATTTACAAATGTGTTCTCAGCTCAGAAATGGCTCTAACAATTTCATGATTTTGCTAAAAAAATCTTAACTAAAATTAGTATTCTGTGTGTGGGCATACCACTATATTTTTAATTTTTTGAAGAGACTAAAAAAAGTCCTGGTACTAACCTTAATCTTTTATGGCTAAGTTCTATAAAAAACCAGTAAAACTCACTCCAATTGCTAAAAAAAGCCATAAGCATAGCTGAAGCAAATGAGTTTGCAGATTGATCCTGATCAGTCCTTGCTCCATTTGCTTGTTTTGGAAAGCAGCAGCCCACTCTTCCTTCAAGGAAAAAAGGTAAAAATCTCAAGTGAATGTTCTTCCTCATTGCCAACGCACAGGAGCTGCTGGAGGTGAAAGCAAAAGCTCCTATGTGCCACCCCTTCCTGACACATGGGAGAAAATCTGACATCAAGGACTCTCAGTCTCTCAGATGCAGTATCTTTAAAAAATGTTACCGCACCAGCAGAGTTCAGCAGCTGATGAAAAAGGTGACCCAAGGCATCTGCTACAGACCAGGAAACAGGGAGATGGAGATGAATTCTAATCACATCCCCTGTTTTCTGAATACAACCCTCATTTTAGTCCAATTTTGACAGTCTCATGGTTGGCCAGCATGGCTGTTTTCAGAGGTGACCCCAACAACTACAATATTTCTTTCTTATGAACATTTTTTCTATTACCCTATGCAAGGGTAATCAAAACTTCCCTTCACTCTCCAGGCTCCCATCCTTACTAAAGAAAAAAGAAATGTATGAAAAGTATGACCAATTGCATGAGTATGAATGTGTATGCAGACAACTGCAGAAATCCAGAATTACTGGAGGTCTGAGGAGGGATGAGAATGACAAGATAATTGCAGAGATGCCTGAAGACAAAACAGAGAGAGAGATTGGCAGAGGAAGGAAATAAGAAGAGAAAGCACTTTGGGACATATAAGATGATAAGATAGGAAAACTTCAAAGAAAGTAATCAAAAGAATAATTTAAAGATAATGGATACATGACATTTTGGAACATACAGTCTTAAAACACTAATTGTTCCTGTTCTGTAGTTAAATTGATTAGAGTTCTGTGGTTTTCCAATTAAAATGCCACCTTAAACACACACAAACGATAATTAGAGGGAAAAGAATCTCACAATGTAATATTACATAATATCACTTGCACTCTTACAGTAAGGAAGTTGAATTAAAAATAATCAGCGCCATAATGGTAGAATTATCACTCAAAAATTGGAGGGTAAGCCAGGCATAACTCTTTATAGAACATTATTTCTAGGAAGGTACAATACTTATGAAGCTTGATTGTGCTTGGGAGATCCATCACATTCCTATCCTAAGTTTCAACAGCAGGCAGGAAGATGTATGCTGGTCTTGGGTTTTATGCCACCCCCAAGATCAATATTACAGTATTTGTAAATCAAAAGCAATAGTGATTTCCTTATCAGATTTAATAGAGGTTGCCACATTTAAGGAACAAAAGTACTGTTTATTTTACTACATGCTTATTGAAAGTGAGATAAACTTGGGGGTTGGAACTAGATGATCTTTAAGTTCCATTCCAACCCCTTAACATTCTACAATTCTGTGATCAGGGCAGCAAGAGGAAGCTTTTTGCATTGAGACATCACTTATCATGAAAGGGCTTCCTCAAAACCCAAAATCTGGAAGCGTTTGCAGGAGTTCAGATTTCACTGGTCTGATCTGGAAGACTGTTCCATAGCTGAATCCTTACAGCCAAGGGCATTTTATTCACAGTTTTTCCAGCATCAGTCTTGGGCTTTGGTAACTGTGTTGTGCCAGATCCACACACCCATGGGATAGTTCAAAGCCCAGCTCATTCTTTCCACTATAAAAGCCTATACAAAAAATTTTCCTGCACAGTCCAAGAGGCACAAGGCTATAAACACTTCTAGCTCTTTATTCCTTGGGACTTTTCCATGTGTGAATAATGGATAAAAACTTCAATCAGTTGAGAATTAAAATTTCAGTTCCTGTTAACTGTAAAATAGGTGATACTCCGTTCACCTCAGATTTCTAGCCATGTTACTTATTATAAACTATAGGTAAGTGAAATATCACCTGCAGATGAAAATATGGCTATAGCACCTAACAACATCTTGGAACATTCATGCTCTAAGAGATCACACATGTACTGTTTTTAATTTCAGGTGAGTAACAACAAAGTAAAGACCTACAAAAACATTATTACATCTATTTACATTTTCGTGAGATAAAACGTCTTCACTCAAATCTACCTAACATTTCACAAAGATCAGGGAGTAAGTGGAGTAACACAGATATCACAATGAGTAACTTAAACAGGTCAGAATATTCATAGGGGAAAACTTTCTCCCCATATACCGGAAATGTGAATGGATCATGCAATACTTCTGCTGGTTTTCTGCAGCTAACTACATTTCATCAAATTTTTCAACTAGTTGCTTAGTACATTGCACAGAATGAAGGAAAACTGATCAGATACACCAATCAAAGCAGATTACATCCTGTTAATCCACTTAACAATTTAAGCTGTATTTGGCCTGATCTGAGAAGTGTAAATCATAGTAGCCCAATTAAGCATTATACCCATCTACATTAGCTGGAATCAAGCATACAAGCATCTCCTTTTCCAGTAAACCTCAGCAAGTCTGAAAACAGTAAAAAAGCTACAAGATTATGATACACGAGAGCATTTTCCCTTATTCAAATTGTTAAGCACAGAACTCAATCGAGAAGACTCATTTTTACTCTACAGGATGCAAAATATCCCTTAATTTCTCCTCCTTTAAAAGACACAACTTCTAGCCTTCAGTAACCCACACTGGTCTTACATTGTCAGTCTGAAAGTAAAAGATTTCATTACTGGTCTCCCAAGAGGTAACAAATGAGATTTGTATTCCAAACATATTCTGGATAGAGGAGGATCAAAAGGACAAGCCATCCTCGGCAGCAGAAGATACACAAGCAGACTCTGCTGTGATACTCCATGGATCCCAATTGTCCTGGCCCCGCTGCTGTCCACACTGCAGGGGCACGGAGAAACTTCACAACCCGCTCAGTAGTAACAAGGAATAATTCCAATATTGATTTCTTGTGGGGCTGCTTACATGAGTAAAAATTAATCAATTTATGGTAGGGTTGCAAATTAAGATCAAAATAATTATTTGACAAATAAAGTCTGCTTGCAGGTGATTTACAGCCACAAGTCATGAAGTGTGAGAAAGGTCCTCACTGCTTAAAATTTTTAGAAATTTATTAAACAAAACAAACACAACAATTGGAGACTTAATTTGGCTGTCTGCCCTGGGACAGAGCGAGACACAGCACAAGGCACACCTCAGCCTGCGTGCAGCCAGACAAAGTTTGAAGGCTGTGACACTACATTTTATATCCCTCAAACCCCGCCTGTCACCTCCCCCAGTTCCTGCCTTCAGGTCCAGATGATTGCCTGGAGGTTGGGTCAGCCGTTCCTGTTGGCTCCTCGCTTGTTCCCAGTTGTTTTGGGGAGTGTTCCAGGCTTCATCTCCGTCCAATGATCCTCTCGTGTTTGTCGCTTTACGCTAAAGCCTCGCTCCAACTCCTCCTTCAATTACATCATTGGTCTTCCAGAACATTCCAACCCTCCCCAGCAGTAACATACTTTAGTAACCCAAACCATAACCATTATCAACTTTACTGATAAACAAAAACACGAGGGATTAACCAAACCCAATCACAACTGTCCCAAACTCTAATTCCCCTCAACAGTTCATTATCCTAGTAAACAATAATCATCAACACTACACATTAACCATGATTCTCCTTATTAATTAATCATCTAGATTATTGTGAAAGCCAATTCCAGCAGCCTGGTTTTTGACATGAAGCATATCCTGTAGAAAGCTAAATCCTTTGCTCTTTCAATCCTGCTTTTTGTTTTCCAAATGACACATAACCAGCTAAGACACTAAGTCAACACAGAACGTTTCACATGTGGTTAATCAATGCATATTTCAGATAACAAAGTCTTTGTTTAACCTACAGATAGCCCAAACTGTCTTATGCATAATAAAGGGATGTCATTAATTTCAAAATCACAATCTGTCAGAAAAATTTCCATGTATCAGAGAAAAAAGTACCCCTCAAATCACACTAAAGAAAGATTTAATGAGAAATATTTCTGTTTTTCCAGACTGAGTAACTGAGAGTTCATCAGTGCTTCTGCTTTGTTCCTCCAGTCTCCCATTTGTTTGGGTGAATTTTTATCAAAGTACCAGAAAGAAAAGCACTTCTATGGTGACAATAACAACACAAACCTTGGAAAAGAGACAGTGACGTGCATAAGACCTGAGACTTAAATTTTCTTCCATTAACAGATTCAAAATTGAATGTATCACTAAAAAAAAAAAAAACAAAAAACCACCAAAAAAAACCCCAAAAAACCAAACCAAACCCAACAGTGTAGGAAAGACCAATAGAGTATGAAAAAAAGCTTCTTTCAAGCCAATCCATGGCAATTCTCCCATTAAAAGAAAAATTAAATATATGCATTAGTCCTAACTTCATGTTCTTAAAGCGTTAGCAGTTAGTTGTTCCATTTAGTGATTTACCCTACCAAGATAGGGCAAGGGTTATCTTAAGCTCAACATAAATCAAAACCAGACTTATTTGTAGTGTATCTAAGCCAAAGCCTTTTAAACCTGTTGACTTACCGTAAGTAGAAACCCAGTACTTAAGTCTATGCCTTTACACACAGTCAATATCAACATCAGTATTAAGAGGAAATGAAACAACATAAAAGCAAAGATTTCTTCCAAAACAGTGAGTCAGTTTTTAAAAGACACAAGATCTCGGTGGAAATGAGTATTCTTAAAACTACTAGGCAAAATTAAACCCAACACCCAATACAGTAAACAAAAAACGCCCAACCAAATTCAATTAACAAAAATAAGGATAACATTATAAACTGGTTATTAGTCCACCTCTTTCAGCATGAAGTCTGACAATTTGACTTTATTTACCTATTTAATATAAAGGTATCCATAAATCAACTCTATAAAAAGCAGCCTTCCATAATTTGCAATATACAGTATGTTTCACACAATGCCTAAAGAGAAAGAAAGCCACAAAACCTCTCTTTCAAGCATGAAAAACTCTACATCTTTAGTATCAGGAACAAAAGACACATCTACATTGTTCAGTACAACTAAATATATGACACTGAAACTGAGGCAAGAAGTGGGAAATATCAAGAGTTCTGTGGAACATTAAGGAGTGTGACAATTTACATCTGCTGAGCAGCAGCACCACACTGTTTGCAGTGGCTCTCTATACTAACCTCTACTTTCATAAGGAGAAATATCAGCCTGTCAACTTAACAGCCCAACATAAGACATATTACCCACGCTCAGAGCAAGTTCACAGCACACACTCAAGTTAATAGGATTTGTTTATAAAAGTTGACCTAGGTCAAAGTTATATTTTGCTGAAAGTCATTTCATTCCAAGGAAATCAAAACACATTTTAGGAAGTGAAACAGAGAAGTGATGTCATATCCACAGACTCAGAGATTATTAGGTGAACGTTTGACACAAAAACACCATGTAAGGCAATCAAGAACTGTGACGTTTACTCTAATTATGATACTTGGCTACACACACAAGATCCTAACAGCATTTTGGGGAAGTCTGGGCATTGCTCAACATGGCATTATTCCAAACATAAGATGGTTGTTATGTCA
Organism: Vireo altiloquus; assembly: GCA_013396875.1. NCBI lineage: Eukaryota > Metazoa > Chordata > Aves > Passeriformes > Vireonidae > Vireo > Vireo altiloquus. Next base: position 413,876 of record VZRF01005754.1, read on the forward strand.
AACAATATATGTGTATACATATTTATTTTTTTATACAGACACACAAATACAAAACAACACTACGTACTAAACTTCCTTAAGCATTGCTTTCTCTTAAGTAACAGTGGTTTCTTATTTTTCTCTAGATAAGCAGCCTTCAATTGGACTTCTTTCTTATCCAGACACATGCAGCACCATTTCTATAGCTACACCTGTACCAGTATGACAACAGGCCAGAGGCCAGATGCTGAAGCCATGCAGCAGAGAGCACATGCCAAATGCTCTTGTCTCACAAACAGGTTTGTCTTGTCCCTAATCTGTTTGGGGATAGTCCCAAGCCCACGACTTTCCCTTAGCAGTGCTCTGTTCAGGCTGCTCACACTGGCCCAAGGCAGGCCAGGGAGCCTCAGCCACAGGGACAGTGCCACAGCCCTGTGACAGCTCTCAGGTTCAGCAGGTACTGCCCCTGACACAGGGACAGTGCCACAGCCCTGTGACAGCTCTCAGGTTCAGCAGGTACAGCCCCTGACACAGGGACAGGGCCACAGCCCTGTGACAGCTCTCAGGTTCAGCAGGTACAGCCCCTGACACAGGGACAGGGTCACAGCCCTGGGACAGCTCTCAGGCTCAGCAGGTACAGCCTCTGCCTTACTGACCCCAGGGGAAGTTCTGCAAGTCTCAGAGAGCATTACGGTTGTATTTTTCTTATTTTCCTTTACAATGCAAATATTTGGGAAAGTGTTCCCATGACTGTGGTATTTTGAACTGTGATATGTTGTTGAAGACAATGTAGACATTTTTATTAGAGCAATGAAGCAAGAAGCATAAAATATGGGGTTTATGTAGTTATGGCTACATTTTAGATGATACATTTACAATCTCTATTCCTTATTTCTAGTAGGAGAAATCTCTTTCATCAAACTACTCAAAACAGACTCAAATCAATAATCATGCAGAATAATAAGATCAACCGAGTAGACTGGCCTTTTAAAAACAGCTCTTAAATAAAAAACCCACACCACTGAACAAGTACACCTTCTGAAGCGGGAATGCTGTAGTAGCCTGGCACTATGCTCTTTCGAGAGGGAGGTTAAGGAATCACTCAGAGATGGACATAAGCCTTTTGTGACAATCTAGATCCAAAGGGAGTTGCTGGGTTTGTAATTTTTTTAGGTCTGTTTTGCTCAGCATGTAATATCCAATGCCCTTGATATGAGGTACCTAGTGAATGATCACTTTTGGGCATTTTTTCAGCAGGATCCTTATAGATCACAATGCTTCCCACCAGGCTGTGGCTGATCCACTCCAATCACCATGAGGTGCCACGGCTTCAGTGGTCACATTTATTCCTGGAAAACTCTTTTTTTCCTACTGTGGCTACTTTATCTGACAGGAATCAGTAAATGTTTTCTTTTTTTAAAGATGCTGCTGGTCATTCCTGGAAGAAAATGAAATTTACTGCTGCATGCTTTGGGCTCATCTAATTACAAAACTAGCCTTCAGGGAATTTTTAAACTAATGACATTGGATTTGTCAAGCACAAAAACTTTTAATCTGATTTTTCAAGTGGATCCTAGCCAATGGATCCTGGCCACCACAGCACTTAAAACACATCTGACTGTCCTCCATGCAATATTTAGGTGGGCTTCTTATCAAAATGCAAATTTTTGTTACCTAATATCTTTCTCTGGTGGTCAATACCAGGCATATAGGAATATTGACAATGCTATTAAAGTTTTTACAACTGAAATTCCATGAGTCAAATTATATTCATGTATATACAGCTAAACAAATGAATGGAGGCACACACTTGTAGAAATCTGAACCAAAAACACTGTAAGAAAAACTCCCCCATTTCCCTGCCAATCTCATGATGCAACATCAAGAAACACCAGCTCAACAACAGTTATTTTTTGTTTTATTTCAACATCCTAGTCTTTATTTTCAATTTTTTTTTTCATTTTCAGTGATAATACGATGAAAAATGCCCCAAAAAATTATTTACACTATAATGACTCCTTAACCCCCCAAAAGCAAACAATTCAGATGCCCCCTCAATCATCCACTTTTGGGTATTTTCTTAGTTCTAAAGTACAAATAATGAATCATTTGAGCTGTTGGGTTTGGTTTGACTGCACAAGTTGGGTCTTTTGGTCAAATTGATGGACTCACACTTTAATTTCAAATTCATTTCAATTATTACTGCTTTGCACATGCAAGCTGCAACTGTGCCATGTAGAAACGTTGGTAACTACACTTCAAAGAAAAGATCCTTTTTCAAAACTCTCTTTCTTTCAAACATAATTATTGTCTATTTTTTTCAAAACTGCATACTTCAGGGCAAATTTACAAAACAAATTACGAAATACAAATATTATTAAGCACCTGGCACCAGCATGCTAGTCCTCCCCAATCACAGAAAAATACAGTTGTAAAAAAACACATTTGCACAAAACTGTGCAAATGTAACAAAACTCAAAACAGTGGCTCAATCAAATGGCTGCATCCAAACCTGACTTAGCCTTGGTCACTTGTCATTTTCGTCCCAGAACCACCAGGTACCATGAGAAGAANGTCATAGAAAAATACAGTTGTAACACAAAACTGCAAATGCACAAAACTCAAAAGAATGGCTCAATCAAATCAAATGGCTGCATCCAAACCTGACTTAGCCTTGGTCACTTGTCATTTTCATCCCAGAACTACCAGGTACCATGAGAAGAAGGAACAGCTCTCCACACTTAACACAGAGTGAGACGAAGGCTGTGACTACCCATTTCCTTCAAAAGCTAAATGCATTCATCCTGTCAGCAGAACCTGGAAACCTAAGACCAACATTATTGAAACAAGTGACAGCATTCCTGGGTGTTGGAAGGGATGCCTGAAACACATCCACTTGGAACAGGAGTGACCATCTCCAACCAACAGTCAAGGCTCGCACTTCCAGTGAGAATTCACAATCTCACTGCAGTCATTTAACACAACTACTCAGAAGAGAGCATGCAACTGCTCTGCTACTTTCTTCAAGCATGCAATCAGTTTTAAGAAAAGCCACATTTCAAGCACTGATGTCTACGTTTCTGTGAAAAAACATAAAACCAAAAAGCATTACTTGAACTTTTCTGTAAGTACTAAAGTATTTTAGCATCATGCCCTACTTTCCACAAAGATATGTCCTTGTAACATGCATCCATGCTATACAAAGCTCTATCACCATTTTCTATCTTACTGCCAGAGATATGGGTATTTTCAGCCTTTTCCTCACTGATATTCCAACTGATCACAAACTGTTGTGGAGGCACATCACAGATGCTCTGCATCATTGTCTATATAAACCATGCAGTCTACTTCGATTTCAATGGAGATTACATGGAACCTTTCTCAGATACTAAACTCAAATATCAAAATAATAGATCACGTCACTCTTAATTGCCAGATTAGAGAAACACCTCATATATCACCAAGTAGCTTCAATGCGCCAAAACACATGCTCCCAAGGTTGTGAGAGTATGTCTCCTTTCCTGTTAGGTTAAAGAACTTCTAAATAAAACAGTCAATTCTGTTCCATCTGTTCAGCAATGAAATTAATCCTCTTCCTGCTGGTGGTAGCTTCACTCCACCCTCTACCCCTCTGATCAGCAAGGGACAACATGAAGACAAAGGTTATGACCATGCCATGCATGATGACAGAAGGACCAAACAAAATTAGGCTCAGGCACTCAGAGTCCTCCATGCTATGAAAGGCAGTATTTTGGATACTGTCTCAAATAAAGGATTTTAAACATGCTGCTTAATTTAAAACACATTATTTACATCTCATTTTCAGTGATTCAGTAACATTACCCAAACAGGTGTTTTATTAGCCGATGGAGTAAATGCAATATCCTAGACATTCTGCTTCTGTCTGACTGAAGGAGTTTTTGAACAAACAAAATGCTGAGTTAGATTAAAAAGAAAACAAGGGAGAGGAATTACATGTAATTATTCAAGAATTTAATCTGCAGATTGAGTCTTATACACAGAAATCCCCCTTATTTTGCAGCATATGGAAGCTTTAGCTGCAGTTTAAGGCATGTTGGCACGTAAGGGAAAAAGTTCATTTATTTTCCATTAGGCATCACTACTTAATCTTATAAAGGGGGAAAACACAAAATTCATTCAATTTCTTCTCAGGAACCCTGACAAAACACTGTATTGTTTCTGGCTGGCAGCCACTGTACTATCAGAGAGTTTCTTAAAGGTGTAACACTGCATTCTACAAGGTTTGAAAAAACACTGGAAGTATAAAACAAATAGAAATGTCCATTAGCTAAATTCACTCTAAAAACAAATAGCAAGAAAGCAATAGGTCTTTAAAGAAGGCAGAGGGTCCTCACAGAGGCTGGCAAATGCCCCAAGCCAAACTAAATCCACAGTGCTAACAAACCACGACTTTGCTCTGGCATCACCAGAAGGCTGTTTCTATAAAGACGGATGAACAGAAGGGAGGCTTTTCAACTACAATTCTGTCAAGTTAAACTACTACCAAGCATAAGTTTAAAAGTGGTTTCCAGTCAACCATAGGAGCTCCATGGAATCTCAGAGCCTATTTTAAGGTGATACAAGTAAGGACAGAAAGATAAGATACACACACGTGGACTAACATTCAACATCCCCTCTGGTAGCTCCAGCTGACACAAAAGCAACCACCGCATTTTTGTAAATTTAGAGCCTGAGCAGCAGTGTTGATTGAAAGGCACCATTAGGCTTGTTCCTTTCATATGCTAATAATGACATCATGCCGTATGGCCTGATGCTGCAACCGTACATTATCATCTTATAGAGACATTTTTTTTGAAGAAGTCTAAGACGTGAGCAAATAGCTCACCTGCATATAGGAAGAAGGTTTTTTAGTTTGTCCATGACACAGATTTCCTTCTGTACATTAGGGCTGTGAATAACTACTAATGAAATATTTATAAAGGTTTGGCTTACTTTTTTTTAAAGAGTAAGAAAATAATGTAATTGTTGGGGGCAGAAGAAAAAAATCTACAAAAGAAATTTTTGAGCATACAGGAACCAGCCCCGGACATCAACAAAGTGAAGCAAGGTAAGGCCCCTGATGGTATTTTGGGTACAGGAGTGATTCAGGGCCAAATCTCTTACAAATATTCCTGTGCAACATAGTGTAGTGCAAAGACTCCATCACACAACATCACAGAAAAGGGAAGGGGGGAAAAAATGTTATAAATACACTCTCCATGCTCCTGACATACATCCAGGAACAAAATAAGCGATAATAAATTATGTAACTATTACTGACTACACATACCACGGTGTCTTTTATTTTGGCATCATAAAGGCCAAAAGAGAATTTTATTGTTCTGAAATATCCTGTTTTGTAATGATGTGCACTGAAAAGGTTTAGAGAAAAAAACCAATAATATACTAAGAAAAAAACAACATCTCCACATCGACAAACAATCCACAGAAGAGTGAGGACACGAATATAAATCTATTTTTCCCATACACGTACTGTCATTGTGCTATATTCCGTGCACACAGGATTAGAAACACACATTAAGTCCCACTGTTTTGAAAACAGCACGCTTGAAAACTGCGGTGATCCTTCTTCCCCTCCACGGACAGTGCTGTATAGAATCCAGAGAACAGCCTTATACATAAATAAATAAATACACTAAACGGCGCGGGGGGACAGTCCGGAGGAAACAAACGCGGCACACAAAGTGCTGAACGCCTTCCCCGGGCAGGAAACCAGTTATAATTTAATGGCCCCAAACCGATTTAAATTAAGCCGAGCGGAACCCTGCGGGGCTCCTCGGCAGCGCGGCGCCCGAGCCTCCCGCATGACGGGGCCGCGGCGGCGGGCGCCGGGGCCAGGAGCGGAGCC
>VZRF01005754.1:419965-463609 GCA_013396875.1 Vireo altiloquus
GGCGGCCGGCCCGGGGCGGAGGCCGCAGCTCCGCGGGCCTGGGCGGCGCCGGGGGCGGGCGGCCGGTAACAAAGCCGCCCGCAAGGCAGGGGGATGCGGCCGCCCCGCCGGCGGAGGGGCTCCGGGGATGCCGCCCAGGCCTTGCAGGGAACCCCGGCCCGAGCCCCCAGGAAGGAGCAGATCGGGCGGGCGGGCGAGCGGCGATCCCCGTGCGGAGCGGAGGAAATGCTCCTGCGGCTGCTACATTGTTACCGCTATTGACGAGCAAGCGCCACCGAGGTGGTGCTTTGAAACGCCGGGGGTTTTTTTAAGTCACACACAGTTATCTGCACTGACGGCTATCGGTGTCATCAGCGTGAGTATGAGCCAGCCTTCGCCGTTCCCTCGGTGCCAATTTCCCGTCTATTTCAAAGCAGTTAGGTGCTGACGGCTCTACATTTCCTACTTCTTCGGCAATTTTACTTGCGCTTTGTCCATCACGATGAATTCAGGGTTGTTTACACAGGAAAATGTGGTTACAAAAAAACCACAAATTAAATGAAAACTTAAAATACGTGAATATGTACAAAACGCAGTAATCTAGAGGAAAGAGAGATGTGGAAACACTGCAGAATCACAGCCCAACAAAAACACGGTACTGCCAGTAACAGGAAAAAATTGACATATTCCTACGTGATCAAGGCTGGGTTGTTATTGTGGGACAACACCTCATGCTTTGTTTTCTAAGTCACATTAAATAAAATCTTCCCACAACCAAGGAGCACATCAGTCACTACTGCTTTGTATTCCACATCTGTTTTCTAACGTAAATATAGGAAACTACATGGATTTCTGCAGACACAGTTTCTTCAGAAGAAACAGATGGCATCTATATTCAATTAATGTATTAATTATCATTGTAATTGTCAAAATACAATGTAAATATAGCGCATTCTCAAAGCCCTGGGCTCCAAACCCTTTCTGTATTGAAGCCCATGGCACTTTGGGCTTGGGCTTCAATAGAAGGAGGGAATTTACTCTTCAGCCCTTCTGTACTAGAGGAACTGTTTTACAAATGCGTGTATGCGGCTGTATTCCAAAGTAGGTCAAGCTATAAAAGTCACTGACACTCTTCCACCTACCTGAAGCCATAAAACTTTGATTTTTTTCCTTTTCTGTGACTTACACACCTTTTGGCACGTTGGTCCAAAGTGGTTTAAACATGCTTACTGTGCAAATGATCAATGAGCAACCAATTTGTCTCACACAAATTTTCCCCGATTTCTTATACTGAGGAGTGTACTACTGTGATATGTAATTGCAATAAATGTTTGGATTTACATCAAAGGAGCAGATTTGGATGATCATATATAGGTCTGGACGTTGTAGACACATCTCTCTTTTCAGAAGTACCTTGGCTTGGCACCAGTAATGTAATGCCTATTTCACTTTCTGAAACAAGATGAAAAGAGGAAAAAAAGGATGTGCAGTGCCAAGAGTTTCATAACATTTATGATTATTTGTGCTTTGTTTTTGGTTATCATGACATTTTTTGATGATAAGAAGAGAAACCCAGAAGATGAAAACCTTTAGCTAATGAATTATTCTCAGTGGATTTGCAAGCTGTTAAAGCCCTTTCACGGTGTAACACAAGTGCAGACTTTCCTTAAGTTTTCTCATCTGTCAAATTTAAAACTACATAAATCCAATGCATTGGATTTTTGTTTCTCTCCCTCAAAGTCGATACTGAGAATGTTCTTGTTCACCAAGCAAAAATGTTAATTCAAATGAATCCTCTTTGACTTCCCCCAAACATAAATGGCAGTGATCACAATAGCAAAATCTAATGTATTTATAGAAATTCCACACTATTGCTTTCCAGTGGTTACAAACCTGTTGATTTCTATGCATGCTTTCCTGACATAGTCACATTATACATGAAGCTACATGCACGGTTCTCTATGAACAGTTCCCACGTCTTTGGTGTGAGCTGGGATTCCTTCTTGTTTTCCTCAGCTGTAACTCTGGCTGCATCTGAATAGAGCTGGGTGCACATGAGAAAATAAACGCATTCCATAGAGGAATTGCTACTTCAGTCTTCGTGGGTGCTCACACACAAGCAGACATTACACCAGCAAGCAGGAGGATAACTTTTCAGAGCCGTGCACTGAGGCAATGGGTAGTTTACCTTCAACAGACTCAGAACCAGAGAAAACCAGCCTGCTTTTCTGAAGCAGACAGATGTCTTGTCTCCTCTTTCCAACTCCATTGATCTTCCCGTGCCCTCCCTGATCCATCTTACCTCTCCTTTGCCAAAAACTTAATGTGGAAAAAACAGAAACTCCGACTGCCTTCTCTAACATTCTGTAACAGAGATGTGCAGTGCACAACACATGGCAATACCTTTTCAGATTGACAAATGTCTTTTCAAAGTTAAGTTACAATGTATTTGGGGCAAAGCTACTATTGGGTGAAAGTTGGAAAAATTATAATTGCTCTCACCTGGAGATTAGGACATAATTCAGCTATTTGCTGAAGCAATACTAGAATACAAAAGCTTCCAAAGAATGTTTTGTTATGTTCTTGGTAAATGTTTCACTGGAGAAAAAACAATTTTCAGTCATCCTCAAAAATAATTTAGTAATGAAAATGTAAAATGCTATCTACTGTAGAAATCTTTTACTGTCATGATAAATTAGACATCCAAAATTTCTAATTAATACCCTTAAGGTCCTGTAAATGACAAGAGGCTATGGCATAGTGACATAAGGATGCACCCCTTGTAACATTTTCAGCTGCTCTAACTTAACAAAAGAGGACATATAATTAATATAATTAATAACACATTAGTATTAAAAAATATTAATTTTGCTTGGCACTCCTAATTATTTTTCCACACAAATACTTAAGAGACAAGTATAGAAAAAGCAAAATATAACTTTTTGGCAAACCATGTATAAAGAAAATAAAACACTATTCCAGTATTTCCCATCCCCACTCTTTTTCATTTTGTTATCATTTAGAGCAAACAAAAAGGACTTGATGAATTGTTACTGAATTTAATCGTTACCATTTAATACCATGGGATCAGCAGCAGGGAAGGAAAAACATGCCCTTTGAGGGGTAACTTCCCTATACACCACATCAAGAAGTGTTAAAAGACAAGGAATACTCCTCTATATTACACAAAGATTTCATATTTGCCCAGCTAATCAGCTCTTTGCAAGGCAATGGGCCAAGCCGAATGCCCAAAATAAGAGCTTCTTTGCCATGGCTATTGAAAAGCCAAACATGAAAAGGCTCGAAGCATCAACCAGAAAAACGTTCGTGTGAGATGGAAATATAAACTTTCACAAGATTTCTGGACAGATTACTGTTCAGCAGGTGAAAGTATTAATTGAAAGAATCACCCTAGGTGCCAAAATCTGCAGGACATATTCCCTGACCTGTCCCACCTCTTTTGTGCTGCACAAAAGACTTAATGAGAATGAAAACCATCTGCAGCTCCCCAGCAGGTTTTCTGTAATGTAAAAGAGTCCCTGAGTGACTGTGGAGTTGTGCAGGCCACGCGAGGCCACACGCCCCTACAATCTGAGCAGAGAGAGGGGAGAGCACAGTGAGGAAAAGCATTCCTGGGGCTTGCCGCTCCTGCCACCTGCAGCTGGTCCAGCGGCCCTCGGGAGCTGTTGCCATCTGGTACTATAGAGGCCAGGGCAGGAGTTTATCCAGCCAGAGACTCCAGGGGCTCCACAGGAGCTCTCCACTCTTCTGGAGTACAGGCAAGAAGCCCACTGCACCAGGCCATCTGGGCTAATCTGGTTAGAACTCAAATCTGCAGCCCCCAGTCTGGCAAAACTCCCATGGATATTTTTGAGCACTTACCTGAGTTGGCCGTCTGGTCTTGGACTTAGAGGAATATTAATTCAGAGAGCAAAGAAATACCTGGCTGAGTTTTGATTTAGGAACATTTAAACCTTTAATGAGAAGTATACTAATTGCCAATAATAAAGCAATTTCCCACCAATAGCAATTTATGAAATTATTGAAATAATTCTTGAGTACAGAAATAAAATCTAGTGCAGTTCCTAATGCCTCCAGATAGTTACTGAAAACTGCATAAAGATCACAAATTGGAGACAAAGTCATGATGATAAAACCAATTGTCAGTTTCTGTTGGTACTCACAGAGATTTAATTTTAGAACTGTACCCTCAGGCAAGTAATGTAGGATTAGACCCATAGACACAGCATCAAAAAATGATACTGAAATGTCACTTGTAAAACACACTTTCATGATCTTACTATTTGACTTATAAATGTGTCAGTCAAATCTGCAGACAAAGCCTGCACTAGGCTCTAGTGAGGTAATACGGATGGATCATACTTTTGGAAAATCAGGAAGCTTCCATGACTGAAGAAAATGGCTGCTTTTTTTTTTTTTTTTACAATATTCTTGCTGAAGCAAGTAAATGTGGTCTGTGGGGAAACAGTCCAACATGAGGCAAATGTCATAAAGATTGTGAAGACATTAGTGAGGCTGAAAAGAGGATCACAAATCTGTATCAGAACCCCAGAGATTTTAAAGATCTGTACTGACAGTAGTGTGACAATTCTTGGGTTTACCCAGTGAAGGGAGAGCAGAAAAAGCTCAAGCAGGTGGTGCAGACCTGCCACATCACTATTATCACTAGGACTCACATCTCAGAATATTTATTTGGTGCCCTTCTTCATGTTTGTTTACACCTCTAGACAATGCCAATGGTTATTTGAATTACACATTTAGTCAAAAATTTTATTAAAATCTTCAAATGATCTCTTTAAGAATCTTAATGCTTACCACAACAGCAACAGTTATCTGAGTGTAGATGCACTCAGTAAGCAAATACAGCAGATAATAAGTGAGCAAGCTACACTACCAATGAATTTTCTTTAAATGATTTGAAGAAAGCAGTAACTTCTTTGGCAACTAGGCAGCAGGTTACCCTAGTGACATTAATTCCTTCTGCATCCTGCATAGGATTGAATGTGAAATTAGCAGAGCTTGAAAATGCCCCTGCAGCTCAGGCAGAAATAATTTACTTCTCACTGTAAATGGAGGCTTCTCTTCAGGAGACGCTTGAGCTTCACTGCTCTTTATCAGACAGGGAAACATGAATATACATTTCACTGACAGCCATGATCTGCAATGGAAACTCAACTTATCATGAACTGAGAGAAAACTGTCAAACACTTGAGCCACATTTATCCTGCCACAGAACAAATAAACATTAATGCCAGCAAAATAAAGCCACTCTGAAGGCCTGAAGAATCAACAAAGAAGCTTTTTGCCTGTGCCTAATCCAGCTAAACCTTCTTATAGTCCCATTCAAAATAGGCACTTGACATGATTTCCATCCACAATAGCTTTCTTACACATTCTATCCTTTTCCATTTATTAAAGGACTAAAAGTATATATTTAAGAATCCACAGAGTCATCTAAATTACAGATACTGGGACGATTATCTTAGCTCAGAGTTCAATTCAGAATGGTGAAAATTAATAGGGCTTTACCTTCCCAAACACTTTTGTCAAATCAAGAGGGAGAAGATATTAATTCAATGAGTGCAAATTATACAAATGATGGTGACTTTAAAACCAGTGTTCAGCCAGATTTCTGTGTAGAAGTGCCACCATACCATATCCAGCACAAAGACAACCACAAAATCCTAACAGCCATGAATATAATCTCACTCCCTGTTCAGGCTCAAAGCAAAACGAAGATTTTTACCTTATTCTTACTGCAAGGTGTTATACAACTTCAATGTTCAACTTCAATGTTAGTTTTCACCTGGCATTTTTTCCTTGGTATCACATGGAAAAACAGCAGTGGTAAACTATCAGTTCATAATAATGGCGGCATTCATTCCACAAGAATATACATCTAAGTTATTCTATTTATTTAATGAAGTGTAAAATACATTACCACCTTGAACAACACCTAAAAATAAGGACTCCAAACTAAAGCCACAATGACACACATTAACATGCCACAAAACCTGAGCAAACTGGTCTAGTAGAAGGTGTCCCTGTCCATGTCAGGGGGTTGGAACTAAATGAGCTTTCAAGTCCTTTCCATCCCAGGCCATTCTAAGATCCTACAAAAATGCATTACATTAACTATGCACTTAAATTCAAACACAAACTTAACTGCTTAACTGAAAAGTGACAAATTTGAATGTGCACCTCTAGTTAATCCAAACTCAACATGCAAAACCATTTCATGAAATCACATTCAAAATTTATAAATTGCTCAGGAGAAGAGTATGATGACAAAGAATTGATAATAGTGAAGAACATTAGAACAAGTAACAACATTTGAAATCTTCACATTGACAAAGAAAAGCAAACAAATATTTGGGTTAACAGAGTAAATAAAAACAGAGTATAAGAAACAAGGCTCAAATAAGAACCCCAGAGTGATGAACAGTAGAGCCAACCACTGAGTATTGTACCCAAATCTGTCTGGCTGCAGAAAAGAGGAGAAGTAACGCACACTGCTCTATACTGCTGAATGTGAACTCTTGTTCATGTCATCTCCTTACTGGAAACTAAACATGAAGTCCTGCAGTTGCTTTGGAACAGCAGAGCCAAGAGCAGAATTCTTGAGAGAAACATTACAACCTCAAAGGATAGGGAAAAATTGGTAGAATAAGACCTGTCCAGAGTATGGCTGCAGAAATTCTCTAAAAACTGAAGCATGGAGAAAACATATCTATAAGCATTTAGAGTTTTGGATGTTTTGATAAGCAGAGGACACACTGCAAGGATATCTAGAGCATGGTTTGAGCAGATCAAAGTCACTCTTATCCAGGTGTAGTTGGATCAGGAATATCTGTCAGTTTTCAACTAAGCTCTGTATTAAGAAACCATTTAAATTCCATGCATGGTTTTGGGCTGGCATGTGATTTCAGAGCAGGAATCACATGGCAATTACTCCAGGAGTACCAAAACCACATACAAGTGTTCTTCTCATGGAGGAATGTGGGTTTGTTTTTACAGCAACATTGCTAAGTTGAGGTAGGCAGCGCAAATGTTCTACATTTGTGTCTTTGCCTACTTTGCTTTATACAAAAACTGAAATGTTTTCTGTCTTCCTTATTCTATGGTACAATTCACAGAACAAAGAATTTTGCCACGTCAACACCCTGCTGCTTGTTTTGGTTGATAGATGTAAACCTTAACTTTGTGTTTTACTTCAACAGTTGTTTCACAAGGCAACATTTGAGACTTCATTTACACTCATTTTATGAACTTCCTTTATAATACAGACCCACTTTCTAATCCCTGAAGCAAAGTACCAAACTGTGTATTATGAAACTTGGGTTTACATGTTGAGAGGCTGAAAGTATGGACATAACACCCCACCTGTGTGCTACATAGACAGATACCCAGATTTCCAGAGTGAGGGTTTGCTGGCCTGCGAAGGGACTGACAGCATCACGCGCTTGCAGCCTGTAGGAGCTGTTCTCCACTGCCTACATCCTGTACGAAACATCACCTCCCAGATTTAATGAAGTCTGAGTGTGTGGTACAGATCATAAATACAGATTTTTAAAGCACAGCTCCAGAGAGTGCTTTCAGTATCCTATGAAGAATAATCCTGCAGTGACAGAGTGCAGTCTACACATGTGAAAATGTATCTCACTCTAAGGGCTCTGGTTCAGGAGACAAAGATGTCATTACTTAACAGCAGAGACTGGAGACTTTTGATCATGTGAGTTAGGCTATTGTGTGACCAGATTACTGTAAGGTGAGTATTCAGAAAGGTGGATATTTGCACCTGGGTTTTACCAGTGAATAGGAAAAAGACTCAATTCTGCAAGGTCTGTTCTAACTAGATTTGAGTAGTGCACTTAATCCTAAATTAATGCATCTCAATGAGCATGAGTAGAATTAATTTCCTAGCAAAAAGCTGAATGTAGCAGGGAAAAAAGAGGCAATAAAGGTTACTTAGTTTAGTTTTGCTGTCTGATTAGGGTACTTTACTATACTATTATCAAAGCTGCCTGAATAACTTCAGTGGACTTCTAAAATATCTTACTGCAGAAAGCATAATTTCCACATAATATTCCTATGAATAACAAATGCTATTTAGACATCAAGCTTACTTCCACAAAAGCAGGTATGACATAATGAGAAAAATGAAATATTGCAGATAATATAACTATTTAAAAACCATTATGATTACAACCTGGTGTATTTTGGAGAATACCATTTCTGTGTATTTGTTAAACTTCTCAACTTTCATCAAATATACATGATTTGGAGAACCTTACCAAAGCTTATATTTATTTAATGTATTAGGAGTATTTTTTCCAAAAAGTGCCAGGTTGATGCATGAACAGAAATGGCAGAAAAAGAAATATTGTTTCTCCCACAGCAAGCACACTAATGTAAAGCTTAAAAATTAAGCAACAGCAGCACATTTTTGCTCAGACCTTTAAGCTGGACCATATGGTTGACGCTCAATTAAGCAAAGATTTATCAGTCCCCAATTGGAATGTGTCCAGAACTCCCTATTTTCTCAAATCTTTGAACCAGCGGACTAGAACTGAACAATTTTATTGACTCATACACAATAGCCCACACTTTTAAATCTTTGAATGAAATGAAGAAAATTTAATGTACATTTTTGGGGGTATGCATTTTTAGATTTTAGAATTAAAATATACCAGTGCTATAAAAGCTACAAAATGGCAGTTTGACAGCTTTAGCCAAGTCAGCATCTCACCACCATCAGAAAGGTGAGGTCCAAACCCCTTCCAATTCTCCTCAAGCAGTCCCATCTCTCATTTACATCTGCTTTAGCAGCCATCAAACTGCATGGCAAAGAATATTACATTCACTGAAATGACTGAATACCCACACAGTAAAAGTGTGAATGTTTTCTTGCCAAGTTAGCAAAGGGAATGGAGTCACTGTGCAATCCAAGAGGCACAAGATCCGATGTGACAGACAGGTGATGCCATGTTTGGGAAGAGACAGCGAGGAGAAATGAATGACACAATGCCTTTCTGAGAGCACAATGCTGTTATTTTGACTTCAAATCAAAATATTAACTCTTTTCTACTCCCTGGACACTTTGCTTCTGCTTTCAGCTGTCTCCTTTGTAAGTACATTTTCATCACACCCAAGTGCAGCACTAAGTTACTGAACAATAGACAAGTCCATGACTTCAAGTCTAAAAGTGTTGAGTGGATTGAGAAATAAGAATTTTCAAATGAATCCAGTCAGAATTTTATCTAAGAGAGTATTGGATAGAATATTAAGACCTGGAATGTAAAATGTCGCAGCTGCATAGAAAGAGATATCACTTTTTCATTCAAGACTGTATATTTCATTTATTTGATAATGGAATGAAACACAGATACTAAATTAGACAGAATTAGGTAATGATTTTTTCCCATCAGATTATTTGAGGCAATAGAAATGTCACAAGAAAGTTGTTTACAGTTAAAATCCTAACCCAAAATTTGGCAATAATGAAGTCAGTCAAACATAAAGCTTTTATGTTGAATTGTAAAAGCTTAATTTTAAATTCCATGTAAGGCTCTATGGTTAAATTCTGTTTTTATAGACAGATGGTAAGGTTTCTTCTTTGATTGTTTATTATAAATGTACTTGAGTGCATCTATTCAATTCACTGGAAAAAAACCTGCAAACATAATTTGCAGTATTCTAATCCACAAGGCTTAATTCCTTTGCAATCGCCACTTCAATGTCGCAGCCGATCCCACTGCCACTATTGTTACCCAGGGATTAACCCTTCCCTGTTGAGGTCCATGATGGGGGGAAAATGTAACTGCAGGGTTCAATCAGTTTTGAAGGTTTTTGTTTATTTGTTTTCCCTTTTCATAAATGTGACCTCATCATTGCAATTTTTCATAACAGGTGGAGTATTCTTCTACTAATAATGCTATAAGATGTTTCTGTAGTTCTGCTTTTCAGAGAGTGGTTTAGGCTGGAAGGGACATTAAAGATCATCTCATTCCACCCCCTCCTGCCATGGGCAGGGACACCTTTCACTAAACCAGGTTGCTCAGAGCCTCATTCAACCTGGCCTTGAACATTCTCAGGGATGGGACAGCCACAGCTTCTCTGGTCGATATGTTCCAGTGCCTCACCACTCTCACAGGACAGATCCATCCCCTAATACCTAATCTAAACCCACATTCTATCAGTTTGAAGCTATTCCCCCTGTACTGTCACTACATGCTCTTGTAAAGTCTTTCTCCACGTTTCTTGTAGGCTCCCTTCAGGTATAGGAAGGTTGTAATTAGGTCACCCCTGAAACCTCAGGGAAGAGTAAATAACTTCTAATATAGCAAATATAATGGTGGAATGCAGAATAGTACTTAAAACTAACTTCAACTGTAAACTTACTAGAAGCACTATAGAAGAAAAATATATTTACAAGTGCTTATACATTTCATATATATATATATAAAAACAAAAAATATAATACAAAATTTACAGAACAATACTGGTGCATTAGTGCAAATCATGGCAGTTCTACTTTCATGACTTTTCCTATGTGCTCCACCAAACTCTTTGATCAGGGAAGATGTTTTTTCTCAATTTGACATATTAATGCAAACTTTATTACCTTAACAGAGGGACTCAGTAAAAATTTACCTACTAACATTATTATTTTACACATAGAGTATAGTTCAATAAAGAAGCTTCAATTACTTGGGCAAAACACTGCCTTGCTACACTGGTAAGACACTGCAGGTGATGGACAGGATTCCTATCTTGCATGTATCCAGGGACAAATGAAGATATCAAGTGATTTGTCTGGAGTTACTCACAGCATCTTAGCTGGAACCCAAAAATTCAGGTATCAGAGTCTCAGCTAGAACACTGTGTTCTTTCTACAGTCTGTTTGTACTGTGTATTTTCAGATGTTCCCTTTTTTCTGTTGTTTGGGGAGTATTGGAAGGAATAGAGGGAGTTCATTAAGTACATTTTTTCCAAATCCTTTTTAATATTCAGGGACCAGACAGTGCTTAAGGAAGAAAAATCTGTGGAAAATGTTGCACTCTTTTTCTTGGTGGAAAGGCATGTGATAAATATTTAGCATTTAGGCAACAGAAGTTTACAAATTTAAATGCTACCATATGTATCATCTTCATTTAAAATATTCATTAAAAATGATAATAATAATATGGCCTAATTCCTGACTTAGCCTGTCAAAAGTCAATGACATATAGCTGCTAACTCACATAAAAATGCATTTGTGTGATGTTTATTTTGCTTTTTGTAGCTGCAATTCTTTACATATGATGGGGCCACCATCTCTTGTTTAGGATATCACTAGGGTCTGTGGACTGTGGATTTACTCATATAGGTCTAGTCCATCCTTCTGCCCTAAGGCAGAATGAATTGTGACAGAACCACCTCTGAGATCTTTTACACAGGACATCAGAGCAAATGGTCAGAACTCTGGCCACAAATTCTATAAAGAATAGTAATTACCTTGAAAATGCAGAAAAATTGCAGCATATTATACACTTTTGGTGTACATAGTTATGAATTCTGATTACAAAATATTATGGACAAAAAAATCTGTCCTTGTAAACTTTTACTACAGACTTCAGTAAGAGCCAATGTTTCCTTCAGCCTAATTTTCCTCTGATTCAGTAATTTTGACCATACAGGTCAGAATCTATACTCATTGTATCCTGCATCCTATCAGTTACTGGAAGATATCCCAACACTTTGGGATAGTGTTTTGAATGGTCTGGCACTGCCCTGTTGAATGCAGTTGTGCATTCTGTCCATAATCACACACACCTTTGTAAGTGTCGGAAAAGCTCCCTACGAAGTCTCTGGTGTTACTGTATGTGTCTATCTTTTTAAAACAAGTCAGGAGGAAAACATCACATTCTATGTGGTGTAAGCAGGCTGACAAAGGTAAATGTTAGCTGAAGGGTTTTAATGTTCTCTCTAAATAAGTACTATTTATTCACCAATACTCTTTGTTATGAGCTGGAACCAGGATATTGTCTGCAGTTTGACGTAGAGAGTTAAGAACATAAAATCTGTCAGTACATGAGGAAACAAGGTCAGGAGAGAGAAATAATATTTTATATAGCAGTATTTAGGGCAATTGCATTTTAAGATAATTAAATAATGTACCATTGGAAGTAGAGCAAACCCTGCATTGTTGTAAATGCAGTTAAGCCTTTTAATCAGAACGTCACCTTTTGAAAAAAAAACTTTGTTCAACCACAAAAATGACAGCCAGTAGATAAAAATAAAAGAATTAGTAATAGGGTATTGCATAGAAAGATTGACTTTAGGATGTTCAAAATAATAAGCATTATTATTTGTATTACATGTATTTTGCTGAATGTATTAAGCTTTGAATATAAATTAAACCAACCTGTTAGCTGCATTAATACCTGTTACTGCTGGAGCCTCTTTTAAGAGACACCAGACTGGATTCTCTGGTGTGGAACTGGTATTTTGCACTGCACTCCAGTGCTCCATTAGACCTCAGTGTAAAATGGATGCTAGCAATGGAGGTCACACTCCTCCTGGCTTTCCCTGCTGCTGGCATAAATCCAGGCACAAATCCCCAGTCCTGTGGCTCAGTCCCCACAGACCCACCATAAATGGGAAGTAGACAAACTTTCCCTCCCATAGACAAATTAATTCTGTACAAAGTGGAGCCAAGAATTTGAGGTGAAAGAAGGGAAGCTGTATTCTCCTTTTGTGCATACATTTGGTTTCACAGCACGTGTCAGTCTGCAGCTCCCAGGACAGGGGCCACGCTCACCAAAGCCATGCAGCAGTCTCTGGTTACTCACACAAAAACAGCACAGCACATCAAAGAGTGCAGAATGCAGGTTTAGTGTATAACAAGGGAAAATCCCTCCCAAAAATCCACACTTACTTTTGATTCTATACAAAAAGAAAATGTGCCTCTTAAGGGCTGCATAAACAAAGCCTGAACTGAAATATAAAAAGTTAATTAAAATTTGATGTATCCTGCGTGATGCCTTTGTTTGCTCTGCATCTCTGGTTTAAATCTGAGGCTGGTTATCTTACTGACTAATGGGGCTCTTCTGCTTTGCAAGTCACTTGTTCTGAAGGAGAATTCATTCTTCCAGTAAACACAGCAGTCATTTACCTCTGCTATCACGTCAGTGTCTTACCCTTAGAGACTCTTCCCTTCAAAAATAGGCCAGCAGATACATTAAGCTTATGTGTCACTGGCATTAAGGCAAGAGGCAAACCCTTACTCAAAATTTAATTCTGTTTATGAAAAGCACTTCAATAGGATTTACAGTTTTCAATTTTTTAAATTTAAAAATAGGAAAAAATATTACTAGGAATATTGCTATTGGCTTAACAACTGGAACTTGTGATATTACTATCTCTGAGAGGAGATTTTCAGCCAGGTAGCCAGAACATGCAGAAAATCATGATATGGAAAACACTAAAAGCTATTATATACTTTTCAGCATTCTTGCAATGGTTTTTTCTTAAATTAAAAAATCAACATAACCACTGCCAGATTGTAAAACATGAAAAAAGACAGGACTCTGCATAGAACAGATCTTTCCTTTCATTCTCACAAAATGTATTGAATTATTTCACACAATTGAATTACACAGATGTAAAGAAGGAATTTTACCGTTTGTAGGAGTACTACTGACAATCTGTTTAAAATGGATTCAAGCACCCAGAAGAATTAACTATGCTCTTCTTACATGAGATATTGTTTCTCAGCAGGAGAGCAGGTCACTGTTCTATAACCTAAGTGCACCAAATGTTCTGGTATTATTTCATTTGATTTCAGTGAAGGAGCAGCAAATATTAGCAACTGAAATAATGACAAACAGTTCTGTCACTACAGGACTATCCTGTTTGACTACTTTAGATTTCATTTAAACTTGTAATGTATCATTGAATCTGTTGAAATTTATGCATTAACTTGTCAGGTACAATGACAATTTGATTACAATTTAATTCTGCATTCTTTTAGTTCAGTGCCTGAAAAGAGAGTATTTGTCTCTGACAGGCAAAAAAGAAAGAAAGTCTAGTGCCATATTACATCTTTAATCCTAAAGCCCTGAAGACATGGAGCTGGTCTGATAGGTAGAAGCCAGTCCTGCTCCCATATCTCAGAGTGAAAATGGTTGTCATTGTTTCTTGTGCTTCTAATTTCTAAGTACTGTACACAACTTAAAAATGGTACATCATTGCACTTGGAGTAAAGCTGAGTGCCATAGAAACATTTTTATTGAAAGCAACAGGACTTTTAGATACTCTTAAAGGAGTAGATGCCATCTTATATTCTACAGACTTCTCAGAGAAGAGTTGGACAGAAAATTTACACATTTTTCTGATGTTGATTTTCCCTTGGTCTCATTCTTTATAGCCTGTTTCCTATTTCCAAAAGCAAGACTTCTGATTCAAAATGAACATACCACTTATATTGCCATCTTATCTGACCCTTCTTCAGGTGAAAATAGAATACAGATAAAATGCCAATTTGTGTATACCTGTTCCACGCTTCTCATATTTGCATTTACACTAAAAGTATTATCCATTGGAATATTCATTACAATGAAGTTTGAGAAGGTTATTTATTCTGCTCATAAAATTGTGCAGAAAAGACTGACATCCTCTATTTTTTCGAGCATATGAATGTTCAGAGCCAGAACATTGTGCATGATGTATACAACATGTTAACTGTTTAATTACTGAAGTTGTAAGACATTGAAGGGAAAACAAAAGCAGGAGAGACATCAGTCTCATTTTTGCAGCATTTTACCTAGACACTGCTTATGTGCCTCCAGAGTAAAGACAGAATACAGCTGTGGAACTTGTATTTATATTTCAAATGTGTCTGACAGTGTTTTGAGGTGCAGTTACTGGGGTTTACTATGAAGTTAAACTACACAAGAGAATCAATCAGACCAGTATTTATACACAGCCAAAGTTCAAGACTTCTTTTGTTCAAAGCCTTCAGTCTTGGCTCAGCAACAGACAAAAAACCCCAAGTCTTCTAGGAGAAAGCAACAGGACAGAAAATACTGAATACAATGAGTGTTATTAGTTAAGTAACAACTTAGATACAAATTTATTACTGTATTTTCTACATATACATGTATACACACATATATACAAACAGAATCATATCCTTGCATGTTTCTTATTAAAGACACAAGTCTTCATACAAAATCAGAGTTTAGTTTATTTGCTCCTAGTGTCTATCTCCTTAAACTCATAATTCTCAGCATGCCATCTGCCATTTTAAAGATGCTAAAGTTATTATAAAAGGATCTGGGACAGGAAAACAAACAGAATAAATTAATCATACCTGTCTGAATTCTGTTTTCATAAAACTGAGCTTAATAATAAGAAAATTATTCAAGAGGAATAAAATGCTGCTGATCACCTACCATGTTCATTTCCCACGTGATATGATACACGCATATGGATTCCATTCCATCCCAAATGGAATCTGGTTGCTTACAGAGGGGTGTCTAGTGGCATTTGAGATAACATCCAGTATCCCAGCTGGTTTCCCTTGGCCTGAGACCCCTTTACATTTTGTATGACATCTGTTAGCCCTGTGAGAAAATCATCAGTGGCCTGCAATATCTAAACTGGCACTGAAATAAATGAGAGTATTTGCATTGCACATTAATTTTACACTGCCATAAAAATGACAAGTAGAAAAGTGAAAAACTAAAGTGCTCCTCTACTGAGTAATCTTCTAATATAATAGCATCTTCAGTAAAACATCGTGTTCACTGGTTTGCGTAAACATTCTTATACCATACTTGAAAAAACCAAGAAGATTAATTTCTGTCAGCAGCACTGATTGTACAACTGAGCTCGATATGTAAGAATTCTGCAATTGCCCACCTGCATTGTTGACTCTTATCCCTCCTTGTCTGAGACAAAGCTCTCAAACTGGAGAAATATTGTGTTAGCTCACTACAAAAAAATAGGGGAAGAGGAAGAAAAATATGGCAGATCTGAGACAGGTAAGCATAGAGGATGAAAAAACCCACTGTTCTTTCTATGGTATACTAAATGAGGATTATATATTACTCTCAGAATAAGGAGGAAAGATATGTTATGTAGAACACTTACAATGTTATATTATTATGTAAAATATCTAGTAATATACTTACTGTAAAACTCCAGAGCAGCTAATAACCCAAATCCAGGGATGATCTTTTCATGACACTCTACTCAAAGCTGGTCTTCAGCTTCCCCAAAGACCTGACATCTTGCTACAGAGAACAGGCATATGCAAACAAACTGGGCAGCACAAAGCGCGGACTTACTGCCAGTAAACCTACCAGTGCCAGAAATACATCTATAACCTGAATTCTCACCAACTTTTGCAGATGTGACAATGTGGAAGAATTTTAAGGACAGATCAAAGAACAGTTCTTTTGGCATATTTATGTTGCTACCCTTCTCAGTGTGCAAGTGACGAGAATAAATTAAAAATCCACATATGTGCTTTCACAAGAATTAAAGTGTATTGGAGTCCAGCAACATGGGCCAAGCAAACCCAGAAATCAGTATCTCAATAACGATAAAACAGAGCAGACAGGTTAAAGAAAAACCACCAATATTCTGAAAACTTTTAGCTCACAATTTCCAAAACTTGTCTCTGATGCTATAAAAAGGGCATTTTTATATAAAACGGGATAAACTAGTTGAAGCAGCACTCAGGGAAAGCAGAGTTACAGCAGAGACAGAATAGTTGAGGCTCTTACTTCTACAAATTACTTCCCTTTGCAGAACTCTAACCTGGATGGACAAATTGACCCAATTTAGCAGATTTGATTTATCCCATCTCTCAATTCAGACTTGCAAGTTCCACCTACTGCTGCAGCATTCTTTCATACTACCCAAGGAATCCAAAATAGAGATATTTGTAATAGAGTTTGCTCTCTGATTTACCTTCATACTGTGAGAAACAACACTCACTCCTCTTTTTGGAGTTTTATAAATTTAATAAGGGACAATAGGGGATAAAGGTCACTTAGAGCAAAAACCCACAGCAGGCTGGTACATTGCTCATAGCCAGAGGCATGTCCACTTACACAGGCTTCCTGCATGCTTTAACATCATGCATATTAATAAACTACAATGCATATTAATAAACTGCAATGATATGCCTGGTTTTTTTCTGAGAACTTATTTACTTTTTTATTAGAAGGGATTAACATCGTCCCTCCCCCAGTCTGCCTTTTAGAGCATGCATAATGCTATCGTGAGGGGTTTTGGGGGTCTTCTTGATGAAGGCTTGAGGTCTACCTCACAACCTGAACTTTTCAACTCTGTCTTCTGCCCAGTTATGGTGTTCTTAAGTCTTTCTAGATCCAACCAGTTTGAGTTCTTTATTTGGTTGCTAATTGACTCCATTGTTGCCAACTTTTCATTAGTACATTCTGCAGCTTCCCTTACCTAGCTATACCTGTCTATTTTTGAGATTATTCACCTGGAGAGTTTCCATTTATTTAAGTGTTGAGCAATTAGTTAACCATATACTAACCATTACATTGTGTAGAAAGTTATGATTCATGTTATATAGGCATAGAGAGTTATGATTCAGATTATATAGGCATCTTATAACTCAAGCTATGATTCAGGATATATAGGTAAAGAGGGTTATGATTCAGATTATAACTCAAGCTATGATTCAGGTTATATATCTTATAACTCAAGCTATATAAGCATCTTGTAACTGACTATAGTTATGATGTTAACTAGTAAATGTCTGCATAGCAAAGTTACTCTTATGCACATATTTCCTAACATATTCTAATGCATAATATTTCTCATACTTCACTAACTGCAAAAGCCAATGCTATAGTAGTTGTTTATCACAACACCATAGTGTTCTGCATAAGCAAGTAATTGAGTGAGATGAAAAGAATTCTAAAGACAAGCACTGCCCTAGTGCTGGCAGCTCAGACTTCACCTCGAACAAAGACTTCAGTTCTACCTCAAAACAGTAGGAGGAATTCAAAGAAGATCAATGCAACTGTGAAGAAGGAAAGTATTTTACCTATGCTGGAATAAAACTTTGTTAACTAATGACAGTTGTAGCAGTTAGTTATCTACAAACACATGGCAAATCTAAGCAGAAATAAAAAGACATTGTCAGAATACTTAAAAAAGCTGTAACTAAAAGAAATGTCGTTACAAGAAAGGAAAATGCAAAAGTGCCTTTTAAGAAGTGAGCTCTACTGGAACAGAGAAAAACTTCCAAGGAAAGCCCTATTCCCCGAAAAATTTGAGATCAGACAAAAATACCTAATTGGAGACAATACCAAAAAAAAAAAACCAACCCCAAATCTGGAGCCATAACATTGCATAAATAATAAAAATGTTATATGAATTGCCTGATTTTTACATAGAATTCACATGAAGGCTTTACTGAGATATGTGGGCTGCTATACACATCACACAAACACACGTGTAAGAAACAAAAGTACATCTGTGTTCTTAACTACAAATGAAAATATTCTTCTACCCCATTTTAGCTTTCAGCTTTGGACATGATTTCACCAGGCATAGATGTAGGTGGCAAAGTATAGAGGAAATGATACTGATTTGAAGAAAATAGTAGGTGGGTTGTCATCATAATGCACCTGCCCTCCCCATCTCCTACTGCCATATAAACATCAAAAGTAAAAGAAAATACTATTTTTAGGTTATTTTGACTACTCCTGTGAAACTGTTGGACAGGATATTTGGAGCAAAAAAGAGCATCTAATAATTGTTTAACTTCAGCTTTCAACACTCGTTCCTTTGATCACTGTCATCTTAGAAAACATGCTACAGACATTTTGATGTACATGTTTTACTCCTACTTTTTTATATGAAGTAACTCTTTTTGAACTATACACCAACTTCTGAAAGTAAAATAAAGAATGGGAACAAAAAGCTCAAATCAAGCAGTTCTACTATTGCACACCAAACTAAGTATAGCATTTGATCTGTTTGTTTCAACATTTATGAGGTGCTGTCAGAATTAGCCATCTTTTTGTCAGATAGAGTTACCCTACCTCAGCTCATGAAAGGACCTCTGAAATACAGTTTCCATTTGACCCACATATCAGTTGCTCTTTTAAGTTCTCACCTCCTGTACCTAGTATTCTACTGCATAAACCAGGCATCCCTACGTGGCCATTGTATCAAAATCCTCCCATTAATGACTAGCCTAATACAGCACCAACAGTTATTGAGAAACTATACAATAAAAACAATGTTATTTATGCACTCCTTCCTTAGGTGAGAAACTTAAGAGCTACTTAATTTATCATTTTAATCTCCTTTTTCCCCAAGTGATTTTTATATTCCCTCACATCCTACATTTCTTCACAAACCTCCTAGCAACATCCCCCAGGAAAAGGCTTTTTGGAGCAAATTCTCAAGTGGAGCAATGACATCCTTACGTCAGCTGAGGATCTTTTTATTACATACACAGCACTGATCAAATGCAGTGTTGCCCTGTCTGCAGTCACCCTCTATTCAGAAAAGCTCCAACTCTTCCTCCAAAATAAACAGTCATGCCAAAAGATCTTTAAATCAAAATAATTATATTCATCAGTAAAGAGCAAAATTTTCAGCATTAATGGAGAGCCACCAGCTGCAGTTGCACAAATTATAGAATGCACCGTCACCATAGAGGTCCGAATAAATATCGTTCTTCTCTGCTGCCATCTACAGACAGACTTCAAATTTTTTTTTAGAAATCTACTTTTCCATTCCAGTTATATATTTAATAACTGCATCTCAACATCCCCAACATATATTGGATCAGCAATATTACCTCAACATATTAGAAACTTCAGGAAAAGCTGAGCCCACGTGGTGGGTCCCTGAATGGTACTTTGATGATATCACACTGCATGCTGATCCTGAGCAAAATTCTCAGCTGGAAATCAGTGGCTCATGCTCCCTGTCCAATACATGCGAGGAGTTGAGTCACACATAGATGTCTCTCAGAAGCCATATGCACTGCCAAAAGGGAAAAGGAAGTTCTAAATCTCTAGGACTGACATCTTAAACACTTTTGCTTGAGTTCCCAGAACATCTAATGCTTAATGGTTGTAGCATTACTACCTGCTGCCTTCTTCAGACAAAAGACTTCCCAGTTTCACAGCTTTATCTTCTAACAAGGAGGGTACAAAATTCATTTACCTTTCTGCGCAAAAAAGAAATTCGGTAGCAAAAGGGGTACAATTTTAAAAGCCCCACACCTAAGGTGAACAGTGGAGACAGTGTAACACAGTATGATTGCTGATCTGTGTGTCTGCATTGAATGACCGCAAAATATATGGCTACAAATATAAAACAATATGCTTGCTTAGGGCCAGAACTGAACATAGAATGGTTGGTTTGGAAGGGACATTAAAAGTCATCTCATTCCAACCCCCTACCATAGGCAGGGACATCTCCCACTAGAACAAGTTGTTCAAAGCCCCATCCAGCCTGGCCTTGAACACTTCCAGAGGTGTGGCATCCACATCTTCTCTGGGCAACCTGTGCCAGAGCCTCATCCCTCGCCACCCTCACAGTGAAGTTTTCTTCCTAGTATTCAATCTAAACTTACTGCGTTCCAGCTTCCAGCCATTCCCTCTTGCCTATCATTTGATATGCAACAAACTCATCACGCACGAAAGCAACCCTTAGCCTGCAGGACTCTCCCGTGGCGCAGTGCCCTGGGGAGGTGCGAGGTTCCCCACGCCTCAAGCCGGAGTTAAACCCTCGGGGTTCTGCTGTGAAAAGCTGCACTGCGAGCGCCATCTAAGCACCAGACGGAGGCGACAGCCCATTTACACAGCCCTGCTCCGGGAGCCAGCCCAGGTCTCCCTCACCAGCTCCGGCTCGCCTCGGCCCCGCAGGGTGCGGAGGCCCTCATGGGGAGCCGCGGGCTGGGCGGGCCTGGTCCCGGGGAGGAGATGCAGCGGGCCGGGCATGAAACAGAGCATCGCCAGCCGGTCCGCGGACAGCAGTGTCCCGCTCTGCGCTGCTGCGGCCTCACCTTGTCTCCTGTGTCCAGTGTTGGGAGCCACAATATTAAAAAAAGGCATTAAGCTGTTAGAGAGCATCCAAAGGAGGCACGAGGATGGTGAAGAGCCTTGAGGGGAAGCCGTATGAGGAGCGTCTGAGGTCACTTGGACTGTTCAGCCTGGAGAAGAGGAGGGTGAGGGGACACCCCATTGCACTTGCAACTTCCACGTGAGGGGAAGAGGAGGAGCAGGCACTGATCTCTGTAGTGACCAGTGACAGAACCCGAGGGGATGGCCTGAAGCTGAATCAGTGGAGGTTTAGGCTGAATGCTAGAAAAAGGCTCTTCACCCAGAGCATGGTTGGACACTGGAACAGGCTCCCCAGGTAAATTGTCAAAGCATCAAGCCTAACAGAACTCAAGAACTCTCTGCTCTGGGGCACATGGTGTGATTCTTGGGGTGTCCTGTGCAGAGCTAAGAGTTGGACTCGATGATCCCTGTGGGTCCCTCCAACTCAGAATATGCTGTGATTATGTGAGAGGGAAGCCAGCAGGAGCAATGCTCCGTGGTGGCCACTGCGGGCTGTGCCAAGGTGGCTGCTGCAGGGCCCTGCAGGGCGGGAGCACACACAGAGGTGGTCACTCTTTCCTCCTTTTCAGACTCAATCGTTTCAGAGTGTGATGCCATAATGATTTTTTGCCTTTTATTTTATATACCTTTTATACAGCTTTTATGTATCCTCCGTGCTCTTGGCCATGCATACTTGTAATTCCTTGAGTCCCATAACTTAGCCTAGTCCCAGTACTCTGTTAAACCAGGGGACCAAACATCCTAGATGCCTTGCAGATGGAGGCCGGAAAGCCCTACGCTGTCCTGAGAAACCAAGGTCCTCTCTAGAACACATCTTGTAAACTAAGATTAGGCCCATCCAGGGGGGAATTCCTCAGGATGGGGAGGTATCACACTATTCATTCAAGCTTCTCATTGGGGAATCTTTGTAGATGTGCTAATTTGCAAGGTCTATAAATTGTATACACAATCTATCATGTGAGTGCATTTCAGCGCATTCTACCTTGGCGCAGTGGTGCACCATAAGGATCCTTATTAAATACCGAGGTAAAACCCTTTTTCCCTTAACAGTGTCTGGCTCTTAATTGTTAAGACCAGGAAAAGGCAACAAGAGTCACAGCTGGAAGGGACTTGTGGAGCTCATCTTGTCCATCCCCCCGCACCCCTTCCCTGGCCAAGGCAGGGTCACCTGGAGCAAGTTACACAAGGTTTTCACTCAGAGATCCCAAAAACACCTTCTTCCACCCAGCCATTAGCCATGTGCAGGCCAGGGTAGCAGCTGTGGGAGAAAATACACTGTGGAAAAACTGTGAAACAGTGGTGAACCACGTGTGTCAATTAGAGAGTGTTGTTCTGGCTACAGATAGATAAAGAACTGAATCCAAAGCACACAGGTAGTAGAGGAGGGGGTTTATCACTTTCCTTTTCATTTGCACTCGGCACCTCATTCCTGTTTTTAACTTGCTCCTGTTCCAGAATTTCTCGCCAGTTTTAGTAACCTGGCTCAGGATACTTGACTGGTTCCAGAAAAGTTCAGTAAAAGCTTAGTAATACTGTGCTACCAATGCTTTTACCATTTTGCTTTTACAGTGCTGGATGTGATAACCAGCTTCATACACTGGAGATCCGAAGAAACACTTAGCTGCTGATAGGGTCCTAAAATAACACTGCTAAAAGAAATTAGCTGAAACATCTTTTGAATGTGTGTCATTTGACAACCGAAGTTTCATTTCTACAGTAGTTAGTCTGTAACACATTGATATCTTTTTTCTGCTTGACACAGAACTCAGTTGTCTGTCTATTCCTCCAGATACAGAACATGAATCAATAGAGCATTCAGAACATTAAAAATGTCACACTTTTTTTGGTATTCTTTATTGTCTAAGTTATTTTAATTCTGCCCATGCCTTCTTATTCTTCTACTTATTTTTGCTTCTCTGTTCCCTGTTGTCAAAGGTTTCTTTCATCTCTCCCTTTCTGTTGGTTGTGCTTCTAGGACAGTGGCCTTCTTGTGGCCATCTGCTCAATTATACTAATTTGAGCAGCTGCTCCTAAAATTAAACTGGTTTTGGAGGAATTTATGCCATTTGGATACTTTGTTTTCTAAAATCTGTTTTAGTGTTTCATATAATTGAAAATTTATACCTGAAGCAATTTATATACAGAAAACCTTTTTTTTGGTTGCTTTTTGCTCCGTTTTCCAACAAGGTGGTGACTTCTGCTCCTTTTCCCCCAGTGTGTCCAGCAGCAGGTGAAACTGGTGCTGGCAGAGCTGTCTGACAGCAAGAATAAACTGACCTGTGACAAAGGAAAACTTCAAGTACCTCCCAGCATCCTATTTTGCGCCTCAAAGAGGAAACTTGGTTTTTATCAATCTAAGATAAGGTTGTTTAACCAGAGCTCTTTAGAGCATCATTTGGAGGGAAGTGCTTATTTGTTTTTTCTACTTATTTGTGTAGTGTCAAACACATAGTAAGAGAGTTCTGGATCAAAATCGTCTTCAGCTCTGCTCATACTGCCTTTGGGAGTGAAGATGCTGTTGATGCAGCAACTCTAGTATTTAGGATAATTAATTTACTTAAGGTGTGAAAATAGCAGAATGGCTAAGAGCCACCAGGGGGCATTAAAACAAAATAGATGGGTAAAAATTGGTTGAAAGGCTGGAAACATACAAAACTCTATTAAAAATTTGCTAATTAATAAAGAGGGAGGCACACTGTGGTAGTAATGAAATAAGCAGAAATTAAAGCTTTACTCCATAGTGACCTATGTCATAGAATTTGGGACAGTAGTGGAAAGAGTTCTACCTTTCTTCAAACAGCACAGAAGGTGTAGTGATTATAAGAGAGCAAGAAAGCTGCATTTATGCAATAGTCCTGATGGTAGTGACAGTAGGAAGTGACCAAAACATCATACTTAGGTTAAAAACAAGTGAATTGTTATCTTGGAATTATTTCTACGGAAGGATAAATTAGAAATGATTCCTGCTTCTCCTGCTATGAGACTCAGAGAAAAGAAAACAGTTGCTCTGGGAAAGGAGACATTGTCACCTCCTTGTGTGTTCCATTTAAAACAATGCTGTTCTGTTTCTGCACTAAAAGCAAGCTGAGCTATTTTGTCTTTTCCTTAAGACTTAAATGCAAAAGCTGGATAACAAGATATTAATTCAGCATATGCACCAAGTAACCCTTTCAGCTGTAATCCTCTGGTGAAGAGTGAGGTGCACATGTGGCCTTTTCAACTAAGTGGAACTAAGTGGCATTTATCATACTTTAAAAAATTTTCACCTTTTTCTGTGAATCACTTCAATTTAGTGGGGTTTGTAAAAAGGGATTTTGTCCCCCAGAGCCTATTTGTTTTATCAGGCTCAGGATACCTGTCTTATCCAACCAAACAGAACTGTTGTGGCCAAGTAAATTGCCCCCCTGTGCCGCTCTTGTGTCACTGCATGTAACGTCATGCAAAACCACCCACCACACCCCCTGCCCCGAGAATCATTTGTCCTTGCATCACCTTGTTCTTGCACTCTTGTACTACAATATCCAAATTATTACAGCTTGTGTGGATTACTGCAGTAGTTTGGTGTGAAAATCTAAGAGATTAGATGTTTATAGTGTTAACCAACATAAAGTAAAATTAAAAATAGTAATAAAGGTGCCCCAGCCTCAGGTCTTACTTGCTGCTTTATCAGCAGGTATTGTGTGTAAGGTACTATGAAAGAGCTCCTTATAGCAAAGAGTATTTCTATAGCACTTATCAGGTAAAGTTAGTCTTTCCTCATTTTCTCAGGAGTTTGTGGCACTCAGCATCTGTTTTCCCCCCTTTCCTATGCATCTGTATTTTATGCTGTGTTGGACCCACATGTTGACTTCACCACTCCTCCTAAAGAGGGGCAACTCCTTTTCACAGCAAAGCAAGAGAGCATCACAGAACTCCTACCCCTGTGTACAGGACAATGATGTCAAGGGTGTGCTCTTTCTGCCCCTCTTGCACAGAGCTCAAATGTGGAACACAGCACACATTCACTGTTCTCTCTGCAGTTCTAATTACACCATCCTGCCTAGATCACAGCTGACCTAGAAGCAACAACTTGCCAGTGGCTCACATCTAAGTTTGACAGCCTGCAGCTACAAGGTCTGAAAACCCATGAGCCAAGAAGAGAACAGCTCCAAAAAGAAGGTAAAAAAGCAAGCACATTCATTTCAAAGAGGGAAGAAAAGAAAAACTACCTGGGTGGCATTTGCAGGCTGTTATCAGTCAGGATTTCAGTTTTCTAGACATTTTTTTGTAGTTCCTTACACACAGGGGTGGAGAGCAGACCCCCTCTTCAGGTTTAGTTTGCTTTCTTCCCTTTTGCCAAAAGATATATTGGAGCAGCAAAGAATATTACAGGTACAGGAGAGCTTCAAGGGACTGTTCAGTACTTTTGTACGCACTTTATGTTTGGTTGATGCTCATTAAACAAACACTCATCTGAAAGCTAACAGAGAATTTATTTTCCTCTGCATTCAGCTCCATGTCAGTGCCTTACCTTTCCTTGTCCATGCCCTCTACAGACACCCTTCCAAAAGCCATACTTACCTCCTTTGGGTAGGTTCATCAGCCTTCTCCATAATTAGTTCTTGTACAGCCACGTAATTAGCTTTTTAGAGATGTCAGTATGAAACTGCTAAATCTTCATCTCTTCTTCACTAATGACAAAGATTCCCAAAAGAGTCACCAGCTTCATAAAACAGCACATCTTTTGCCAGAAGAAAAAGCGAGGAGCCTGCTCCTCACACCTCCCTGGACACACTGGGCAAAGACCTCCAGCTCAGCCCTGGAGAGGCACACGTGAGCTGTGCAGGAAATGAGCTCATCTGACTGGGTGATTCCCAGCCCGGGGAAAGCATCACCTGCTGCCAGGGGACTCCCTGCTAGCACCCAGGTGTGGAAGAATCTGGCACTTTATTTGATCTGACAGTTAGATAGGTGTGAATTGCTGAGGCCACCGGCAGATAAAGGTGCTCACAGGGCACGCATATAAAGGGAACTAGGAATTTTTGTTTAAACTCCAACATCTGATTTGAATAAACTCAGACCTCTTACGCTGTCTTTCTGACTCAGGTTCTTTGCACCATGAAGCTGAAATTAAAACTACTATTTATAACAAAACAATTATTCTTTATTTAAAATCACTGTAAACCATATGCTGTTGATATGCTACATGTTTGCTTTCATCCCTTCTCTTTCACTTTAGACTAAGGCCTGGCAGGTGATACCAAAACAAACACTGGTTTGCAGAGGGCTCAGGTGAATTACTGAAGACAGAGTCAGTGTGCCTGTGGCTGGATGCTGACGTGACTGGGGCAGGGAGGAACTGGCAGGACTGGCTGCTTATAATGGGAGATGATATCTGGGTCATGAGAGAACATAAGCCTTGGGCTATTTTAGAAGCATAGACGGAATTCATTAGGTGTGTGTTTTACACCATGCATCACCTTACCTTCGTAAGAATTAGTGGAATTCATTCAACCTATCCTACTGTGGAGCAACAGACTGGGGAAAGAGTAGTTAGAGCAGGAGACTTATGTCATAATATGCTGAAGATGATTACAACATGGACAGTTTTTAAGACCAAGGATCAGCTCATCTTCATCATGGCCTACTCTCCCACATGGTGTCAGTACAGCCTGGCTTCAGGACAGCGTTGCACTCTGACCTGCTTCAGCAGAGCTGTTCACAACCTCCCCTGTGATCCACAGCTCTACTGCTTCTGTGGGACCAACACATGTTATTTGTGATTCTTGTTTAGTATAGCAGGGAGAAAAGTCTTGTGTGCCTCTGGAGCCTAGGGGTAATCCAAGGATACTCTGGAATTGTCTCGTTCTGCTCCTCCAGAAATTCGGCCATAAACTGTTATTTATATGGTAGGACTCCAGACTAATTCAAGAGCCTCTCTCCCTTGAGGCAAATGGCTGTTCTGAGGACAAAGGGGTGGCTGAGCACACCAGCAAAGCTAAACACACCTGAGCTTTGTTAAATTGTGCTGCTGAAAATTAGGTGTATGCCATATGGCTTTAGGTTTGTCCTGTTCAGTAGGATAGACGTTAGCTGAGAATAAGTAAACATCATTAATGTCAGAATTTTTATTCACAAGTTCAGAAAAAGAACAGAAGTCACATCGATTTCAGTAAAACAAAGCTCAATCCCCTTCAAATACAAAAACTGCTAGGAATATGAACTCCTAGAAAATTCTGAGTATTTTAAAGACTTTGAAATACTGAATTCTTCATCCTCTAGAATGCTTCTATATTATTGTAACTTAATGCTGCACATTTAAAAACCCTCATCACCAGTGCAATACAGCTTCTTCAGCGACCTTACTGGTAATTAGTTGAAATACTGCATCTTGTACATTTCCCCCCCAAAAGCCCTCAGCAAATCACACTGGGCCTCAGTTTCCACTGTTTGCTTCTATATACAAGACTGAATATCAGTTTAGAGAGCTAAAACCAGCCACTGTGAGCATGTCAGGGGTGTGCTCAGAATGGCCAGTCCCATCCACACGTGGCACAGTGCAAATGGCAGAAGCAGAAGTCCACAAAGCCATGATCCAGCACCAGCCACATCTCTGACTGTCTGCAGAAAAAGCTGTACCTAAAACCAGGTTCCCCAGCACTGCATAATGCAGAGGTCAATCCAAAGGGTATCAATTCCACCTGCACAAACCTCATCACACAACTGCATAGGTATACAACATCTTCTGAGCCATTCTGGTGTTCCCACTGCTCTGGTAAATGAGTGACAAGTTAAAGGCAGTATCTCTTCTCAGGTCTGTCTGATCAGTTTCTATTCCCTGTAAAAATAATTATTAAAAAAGTTATCAATATGCAAAATCAGTATAAAATTGAAACATGAGTAGCCATTACAGTGGAATCAAATTACATACTCATGCTAATAAAAGCTTTTAATTGTATGGAAACAGAACAAGTATTCCTTGTGCCCTCCCTCTTTAAGGAGTTTCCACATCATGTTGTTAATCACCAAAGTTATAAAATTACACACTCAAAACATTAGCTGTTAGTTAAATAGCCAGCCCATAACCCCAGGAAACTACTACCTTAATTTGTCTTTGTATGCAAAGTATTTGTTTTTCCAGCCAGAATGTGAATACTGCCTGCATCTTTTACAGGGTCACAAGACTGCTGCTCTAAACTCCCAGGGCTGACTTACACCCACAGCTCTTACTTTACCAACCCTGCCCATTTTCTAAACATACTCACAATGTTTCTCCCTACCCATGCCACAGCTAGGCAAAAACTTTCTCTCAGACCAGACTTGTAAATGTATGACATGTCAATTAGGATTCAATACAGATCAATTAAAAGTAAAACACGGCTCAGATGCAATTAGGCATTCCTAATCCTGGTCCATCTTGCTCCAGCATGCTGTTTTATTGCAGTATACAGAACTTCAAGCTATAATTTATTGCATGTAATATATAGAAAGGTCAGCTACTTAATCAGGAAAAGTTTTTTAGCAATCCATTTTGCTGCTGCTTCAGCCTACGAGTAAATCCTTCAAAATTCATAAAACTTTGAACTTCACACATAAATATATTATCAGGTGAAAATGCGATCTGGGCTTCCAATGACAAGGAATTTAAATAGAAATTGAAGGAGATGCAACTACACAGATTTTATGTGTAAAATTTTACTATGACTAAGAAATTCTTCACATTTACCTGACTTTATTCTCTGTCCATAACTTATAAAGTTACAGTACCTCTAAGGTGAGGGGAGGAAGTTCAAGCACTCTTTGGTAATAGTGGATGGCCAGGTGCAGCAGTCCCAGCTGGTGCAGGCCACGGCCGAGGTTGTAGAAAGATTCCTGACAAGGCCCACGCAGGTCCAAGTAGCGGTGAAGGAAGGAGAATGCCTGCAAGAGAAACGGAGCACACAACTTTTTCCTCCCCTCCTGTGCATTTTGTTTTGTTTTGGAGTGTGATGATTCTGTTGTAAATACAGGACCTTCTTTCTAGGGACCTTGTTGGTAATCAGAGAAGGCATCTCCTTCAATAGGAGGAATTCAGACACAACAGCTAATGATCATAATTTAGGTCACCAGTAGGTCACTGTGACTGAATTACTAATTAACCACCATAGCAGCAAGAAATGATGTAAAATCACTGAGTATAGTAAGCAGGAAATGAGAAGAGAGAGAGCAGGGAACTGTATTGCCAGGGGGTAACATAAACAGGACACTGTTCAAGTATGTTATAAAAGGAGAACAGGGCAGCCCCTGTAAGAAAGGCAAGTTGGTTACAGAAGAAAAGTGGATAAAAATATTAAAATTAGACCAAATTTTACAAGTTCAAAATGTCTTGGACATAACTGGTTTTGTATTAGACTAGTTGGGGACCCATCTTTTGTCAAGACCAGCGCAAGCTTCAGTCTTTCAGCAATTTCAGAAACATAAGAGCTCAGGATCCTCACCATATTGTGCTGAATCTGAGCTCAGCAGCTACAGGAATTAAAAAGTATTTCAAGTTAATGAAAATACTTGGTGGAAAGTAGAGGAAATCACTTCCAAGTTTGGGAATATTTAGTCTGTGGTTTGTAACTGGATCTTGCAGATGAAAAGAAAAATGCAAGTAAGGAAGCTGAAAATTTGAGGGTAGCCTAAACTGGAGCTCACAAGATTTTTGCAAAGAAAGCTATAAGAGGCCCCTAAAAGTGGAAAAGGAAGACGGGGGAAAAAACCCCACTTTCTAAGCCTGTAAAATTTGCTTCAACATTGCAGTTTATGAGACATATCTACAAAGGGTATGTGGCACAGATTCCACTCTACAGCAAGGCAGACCAAGAAAAATTTGAAAGAAAATCCAGATTATAGCCACCAAGAAATTAGTAATATTTTCACAAACAGCTGGCAGCTGTAAACATCAGTGTGAGTAACAAGCTACCTTTACCCATAAGGAGATTCAGATGGTGTAACTATAGTTCAAAAGCACATTCATCTGTGCTCCACTTTTGAAATGCCATCTGAATTATGAAAAATTATTTAAACAGAGTGTGTTGTAGCCATAACCATCTGCAAGATACAAAGCCAGGAAACGCTGTGGGTAACAATAATCACACTGCCTCACCTGTACCAGAAGAGCATGCCTTTTCAGCACATATTTCTGAGAGGCCATGTGGATGAAAGTCAGGCCAATACAAAGACTGTACAAAGGTTCATCTGGGTTTGCACGAAACGCTTGCACATACTGACCTAAAAGCAAATAAATGAATCAAGATGTTGGTTGTTAAAAGTATGCCTTAAGAATTTCAGGGCAAGAAAGAAAATCTTTGAATTAGAAGTGTGAACTAAGAAAATAAATGGTTTAATATACCTACATCAAAATACACAGGAAAAAACAGGGAAGAAAATTGTGTATTTTCAGCACCCCTTGGATTCTGAAGGAAGAATGCAGACTGTGATGCAAAAACGGAAGCAGAAAACAATCAGACAAAGAAGGCAAACATGGTCCTTGCTGGGATTTAAATGTGACGTTTGGAGGGCTCACTGAAAGCAATAGTTTTACTTCGAAGGCCTGCTTAAAACATGCAACCAGCTGTATTTGCTGTTTAAATTGGGCTGGTTCTGTCCTTATTATCATCATTAGCCTCCAATTATCTTTGCAAGTTAGTTATATTTGCAATGTGTGCTAAACTTGAAACGTGCCAGCTTAATTTTTATTAGCAAAACCCTTCAGCAATGCTCTGATTTGTGTAGAGAATAACTGAAAGCACCAGACTAGCATTGTGAACCTATAATTTTCTGATAAAAAAACTAACAACTTTCTCTTTTTATAAACTTTTACTTGTTTGATTTGTTGATATTAGAACACGAAAGATATTACCAAGAGCATGCTTGAAACTGCCAGACACGAAGGCATTGTGCCCATTGAGGACACACAGCGCGTGATTGTCAGGATTTTTCAGCATCAGGCGGAGGCAAAAGCGATGGTGACGGACATCCTGAGACTGCATAGTGACCTGATTGAAGATGTTCCACAGCTGGGGCTTATTGACATTTTCCATTACCATGATTCTACAGAATGAGAAGTGTGCTAGAAATTAGTAAATGCTATGTAGTAAATACTGTATCTTCAATAAAATCTCAGCAGTTCAGGGAAGATTACAAAGAACAGACACTCAAAGAGAAGGTCAGTGACCAAGGCAAAGACAAGAGTGAAAAGCATAACCAATGGCTCTGGCCAAAACAACCAACCTACTGCGTTGTGCATTTTTGGAATCTGAGGCTATTGGAAAGCTCTTTCAGTTTCAGTAGCCTTCTCTCTTTTAGCCAAGGCTGAAAAGCATCAGCCTGCCTCCTTCAGCAGTATCATCAGAAGGATGACTACGCTGCCTCAGTGGAGGCAATTACATCACAGACTGCTCTGCCTTCTCAGCAGCCCACCTGATATAGTTGTAAGCTTTTCTGAAGTTCTTGTCCAGAATTGCAGCAGAGAGCCCAAAGTACTCCAGCTCCTTGCGCTTTTGTCTATCCTCGTAGAACGAGTAATATTCCAGTGAGGAATCCACAAGTAGCTCTGCCTCCTTGTACCGGGAGAGGTCACACAAGGCATAAATAGCTTTCAGGAGGAGGTTCCACCAGTCATCTTTTGTCAGAACACTTGTGAGAACAGCAAAAATTGCTAAAAATAATGGAGCCAGAAAGTTGAGAAAAATTAGAACAAGAAATATAATTTTTTACAAAACATATGCAGACATCAAACTGATATTTTCAAAGATGTTCTAGCACTAACAGCTAATATGAAGTATTTACTTTTTCTCAGTTTAAGGGCAGTTTGTAAAACTCCTGCAAAAAACACTCACAATGTGGGAACAAAGGGCAAGCAATACACTCAGTTCAAGCTGTAAACATACTACATGAGTGCAATGAAGCTACTCTCCCTAATTTATCAAGCAGTGCTTAAGAACATGTAGTCTGGCTCGACCAAGCCTGGGCCAGCTAAAAAAAAAAATCACACCACTTTTAAAATGTATTTGTATTACATTCTGATTTGCATGTACAACATTTGCCCTGAGGAGAATGTTTGCCCATAAAATCTCTAGAGGCCTTTCTCAGTCTGAATTATTCTGTTATCTTACTATTTTTCTCTGAACAGGGATTGTTCCCTTAAGATATACTCAGTTTTGCTGCCTTCTTTGCCCTAGAAATAAAGCAATGTTAACATGAACTGCATGGATTTAGCATGCAAATAATAACATTTCTATCATTTTCCAGAACTATGGAGTTCACCTTGTTGCTTTGTTTTTAATAAACAATCTGGGATTTGTTACCTTTCGCATCGCAATTTGCTGTCTCTTGGTCATCATTGTCAGAAATTTTATCCCTCGACACCTTAATAAGATAGAGGTGTCTCTCTCCAGATTTGGAACTAGATATCAAACACACCTGAGCTCTGCTCATTGCTACCTAGAAACAAATTTAAGGGCAGCATTTCAGATTACAATATAACATCCTATGACAAAGGCAGCTTTATGGCCAATCCATCTTGCTCACGTTGCATCCCAAACCAGTCTGCGACACCACCACACAGCAAGGTCATGAGAGAGAACATTCCCAACAGGAATAACTCTGCACTGTCTCGTGCTCCAGTGCAAACTGGGCTAAGCAAAAGCAAGGTACAAACTCTTTATTTAAAATGACTTCTCCTGGGATTGGAACATCCCTGGGTATATTGAAATCAAAACTATTTGCATAGAGCCATAAGAAGAACAGTTTCAGAACTTTCTCTATCAGTTTCAGAAGTATGTGGATAGTCAGCTATTCAACCAGTATAAGTCATAGTGCTCAGCAGGTGGATAAAATGGAGGTCTAAATATTCCACTCACTCACTCACTATTCAAAAATAAACAAAACTCAATTAACACAAAACCACCACCACTGTATTTACTGGCTAAACAAATTCTTATTTTGTCATTTTATCACAAGAAAAAAATAAAATAAAGGAAATTAAAAAGAAAATTGTTGAAATAGAAGCCACTATCAACACCTCAAAAAAGCTCTGTGCTGAGTGCTAAAAAGGCAAGAAGCGGCTTTAGAATTCAGTAAGTAAGGACACTGAACAGGGAGTTGAAGTCTGTATCAATAATTATACACACAAACAGCCCTCTGTTCTGAACACTACAGGCAGGAACACCACTATTGCAGGCTACCTGCAGGATTACTATCTAACAAAATTATGAAACCATCTACATATGAAAGCCCGCTAGCTTTCCTCCTGAGTTCATTTGCTGTTTGTCTCAACCCGAGTCACAGCTGTCCAATTCCTCAGAGTGCAGCTGGAAAGCCAGGCTTACCTTCAGCAGCATGGCCAGCATAGTGAGCAGCGTGTCGATGTAACCATACATCTTGCCTTGGGAATACAACAGCGTCGAGCGATGGAGGAGAAGCTTTAATTCCTGGACAACAGTGAACATTATTATTCAACCTCTTGCACAGAGTGAATTTATAAAACAAACAATTTTGACTCAGTACAGTACTAAGAGGATTGTAAAAGCTTCCAGAAAGCTGTAAGAATGTGCAGCAGCAGGTAAGCTCTCCCTAACTGCTCTCAGGAGTTACTGTTCCAAATTCTCCAATTTCAGAGAAATCTGGCATGACTCTTACCGATGGGGAAGGTGCTTCTAGAGAGGGGATTCAGAATCTCTGCTTATGATCAACAGAGGCCAAAACCATGTAGCTCACATGTAGCGACTGCTGATCAACTTGATGTAGAGTCATGACTGGCTCTCGGCAGCCAAAAGCTTGTGCCTTGCACAGAAGTTATCAGGTGGGACAGGGGAAATACTGAGAGAATGGTCAAGGGGAAAGGAGGACATGCCCCTCATGCCATAATGGATCAGCCACAATGATCAGCTCTGCAGGCTCACAATGGTGAAATAAGTCTGAATCTCTGGTCCTATGCAGATATCTTGGACTACTGGCATAATTTAGCAGGATAATACATCCTAAATGGAAGCACAGAACACTTTACCCACCTGCTGTGCAGCATTAGCATCCTGAGCCAGTGTATCTGGGTCATACATTGGTTCCAGAGCCTCCAGAGCTTTCTCAGGTCGGCCTAGCTGCTGCTGAAGTGTTGAAAGTGAGATTCTTGCATCGAGATGCAATGGAGCAAGATCAACAACCTTGGCATAGCTCTCTGCAGCACGCTCCATGTGTCCCAAAGCCTTCAAGCACTCTAGAAATACCATAAGCAACATAACACACTTTAACAGCAGAAAAAGAAGATTTCAAGGGTTGCAAATAAGTTAACATACCCTTTTTGGTAAAACCATCCAAAACACGTATTTTAAAGTGAAAATATTCAGATATATGCACTGATCCATCCACAGTTTCAGTTCAAACATCATCAGTTGACACAGGATGAAATTAACAATAGATGCTGCTTCACTTCCATGAACATAGAGTACTTTTAGCTGACGTTAATTTCAGTGTATATGAAGACAAAAAAAATGCTATGCTTGACAGAATTGTGCTGATAACCTCAACTATAGTTCTGCAAATACCAATTATCATTCAACCAGTCAATTTAAAATGCCTGTGATCCTGGATAAAGGTCACTGGAAATGCCCAGCATTGTATTATCATCTCTCAGTCCCCCAGGTTCAGCAGTCATGCCTCTTCTCACCCGCATGCCGAAGCCAGACAACAGCCAGGTTGTATCGTTCTGAACAGACAAGGGAACTCAGGAGAGGCAGTGCTGAGTTGTATTCTCCAACATCCAGAAATGCCTCTGCGACATCCAAATACAAGTCACCCATTTCTTCTGGATTTTGTTCCACCAGAGTAGTCAAAAGAGGCTTTAAAAAAACCATACAAACACTTAAAGCACAGACAATCATTGAGACATTTCTTTAAGGCATGGTTATTGGAAGCTTACATTTTTATCCAATAAATTTTATTCTATTTGCATTCTGAACAATACTTCCTTTATTTAAATGTTAGAAGTGAAAAATAAAAGATCTGAAATTCAGAATTCCTGAAAAAGCCTCATTTTTCTATTCTAGATGTTTCACACATCCAGCAGGTTAAAGTGTCCATCAATGACGAGTGTTCTTTATGAAAGAACAGCCTTCAGATTTACTTATGGCTTTAAAACAAAGTGAAAGCATGTTCCTTAGTGTTCAATAACTTTGCAACATGGTCACAGCACATAGGCCGTAACTTACTGTGCTTTAGTAACACTTCCACTGGAGGCATAATTTCTAAGGACAAAAA
Source organism: Vireo altiloquus (assembly GCA_013396875.1). NCBI lineage: Eukaryota > Metazoa > Chordata > Aves > Passeriformes > Vireonidae > Vireo > Vireo altiloquus. The sequence goes on from VZRF01005754.1 coordinate 455,341, forward strand.
GACATTTTTTCTGCTATTACAGGCCTGTGGAGTTTCTCTCCTGGAGTGAGAAGCAAAAAGAATCTCCACAGCTCCCTCAACCATCTCAGTCCATGAAAACAGGAAGAAGTACTTGCTTTTGTAATTTCTTAGAACATTCCTCCCCTTCTGAGTTGGTTTCCACTTACACTGAGTGGCTCCAGAATGTTCAAATGAATCAAGCACACCATCAGCTTGACCGTGATGTCTATGGGAACACCCTCAGGTATGCAGCAGCTGACCTTCTCCACAGCTGTGACAAGATAAAGAGTTCCCTTTTGAACCCAGAGGCTTTAACAAGCACTTCACAAGCACCACATCCCCTCCCAGCCATCTTCAGTTCCACTGATGAAAATATTCTTATCAATTCCACCAAGTGTTTGTCTCCCCTTCTTTTTCTCCTCCTCTGTCTTTTCCAAGAGTTGGAGCAATGTCTTCCTGCTGACTCTGAGACTGAGCATTCCATGTGAGGAACCAAGTGCTGTCAGTCTGCATTGACTTCAACAGCAGGATTCCTTCCACAGGATGTGCTTAGACCCTCTGCCTACTTAAGAAGTATTGGCTTAATAAAGCTTTCCTTTAACAATTTATGCACCTGTACCCTCTTCTCCTTGTTGTTTTTGAAGGAAATGCCCTGTAATAAGGTTCTTTTTATTGCTAAGTCCTGTGTACCAGGTTCTGCCTGAACACATTGTTAAACACATCACCTACAGAACTTCACACAACAGGTAGACTGAATGCAGTCTGATCAGAATGCAAACATGAGGCACAGTAGTTAATTACCCATGACAATACCAGCAAATGAAAGGTCACACAATAAAATTCCATTATCATATGCCCTTCATATACAGTCATAACATCTCCTTAATTCCTGTTTAAGATCTCCTTCACTTCAGTGCTTACATCAGACATTCAGAGTGATTGCTAAAACCTGAGAAAACTCTGATTTCCAACCTAAGGTTTCCCTTTCACCTCCTACATCCCACTACTGCAAATCACAACATGCAGACTAATTCATCATTCCCTGAACAATGTAATACCCAGCACAAGGGTAACTATTCAACTACTGATACGTTTTTACAAAATGAAAGTGTCTGGCTGGGCTGGAAGGAAGTTCTAAATAAGGGAAAAGAGAAAAGTATGGAAAAATCCTTTTCTGGATGAAGCCCTGTTTGTGTTCTGTTACAAATCTCCCAGCTGTTATATGATTGCAATTTAGTTCCTAAGCATATGATCAATTCACAGACTTGTATGAAATTTAAGAAATAAATTACTTACCTGGAGCACTGGATTCAGCAACTGGATGACTCTGGTCGTCAGTCACTGCCTTCTGGCTTTCCTGAGTTTCTACCACTGCATCTGTATCTTTTTTTAGAGATTATCAGATTAACCAGTAGCACCAGCTAAGACAACAGTTACTTGCTTCTGAATCCATAACTGATTGGCAGCTTACTCTGAAAAGTGGACTGGGTTTTACTTGTTTTGGTTTGGGGGTCTTTTGTGTTGTTTTATTGTGTTCGGGTTTTTTTTAAGGACAGCAGAAGCAGTTATAAAAGTTATAAAAGGTACAAAGCAACAGAGGGTGGAGAACCAAGCTCTATTTTAGAAGCTTTCTCTTAACCAATTGCACACAGGAGGTAACTTGGAAACCCTGTGTTCTAATTCCTAGACTCATTATAGTTTAATTTCTTATAAATTATCTGCTGAAAGTCTCAATCAAGACAGCTGTTCATAAATTAACTGTATTTTTACCTGGTCAATCAAAGCAAAAAGCCAACTGAAATATCTTACACCTCTATTGGGTTTGGGTCAGATTGCTGAAACAACCACTTTAATCACAAACCAGACTGTCTGCTTATGGAGTTGGTGTGCTGTGTCCATTCTACAGCCTAAATAAACATTTTCAAATGAAATTACTTGCATAAAGCAGGTTTCTCAAAGACAACCTACTTCATTAAATTACAAACTAGTACGCCTAGATTTCAGTTAGATGTTTAATAACAGATGCAGGATGTATAAAGAATATTAGTCTTAGGTCAAAGGTTGATATTCTTGAGTACAGTTGCCACTAAACTTATCTTTTTATCTTTTTGTTTAGAAACTATTTAGCTGGTAGGAATAGCTGGTCTGATGTAAACACTCAGAGGAATGTTTAGAACTTTAAAAGGCCCCCAGTTGCCTGGAGAGCAGTCCTTGTCTTCAATGAGTCAGCAGGGCTATGTGGGCACCAGAGGAACTTCTTACAGCAAGCTGAGGTCATGCCATGTAATTCACTAAGAGCACCCAGAGATTCAATAGAGAAAAGCCTATCAACAATGCAGCAAAATATACCCAGGGGTTGGAAAGGTAAAGGAAAGATGTCATATCACATAACAGCAGGGTCACAGTAACCACTTGGCAGCTACTTACCCTTTTTCTCCTCGGTTGTACTTTTTTCTGGTACATTTTTTTCAAGTACAATTCCCGTAAAATCTGTAATAACCTAAAACAGAAAAGTAACTTGGATTATTTCAAGGATTTAAAGCATAAATGAAGCAACCAGCCCATGTGACAATTTTAGACATCACAAAAGTTATCAGAAGAAAAGCTGGATTCATCTACCCAAGTAGAACCTTCAAAAGGAAACAGAGAAATGGTTCTGTGACTACAGTTCTACTCTATTAATAAATCCAGTAGCTAAATACTGTGTATATAAAACTGACTGATATTTAAGGAGGGAAGAAGTACAAAAAAGGGTCATCAGAGGAATTGTTTGCAGGCTCATGATACTGTGCTCTGACAGAGAGAGAGCTGAATTAAACCTAAAGGAGGAAAAAAAAAACCTAAGTAATATAGTGTCAGCAAATAAAAATGTTTACAAGAAGTCCCAAGTTACAGGTTCTTTTCAACCTATCTTGGAAAGTATGACAATGGCCAAATACCATTGCCCTCAAAGCCAGACCAAATCAAGTTGGAAATAAGCCTCAAAAGTGAGAGTTAACAAATTTGGACCACATAAGCAATCTTGTCCAACTCCTGATGCCTTAGTCAAGATGTATTGTCTTTCTGGAACATATGCTTGGTGCTTAATGCATAAATTATTAGCTGTAACACAACAGCTATCTGCCAGATAAAGCACAACAATCTGCATTTGAACCACCAGAGCATTCAGTGTCATGATTTTAACCTCCCACTTAGTGAATGACCTTTGCTGGTATTACTCACAAACTCAGCCTGAGGGCCTCTGGCTACTAAGATTCTGGCCACTGTGTGGAAGGAGAGGAAGGATCCCAAAATTTGAAACCTCGAACAACACACACATCTATCAGCCCTCAATATATTAAATCCAGCCATTAATTTAACTGCTAATTACTGCAGAACTAATAGCAAGCAGCCTGTGTCTGATGAGCTCTATCTTTATAGAAGCAGGACCCTATTCCAGCCCTGCAGGAACATAAACTATCCATTCTGGCTGGCGAAGAGCTGCTGAAAATGACACCCAAATGCACTGAACTGTCCGTACCGCCAGAGCTTTGTCGTACTGCTTGGATGAGATGTACAGCTCAGCTGCAATGTTAACATCCTCCATGGACACGAGGCTCTGGTGCTTGGTAAAGGCCGCTTCTACTATCTCAATAGCAGAGGTCACATCATTGGCTTCGTAGTAACTCCTATAAAACACATATATGAGATACCAGGTATTTGACATAATTGACAATATGTACTTTGAACGGAAGCAAAAAGATTTTCACATTTCTCTTATTTTTGCTTATTAGCAAAGATTTTCATTAGCAAGCAGATGTTATAAAAGACAGTGAGAAAGGGGGTGTTTTTCCTTTCCTTAAAATTGTTGACAATTTTTATGTATTTCAAATAATTAACAATTCTTTTCCTCTCCTATTTGTCAGGACATTAGTGGTGTTTTCGTCACAGTCTCCCCCACTGGAGCCACGCATCAATCATGTACCACATTAACCTGGTTTCAGAAACCTTCGCTAATAATATTTGTTATAATATATATGTTAAAATACACATCCTTGCATTTTTTGGTAAATTTCACGAACTCAAAAGATCACAAGACCTTAAACTGTTTTGAAACAAGTCAGTAACAGCCTTCCACAAGAAATGATACAAAGTAGTTAACAAGGGAGTAAAGGCTACTGTGGGAAAGTTACACACTTTAACCACCAGCCTCCTCTGGCAAAGCAAATCCCAGGGTGTGTAAACTCAACTCACTTGGCCATGTCTCGGGCCAGCTGCATGAAGCGCTCCCCATCGGAGGGAGCCAGGAGGTTCAGGATGCGCCGGTAGCCATCCATGGCCATCTTGTGCTCCCCCAGCTGCTCGTACAGGCTGGATCTCTCCCACAGGTAGCGCACGTTGGTCGGGTCGTATTTCAGAGCTACAAGAGGAAGCAGCAGCATATGAGGAGTTTAGGAAAAGGCAACAGTGGATTTCACTTTCATTTCCTTGATTCATGTTAGTGGACATGCACAAGGTTTTTGCAAAGACATCCTATACTACAGATTCGTTAATCTTCTAGCAAAGTCCAGACAGAAGTATCAGAATCTTAGCACTCAGAAGCAAACTAAACTAGAAAGGAGAAGAAAACAAAATTATTGGCATTAGCACCAAGCATTAATTTTAAATTATTAAAATGTTTGCTACACTACCTTTAGTGTAGCAGAAAACAGCCTGTTTAATATTGTCCTGCTCCAGTGACATTTCTGCCAGTCTAACCCACTCCTCAGTATTGCTAGGATTTAAGTGAGCTGCAATCAGTCCAAACTGTAGTGACTTCTCCATATCACCCTGGTCTTCATAGATCATGGCAAGAGTGGAAAATGGCTCATGAGCAAGAGGAGCTGTGAAAAGACAAAATGAATAACTGAGATTTATTGTTTAAAATCCACACTGGAAACAAATAACTTACCTTTCTCAAAGAACAGGTATCAGAATTATTTGAAACACCCACATGTACTATCTCAGGAAAATTTAGGAAAAACTTGCAGCCAAGTTTCTGATTCCTTTCTATAAATTATTAAATAGCCTGACTGAATTTAACAACCATTTGTACTATTATTCTAAACTGTAAGTCATGCTGATGTTTGTACCTGGCATCTACAAAGACAACAAAAGCAAACTGTGCAAAGCTAAGACAAAGCCCAGGTCCTTGCAGAATTGGGGTGCTAGTTTCTTTTTATAAGCAAAAAGGAAATGCACCACATATTCTTAATTCTATTCCTTATACCCTGACTTTGCTTGTACTGTTTGTTTTCCTCTTCAGCAAAGCCCCACTGAATTCTCCTCCTGCAAATGGAAATTTCACCCCATCCTTAAAGGCCAAGAGTTTGCCCCTCCTCCCATACCTTGCCGAATGATTTCCATGCACATCAGAATGGCCTCCTCACGCTCTCCTCGAGCAAATCTGATGTTGGCCTCTCCCATCAGACCCCTCAAGGCACGAGGAAGTTTGCTGCGAGGTCTCTTCTCCTAAATGGAAAAGGGATGCTATTTCTACCCAAGGTTAAGTTGTGCCCGAATTCAGGAGACATCCTGTTGTGTTTACCACCACCTAACACCAAGTCATTTAAGTACTAGTGACTGACCGAAAGACTTGCTAATGTTCATCATTTTCTGACACTGGAAAAACTGGTTTCATGATTCCTGAAAGCTTTCAAACAGTAAATCAACAAAATTTGATTTTATGAAAACCAAAGACAGCATAACACCAGCATAAGCAGGATTATCCTACATGGAAGAATTTTAAGAGAAATTTCTCAGCAAGTAGCTAAAAGTTGCACGAAGTGGCATTTATGCACTATGGTCAGAAGACACAGGGAAGTTACATGAAAGTTTAAACACTTGCTTTCATCATTTTCTTCGTCTCTCGATTAAGAACCATCTCCAAAACAAAAACATCTCCAGCTGTAGGCTGCTCAGTAGTTTCTTCTTCCTCTTCTTCTTCTTCCTCCTCTTCTTCATCCTCCTCCTCTTCATTTTCCCCAAGCATGGATGCAAAGACCCGATGAACAGATTTACTGACCCCATCTGCTGTTTCTCCTGGTTGACAAAGAAGTAAAAGAGGTTTATGATATAATGAAGAGGACATGCTGCTCATCTGGACAAGTGCAGAGGAAACAGCAGCCCACTTGAAGCAGCAATTCTGTAAGAATGCTGCCTGCAGAAATGCAGAAAAACTATTAACAGCCTCTTTGGTTTTTAAAGCTCTGCATTATTCATCCCCAAAGCTTGGTATAGCCCAGCCTGTAAGATCATTTGGATATCTGAAATGAAAGCACAGAGGAACACACACAATGAAGTGACAGCTTAATCAACATTTTTCTCAATACAGAAGAATACCAAGCAATTTTCAAGCACTGAGCTGGCTGGCTCCTTCTTTTCAGCTGAAGATGCTGTAAGTGAGCAGAGAATTCTACTACACAACAATCCAGCAGCCAATTTTCAGAAGTAACTTAAAACAAGATCTCACAACCATTCCATCTATGAAAACAAGTACCTTTAACATGTGTAAATGCAAAACCCAGATTAGTTGCATTTCTCCAGAAAAAGAACAGAATTATTTAAAATAAACAAGAAAATTATTCTAAGTACTCGGAATAAATATGCTTAATGCATATATTTTTTTTAAATCTCACTTTTTTAATTTACAACTTCTCATTATGAAGTTAGCCCAGGGTTATAGCTGACCACAGATCTATATGCAAAACTCCAAATATGTAGGGTTCAAAGTTTTGCGCAGGGGGATTGGGCACCTAAAGATTTGATAAAAAACATAATCACAGTATCAAGTCGGGACTGAAAAACAAATCTATCATGTATTGCCTACATAGGAGAGGGACTTGGGGACTACAACTGGGTTGTTTTTTTCAACTTGGTTATGTTTGGTTATTTTTATTCTGACTTGGATATTAAGCATCTAAACACAAGACTTTTCTCCCCTTGCCCCCATCTAAAATAATCTACTTAATAATTTAATTTCCCTTTTATTTCAGTCCCTTCAGAGATTAGAAGGGGAAAAATGGAGCCAGGTGTTTATGAAGTCAGTTATCGAAGAGCAAATGCTTCCAATGCCTTTTGAAATATGAATGATTATGTTAAAAACATCTACCGTCAGTTTCGTCCTGACTTTGGGATTTCCCAGATGCTTTTCTGGATGAAGATGGAGCCTCTACATCTTCCTCATTTTCTTCAGCAGACGCATTTTCGCCATCCTACACACACCAACAATGTCGACTGTTAGCTTTATAGAATGACTCAATTTTATTTCCCCATATATTGACAGTTACCATTTGGATCATAACTTTCCAGACTTTGCACTGCCAGTGAAATAGGTGGGATAAGCACGGTATTTTTAAGTTAATAAAACCCAACATGACTTGCTTTCAAGACTTTTATATTCTTATCAATGTGGGGTGACTCAGACAGTGACTGTTCACATTAGTTTTGACTGAAGAGACCAGTCCATTGCTTATTTGGCATCGCAGTGAGGTAAGATGATAGGGTTGACTGTATTAAGGGGGAAAAAAAAAAAAAAAAAAAAAGTTGTGTGCAACAAATCTTTCCAGAAGGCTGTCTTTTAAACACAAAACAAAATATCAAAAGAGAAGAATGCTGTCCTAGGATAACACTTATCCTGCCATGACAGCTGAGTTCCGCTGAATTTGCTCTGTGAAGACCAAGAAATGTGGGAATTCAGTAGCATTTTGGCACAAAGAGAGCAAAGTTAAAGTAAACTGCAATACTCCGACAAATCAGACGGATTTTGTCTTAATAGCACCGTCTATGTACTGTGGAACACAAAGCTATGTCTCCCTAGGTTTACTGCTGCCAAAAATTCAAAGGAGGAGCGGCACTGGCTCTCTCCCTTACCCCTCACACAGACGCTGGGTAGCAGTATAATCTGGATGAATTTACACCCAAATCCTCTCCTTATCCCAACCCAAAGCACTAACTCTACCCATGGGGCGGGCGGGGCTGCCCAAGCGCTGCCGGGGCCGGCGCCTTCCACAACGGCGGGACGGCAGCGCTGCGTCCTGCTATCCTCTCATACCGCCTGCGCTCCTCTCATACCGCCTGAGCTCCGCACACACCGAATGAGCTCCGCACACACCGCCTGCGCTCCCCTCACACACCGCCTGAGCTCCGCACACACCGAATGAGCTCCGCACACACACCGCCTGCGCTCCGCACACACCGCCTGAGCTTCGCACACACACCGCCTGCGCTCCGCACACACCGCCTGCGCTCC
>VZRF01005754.1:463738-505543 GCA_013396875.1 Vireo altiloquus
CGCTCCCCTCACACACCGCCTGCGCTTCCCGCACACACCGCCTGCGCTGCCGCCACCTCACCGGGGCTTTCTGGTGATCCGTACACAGAAGTTCGCAACTACGTAGCCACAGAAGCAGAGACCGTCAGCCCCTCCACACACACACAGAGCAGCGGCCCATGCCCTACCAGGTGCATTCATGCGGATGGCGGCCCGGGCCGCGAGGCGGCCAAGCGGGGCAGACTCACCTTTTCGCGGCTCTTGCGCTCCTCGCGGCGCTGCTCGAACTCCTCGAAGGAGATCTTCCCCTCCAGGTACTCGATCAGCTCGGGGCTGAAGCCCGACATGGCCCCGGCACAGCCCGGCTCGGCCCGGGGGAAACCTGTGAGGGACGCACCGGGTCCGTTCCGCTATGGCGCCCGCCGCAGCCCGAGCCGCACGCGCGAGTTCCGGGCGGCGGTAGCCGCGCTCGCCGCTGTGAGGGGCCGGGGCGGGAGGGAAGGGCTGGCACCGAGCCCGGGGCGGGACAGGCAGAGCCGCTTTTATCGCCTCGGAACCTGCACCGGAGAGGGGCTTATAACTCTACACAGAGCGATGGTGGAGCTCTGACTAGGGCAGGGTCAGAAACAGGCGTGCGGGGCTGCGGTAGGGCACAGGCAGTCACAAGGCCACCAATAAAAGTATCAGAAGAGGATCTGAAAAATGGTCACAGAACACCTTGGGACATCTCGTCCTAATAAACCAAAAGGGAACATTTATTTACCAGCTTTGAACAAAGACACTTGGCAGTAGTTAAATGCACATTGTTTCACTCCTCCTTTATTCACACTTAAGCACAATTCTGCTCACAAACTGCAGTAGCCAAAGAGCACACATTTGTCAGTAAGTGCTCATTACAGCAGGACACCAGACTCCATTGGCAGAAACGGTGACAGTGAAGAAAATTTTGAATTGTCAGGTAACAGTTAAAAAGTCAAAGCAGTAAAATTTTGCTGTGAAGGTTTCCACTTGGCATGGACTTCTGAAGTTAATTCCTGAAAAAGGCAAAAAAAAACCAAACCAAAAAACCAAATATATGAGACAAATACAGAAACAGCCACATGCAATCAAAGTATGATCCAAACCAAGATATGGAAACACTGGCTGAACCTCTGTTCCCACAAAACAGTTCTGAACATTGAAAAGAACTACCATGACCATCCTGAATTATGCAGGACAAAGAATTTCCAGCAGTCATTTCCTCACTGCTGCTGTGATTTAGAGCAGAGCATCCCTTCTGAATTCCCTTTTCATTTATTTTTCATGCACAAAGTACCCATTCTGTGGTGCTTCTTTTTTTTCTGACATAAAAGCTCAGCAGAAAGAGAATTTGGTATTAAATTAGAGTGCAGTCTTTATTATGGTTCATGATAATAAGAATAATGGAGCTTCGATTTTGATTACAAAGAGAGAAGGGGTTAAGCAAGCCAAGAACAGAGCTGGAAATCTGATGCTGACTATTGAGTCCAACTTAAGCACTTTAAGATAATGAGTGAATGACCAAAATGCTTATTGAAATTCTCAACTATTTGTAAACCAGAAGAAAATATTTACCTTGAATGTAAAAGATAATGTATCCTTTGTTAGTGCAATAACTTATGTCTAAATTTTCTTAATACATATATATCACAAGAAACTCTTAATCTCAATTACTCTTTTCAATTCCTTGCATAAAACTTGCATCCTCCATTATCTGTACATTCTCAGAATTCTCCGCCATATGAAAAAGGGGAGAAAAAAAGAGAAAGCAAAAAATCATGGTCTATATAGGTCTGCACAAGCACCACGTGGTATTTTATCTAAGAGGTAATTACCTCATAAATTACCTCTACCTTAAGAATTTTAAAACTCATTTCAGGCAAGGGTTAAGGTACTACATTTTTAATTGCTTCTGAGAAAGAAGTTGCTTTTACACTTCAGTCAGAATCTTTCTCTTGATTACATGTAACAACATTAGTGGACGAGGCATCCCCTTTTACCTTGGTCAGCAGAATCTTTCAGCCTTTGAAATAACTCTGAAAAGATTTTTTCCTTTCTTCATAATCTGCGAATGCAGAAGCAATAGGATCTGAGTAGAATATGACAGGCCTTGGTCCATCATCGCTCACAGTGAGAGTGGCTGGGAACTTTCTGAGATCAAGGCCCCTGCCTGAGAAGTAAGCCTGGAGAGTTCTGAAAAACTGAACATATTGCAGATGTGAAAATAAATAGAGCACGACCAATGGAGATTAGTTATTTCTACTGACACAAATTAGATGGAATTTGTTCTTTTTTAATGATCTATTCTGATTATAAACTGATACAGCATAGGCAACCTAATTGGGACATGTCCACTCCATCCATGGCTTGCACATCTTATGTCAAGTTGAAAGACCAGCAACTGTTTGCTGCTCATTTATGCTCCCCACTGAATCACAGGGGCTTGATATAACTGCACCCTTTGCAAAACAGACACAGCCAAACCCCTGCTGAGCGAAAACGGGACAGTCCTGTTAAACATCTCTCTGAGAGTCAGCAACAGTGGGCAACTGACTTGAACTGTCCCCTTACAATCACTTCAAAGGAGAAGTTAATGCTTCTTAAAACACTGAGGAAAAATTACAGTAAACTGATCCTTTCCCTTTACAAATTCTTCTAAGACTGTGCAAATGTTCTCCGAGTGGTATTTTTGTAGCTGTCCAATGCAAACTTACTTGTACTTCCATAAGATGAAACAACATGCAATCAGAGCACAGGTTTGAAAGAAACACAGTAATCATTCCTCTTCTGTTTCATAAAACAAGCAGCTGTATAATCAAACTAATTTTTTAAAAACAAAAGCTGCTGGATGGAGATAGGAGGAGGTTTTATGCATTACTATGCTCTGAGAATTTCTCTTCAGTTAAGGGGTACATCTTGACTGAGAAATGGTTATTGACTATACAAAGTGCACAGTTCCTGACATTACATCTAATGGGCCCCTCTTGCCTTTTAATTTAGAAGATAAGGAGTCTCTTGATGGAAAACAGAAAACCAGAAAGAACTTCAGCTCTCTTGAAACATTTCCTCACCAGGTCTCTGTTTCTGGGGTTATCAAGAGGCTTCCATTTTTCTTCTGGTTGGAAAGGAGCACTCTTTGCCAATCCTCTCACAGCCAGTACTGTGTATAGACCCAGGAGCAGCATTTTCCACATGCTGGAGATGAACACACTGTCTGTAAGAAGGGCACACAGACATACTCCTTAAACCCTACAGAGCTGTCACTGGAAACACATAAATTATGTGAATCCAAGGAAAATCTGCCTACTGCAGATTACATCCATGTGCTATCAACTCTGTTTTCATAGTATTAAGGTACTTGGAAGAACAAATTATTCTAAACAAGTGTTTCCCATATCGAAGCTATTTCTAGATACTGGACTCTCTTCTGAGGGACTAGTACAACACTCAACACAAAATATTACATTTACAAGTTTACATTTATTACATACAGCCATTTTCAGTGGCTAATACAGCACCAGAACTCTGTGTGCTCCAAAGAGAATGCAAAAATATGGCTCAAATCCAGAGAGCTCAATTATTAAAACTGCATTAAATTCAATTTTACTACATGTAATAATAAGTGCAATGGTATTTAATACAGGTATTTAATACAGACCCATTTCACAACTTGACTCGGGAGGAGAAAAGAAATTCTCCCTCTCACATTGTTTAAAATAGAGCTTACCAGGGAATTTGGCTTTGGCTTGCCCCTTCTTGGTTGGTCTCCTCGTAATCTGTGAACAACCTGATCTCTGCACTTATATTTCTAGCAGACTGTGGGTGGGTGTCAATGACGTTAGCAGGAGTTCAAAAATACAGTAATGATTCCATTTCCATCCATGACATAAAGACCCTTGAGAATTTCATCCTTGATACTCTTCAGACCTGTTGCTATTGAACAAATTCCTCCTAAGCCGTATTGCAGAAAATTGGTGGTAGGCATACAGTAAGTAAGTTTAAAACAATTCCCAGTAGAAAATAGCACAGCTCTCTCAAAATATTATTTTAAAGTAATTAGCCATATCTCTAGAATGGTGACTGATGGTTTTCAAGTAAATGAGATACGAATCACTTTCTTGATGCTGGGAAAAAAGAGAGAAAAGTAAAGTCTGTTTCAATATCTAAAATCATAATAACATTTTAATGGAAGCATTGCTTTCCTACCCTGATTTTATCAGCAGTTAATATCCTGCTGTCACACTAGAAACTAAGACAAAGGCTGCAAGCAGGACTGTGCTAATTTACCTTGGCCTTAGTGCATAGCATTCTTCATATCAAAGGTGCTCATATTTTTTGTTTGTAATTTCACTGCACTCTTCTCTCCCCTATATAGATGATACATTATTTGGTATCACATAAAATATATTCCTAAATAGACACATTAAAATTAAAAATACTTGGGCATCAGCTTACTCCAGAGTACAGATGTTTATTTCTGACTAGAAACTTTATGTTTTCATTTGGTTTAAATTTTGAAAGCAAAATAAAAACCTACCACCACCCTTCCAGGAAAGTGAAGTTTTGGACATCAAAACACCATTAGCAACACATTAAACAAAATCCTAGCAGTATTATTTGCATTACTACAGTAGTATATAGAAATTCAAGACAATTTATCCAGATTGTTTATTATTCTGCAGATTTGGATTTTTTTAAAAATCACACACACAAAAAAGAAAATCCATCAAGCCCCATCAATTATGTTTCGTAACACTCAACTTCCAGATAGTGGACTCGTGAAGAACAGAGCAGCAGCAACATAGCAACTCGTAAAAAGGCAGGCCCCAATGTAAGGGAACTATCTTTGTTGATCTTCTAAGTAGATACTTCAGCCAGAAGTAGAAATATAGAGAAAATGTCAGAAAGTCCCATAGAGAAAATGACAGAAAGAGGAAAAGGCATGATTTATATTTTGGGATTAGATTGTAGTTCCTTATTTAACTTTGGAAAGGGGGAGGAGGGTGGGCAGAAAGCCAGTTTTCTTCTACCTCTTTTTTTCCCCATCAGTTAATTTATTCCTTTGATATCTTTACAAAGAACTCGGGGATATGCAGTATATCCAAATAGTAAAATATACCAAAGTCATGTGCAAATATGAAACACGCTTTATTACTGGAGGAACTCAGGCAATTTGGGTGACTGATGAAGTAAGCAGATATGCAAGACATTCGATTAGCATATATTTTCTGTGAGCTGTCTAAAAAGAAAATCCTTACACACTTGTATTGTTGCTTCCTGAGCTAAAAACTTCGAGAAACTGTTGGAGCTAAAAGTCTGTTTAGTCCCAGTATTAATTTTAATGTGGGGGTTGGTGTTTTTAAAATAATTTCAATTCTTTCCTTCAGAGAAAGTCAAATATAAGCAGAACACACTCATATTAAAATACCACTAGTATACTTACACTTGATTGAATAAAATTGCATCCTCCTTTGAGAACAGTAGCTAAGTTTAACAAATGCTGTCAAAGCCAGATGTCAGTGTGCTGCCTTTTTACAGCAACAAAATTTAGGCATCAGGTTTTCTTGATAAACATCTTCAGTAAATCAAATATTTTTGAAGTGTCTATAGTAATTATGTAACCTTTCTGGCACAGTAAGTAATGTTCATGTGTGTTTGATTTAAATTGCCCTGAAGATGAAAATGCTCATAGCATTGCTTGCTCAGTTCCATGCAATTCACCTCTAAAAGGTAAAAATTTAAAATATACTAGTATAGCTGAGAACAAGTTTTATACATATGATGCTCTATATAAACTGTATTATTCACCAAACACTTTGAATTTTATGGCATTTCCCATTCATGAAGCTGAAGGTGTTGGAGTTACGATAGCGAGTCAAGCCTCATCCTGTATGATCTTTATTGCATTCTACTTGAGGTGTGAAAGAAGCACCTGTTAAAAGTACTGCTCCAACCACAAGGCTTTTGCTCACTGCTTTTATTTCTGCTTAGAATCCCAAGTATTACAAGGTAGAAGGAAAAGCACCAAACTGCTCCACATGAGTACCTGAGCCAAGACTAAAGGCAAACATCGACCACGACACTCCTCAGCGTGTTTGTACAACAGCAGTACAGGGAACACAACACTCCACAGAGCAGCACTGGTAAGTGGCACTTTTTGTGCCATTTGTACCCAATGCAAGCATGTTGGAATACCATACAAAAATATACAGAAGTGTTCATTTAGCAGGGGACTTCCTATACAATGTACTCAAAGTCATGCACACTTAGGTAAAAAAAAAGACAAATAAAAAAAAATTGAAGTACACACTGCAGACAGAGAAACACCAAACAAAATGGGAACATCTCAGAGTAGCTCCCAAGCAAGCTGCCCTCAACCACAACCAAAAAGTACCACTATCTAAAAGTAGTTTTTAAAGAGTATGAGATTTCATCTTTCAGCAATTTAAACATTATCTGAAAAGATCGCCAAGATTTTCTCAGCATCTCATGAGACAAGGACTTTGCCAAAGCTTATGATATATGGCATGATCTGTAAGAACTCAGTTATAAAAATTATAATAAGCACAATAATTTTCTATAGCATTATTCAAACATTTATAGATAAGACCCTGTCAACATCTCTAAAAACCTGTAAATATTTAGTTCCACATATAACATCAGATTTATGGTAGCTACATAAGAACTGAAAACAGAAGAGTTAAAAACATGTAAGACAGATTGCTTGAGAAGCAAAAGATTTTCCCATAATTACATATGTTTTCTTCCAAGTCCTTTTACAACCAACAAAACCTTCCCTCCCCGCTACTCACCCAAACCAGGTATTTTGGCCAGCATTATTCTGTCTAAGTGCTTGAAAAAACAATTAAAAGGTCAGTGGGGAATCAAGTTACACAGTTTTTCTTGAGTTATCATCATACATAAAGGCCTTAAAGGTAGTTCTACCTTCTCAATGGTTACACTACCAGAACATTCCAGTGGCTAGAAAATCACCAATGGCTAGGATTGCTGAATGATTATCATAAAATAAGAAGTGAGGTGACTGGAATGAGTTTTAGAAGTCCTAAGCCAGCACATAGAAGGAAGCAGCAGGGAAGACACAAAGATTGCATGTTCTGTGTTGTGCCACAGCAGCAGCACTGTGGCACCTAGACTGAAGTTAGTGCTCAGTGAAAGGAAGCTTTTCATAACTTTGCTGTATTGCTTCCAACAAGCTCTGTGAGCAGCTGACATGCAGTCATTTTGTGTGCATGTCTAAATACCCACAGGACAGCGATAAGCTCTGAGATGGCATCAGCTTTCAGGATTCAGTGTCACGTGCTAACTAATATGGGGGGGAGGAGGAAGTCAGAATTTGGGGGGGTTTGTTCAAGATGCACTAAGAATCCAGTAGAGACAAATAAGGAAAGCCAGCAGTGGCTTCTCCTGAGCTCTCTGTATTAAAAAATGTACATGAGAAATCCTTAAAACAAGATTTTAAGAACTTAAGTATTTCTAGTTTTCTTTAATGAAAGAGGAAGAACAATGTATCATTCCCCACCACCCCCAAGGGAATTGACACCTGACTTTTCACAGATTTACTTATGAACAATTTTCCTAAAAAGTGAAATTTAATATTCAAAGCTTCTGGAGCCTTAACACAAACAATCAACCCCACCTGTCTAGTTTTTTTTCCACACTGGCAAAGATTTTGCTATTCAATGGCTTAAATACAGTATTTTGCTTAAACTACAATTAAGAGGATTTTCTTTTTTTTTTAGGACTAAAGATCAAAATGTTTAAAAATAATTTGACACACAGAATTCAAAGTTGAGACAGATATCTGCAACTAATTTTCCTTCTTTATTTTTCTTTTGGTCACAACAGAAAGGCTTGAGAAATTCAGGTCCTCTAAAGCTTTCTGACTTTGGTTGGTGTGATTCCAAACAAAAAATATGCCATTCTTGTCATTTCTCTAAGTGTAAAATGGGGTCAAAAGAATGTTTTAAAGCCTTTTCCCCAAATCAAGTTTCAGTATGATCCACACAAATCCTTTTGGTCAACTTCAAAAATCAAATATAAGGCTATGGAAGTCCACACGCTACAGTTAAGAGTGTGTTCATTTACTGGTTTAAGGCACAGTATTATTTTCTTTTTCTCTACACAGCTACAAGTTTAAAGTCACAGTGAGGAATTTCACATTTCAGTTTTGGTCTGGCACTCTAATTAGATGTGTCCTGCCTGCTACCTGTAGACTTCTGTAAATTATTCCAACTGGCAGGTGCTGCAGTCTCAAATCCTGTTTCCAAACTCAGAGTGAAGTAGGTGGAAAATACTGAAGCCTGAATTGATCCCTAAGTAGTGCACTTAGCCTTTTGTAAAACTAAACACCAACACACTTGCACATTTGATACTTAAAGAGATATACCCTGAAATTATTTAAATTGGAGGGTGAAAATAGTCTTGGCTGGTATTTCAACAAACAGGCAACACTTCAACAGAACAAGTCTACAGGACACAGCTGCTGCACTTCCTCACCAGGCAGTCATGGTGCCTGCTCTTCTGGGGACACCTGCTTGGCACTACAGGGCAAACCAAAGAGAACTAGGGTGGAAGGAGGGCCTGGAATGATGTGCCACCAATAACAAGGATTATGATGTGAACCACTCCAGGTTTTTAGAGACACAAACTCAGCTCTGATACCACACAGATTCCTACAGAACCCAGAGCACAACCTGCCTATAACTGTAGAAAGGCCATGCTTACAAGGTTTGTTTATGACAGCATGAGTAGCAAAATCTGTCTACATTTAGGA
Organism: Vireo altiloquus; assembly: GCA_013396875.1. Classification (NCBI taxonomy): domain Eukaryota; kingdom Metazoa; phylum Chordata; class Aves; order Passeriformes; family Vireonidae; genus Vireo; species Vireo altiloquus. Next base: position 472,530 of record VZRF01005754.1, read on the forward strand.
ATGCAGAAAGAAACCTTGAATCTTAAGCAAAATTAAAGACAAAATATCACAGCTCATGGTGCTATCCTACAAGGCAATAAGCACATATTTGAGGCAGTTATATGCTTAGACACCTGAAAAATTGAGGGCTGGGCAGATTTGCTTAAGTAAGAGCTATGGCATTTTCTCTTTAAATGCTTAAAATTCATTTTTAAAAGCAGCAGTGTCCATTAATAAGACAAAGTGTATACTTTTTACTTGAATTTGAGGGTAGATGAGCTGATTAAAAGCTTTGAACACATTCTTCCATAAATAAGAATATACATCAGAAAGTATAACCTCTGCAGAAGGTTTTTAAATTTTTAAAGACTTTATGGATTCTAATATTCTAGTTTAAAGTTCTGGCTCTAAAAAAATGATAGAAATTGTACTTTAAAATAAAATATGCATTTTTTCCTTCATTGTCACGCATTTCCTACAGGCTATACAACAGCAACATGTAGCTTTGGTGACAGAAGTATGTCTCCCCTAAAAGAACAATGATGAAAATTTTATATTTTACAGTACCATGCTAAATGCTAACAAAAGCTAGATTGATTATCTCCCAGAAAAAAAGAGATGCAAAAAGTCAAAGCTGTAAATTGAGAAACACTAGTCATTAAATGGAAAATAACAGTTAAGAACTGAATCGATTTTAGAACTAACAATTTTCTAGCAGCTTAGTGACTTAGAACAGCAGCACAATTCTGTACAGACTCTATAACCACTCCCAAAAACATTTTCATAGCTCAGAATATTAAAGGTCAGTAAATGGCTGGTTTTATCTTGGTATAAATACAACAAAAGCCCAAACACACTCGATCTTGTATTGAAATAAACTTGAATCAAATGAAAGCTTCTCAAATGTTTACATTTATTAATGGCTACATAATGGATTTTATTCTGTCCTGTCAAAGCTCACAAGCAGATGTATCAGACTGCAGAAAAACGTCAGGTGACTCCATCACTTGTTACTGGCAAACTCGTGGAAAATGAGACGTTGTATCAAACACTGACATAGGCAATGCTTTTGGGGTTAAGTGTCAATACATTTTATTTTATTAATCACTGACTTTAAAGTTAGGCCAATTAGGTTATAGATGAAAAATTCACTTAGACATGCCAGCAGTCTCTATGCCTTCTGCAATGAAGTGAATGCAGTGAATGACTGCACTGCATATACTTGGGTCATTATTCTATTATAACAAATACTATCTGTTTGTTTTAAAATGTAGCAAATTAATAGTAAGGAATGAACTGCTACATGAATTAGCTCATTCAAAACCAAAATCAGGGCAGAACTCTAAATGTTAGAAATTAAATTCCAGTTACTGCAAATTTCTTGGAAATAAAACATACAAAGAAACCTCCCACCAAAACCCCTCAAACCAATCCTCTTTCAATAGGATGCTGAAATGTGACCCACTGCAACCAACTTTTAAATCAAAACTAAAAGATCACCTTTGGACAACATTAATTCACTCAGTTCCAAGGTACATTTGGTAATTCTAGTGAAGAGGGGAGTTTTTCCTTATCAGACACATAGAGACTTTGTATGAAGTGTTAGCTCCAAGTGTAGGTACACTGTCTTTGCAGCATGATCAGACTGTGAGGAACACGTTTGATGACATCAAGCAGAAAAGATTATAGACTTCAAGAGTAAATTCAGAGTATGAAGATATCACTAAAACTTCTCAGTAAATCTCTTCCTGCCAAACAAAGATTCTGCTGTACCAAAAGTTAGTGGCATTTGGTATTTCAAGTTCTTACCCTGTTTCCTCATTCTGTTTCTGACAGCTTATAAAAAAATATTATATTAGAGCCACATAAATAGTTTTTTTGAATGAATCCTGAGGTCTAAACCCTTACAATTTGTGCCTTGATCTCCTCCCACATTGTCTAGATAATCTAAAATTTGAAGAATAACCGGAATTTAGGTAAAGGTACTAAGAGATATTATAATGTATTTGCCAAAAGCTTTTTTATAAATGCAGCCCACTCATAATAAAGGATATTTCAGTAGTATTTACATCTCCTTATATATGCAATTAACAGTATCTATATTGGGTTATCCTATGTTTCTGCTGAAATTATAACTACTACAGAAAGTAACATCAATCAATCACTGTATTTTGCCTGAGAAATAATTTCAGACTGTTATAAAATCTAGTCCTGTTCAGAATGACAAGTGGGATAATTCATCCTCTTTTAGAATGGGATGAATTCTAAGGCTTGTTCTAATCCCATTACTATCCACTGATCATATGACAAATCTAATTTGGATTAGACTCCTAATCTGCCAAACAGCTCAAATTGTCCAGTCTGTAATCACTGCACAATCCAGATGCACATCCCTGACAACAAATTAAATCTATTAAATGGCACACAATGCATATAAATTCAAAGTAGGTCTAAGACTTCCCCTCCTTTCCCCAGTAAAGGTAAACCATCTCTGGGAAAAGGGAGTGTTGAGGGAGATGTGAAAAACTTGTCATCTGGGATCTCAGACCCAGGATTAGACATATTCCTACCTCCAACTTGAAAATCAGGCAGGAATATCTATGAACCTGCTTCATGAACAGTGCTAACAATTACCAACAGAATGCCAATGGATCAATTACCAATAGAATTACCAATGAATCTTAAAAAAAAAATCATTAAATGAAAAGAAATTGATGTTATCCTATGCTGCTGTAACTCAGTAGGTTTCACTTTATGGCATATTTTGAAAGCTATCAAAGATACTAAATATCGAGCCTATTTTCTTTCCTTATTCTGCTTATTATTTTCCACCAACAAAATCAGAAGTAAAACAGAGTAGTAAGCCAAAAGGGCCATGAAGGTCAAGGAAAACTACATTCCACAGAAATCAGACCCAGCAGATTTCACAGCCCTTTGCCAGCCCTAATGCAGTTCTGCCACCATCTTTCATTCACAGCCACTTGCAAGTACAACTCTATTCTTCTATGTCTGAACAGCAATTTTTAGTTAAACCAACTGGACTATTTAGCTACAAGTATATTTACTCACACACATTATCTTATATACATATACTGTATATGTACATATACATAAATGTAGCATACATTTGATTAAAAAATACCAAGATATAATCTATTCAAGTAACATTTCTGATTTACAAACACTATGTATAATCTAACCTTTTTTTAAGGTTAAGCCTAGAATACCAGCACATAGATTACTGATAACAGTGACAGTGGTTTGGCTAACTACAACACCCTTACTCAGTTACAGCACTTTTAATGACTTAGTAACAACTTGAACTACTGACTTGGATATAAGCAAACAAAACACACGTGGCTTTCTTCTGGTTTGTCCTTCATTTTGGAAAGTCACTGTGTGAATTGAGTCTTTCCAGCCAGCTCAAAGGAATTGACCCTAACAACACATTAGAAATAACTGAGGCACTTTAGGCAAGATTATTAAGATATGATGAAATTAATGGGTCAGGCTGGCTGTACTACTGTATCAAGAGAATACTTGATTGACTGTGAGCAGCAGATTTCCTCTTTCTATTCCTATAAGGTGATTGAACTGGTCTAGTGTTTCCATATAAAGGTAACAAGTATCTCAGACACAGCAGAGACAGCTAACACAGAAGCAAGTAAGCTCATCTCTACACAGAATCAATACATCATTTAATCCTAAAGACTGCTGAGATTTCTTCTGCTGGCAAAACACATGCCCAGGGGACAGAATTCCTTATACAGAGCTATTTTAGGCTTTATTATAAATGGCAGTCACTGTAGCATCTAGGCACTAAGATAACAGTTTGTACAGAGCTAATAATTATGGTCAGTATTTCCCACTATTACTGAGTTTGCCCACATGCAGAAGTTAGCACTGTATGGCAGGACAGGAGTTTGCAGGGTTGTGATTATTCCATATCCTTTTTTGTATTGGCATTTATTAAGAGATGGTTGATTCTCTGTTTACAATAGGAAAAACACCTGCCTTGTCTACTTAGAAACAGTACAGCAACTGCACTCTTAACTCACAGCATATCTCAACATTTGCTAGCTTCTACATATGGACAAAGTCCAAGGATTAATTTCAAAATTCCAGAGAAAACTGACAATGTTTTAAAACAACATTACAGCAAATCGTTTATGAATCTGCTGGTATCCTTCCTGAATAGAAAGCTACATAGAATACTGTTGATTTCTCACTCTCACGAAAAGTAAAATGTGTAAGACTTGCAATAATCTCACAAATGTTCAACTCACACTGATTGAACAAATGATTTGATAGAAATAACAGTTCTATATAAGCAGTACATTCTAGTTTGTCTAGACACAAATGTGGCAGCTTTTGAATATAACATAAAAGAATTAAAAAATATACTTGGCTGTGTGGTTTTTGTGATAGTCACAGTGTGCTTGAAATGTATTGAGTTTTAACCAGCATACTTTAGACCTGCAAAAGATGCAAGTTCAGAACACAGACACTGCATGGCACAGTGAATAAAAAAGGCCTGTTTTAACAAAGCAGTATAGTGAAATACCAAAGTGTCTACAAGGCAGAGTACTGAGATGTTGCACTGATATGAGTTATGTGCTTATACACAGTTAAATCACTCCATTTTCAGAGACATGAAATAAACACCAGGAAAAGTTTTCTAAGCAACGTGAATAAAACCATGAATTTTTTGTATTCACAGTTCTGTCCTCTTTCCCACATAATGTAAACTACTGATCATATTAAATTAGGCATTTCTGTGTTGCAATTTTTCCCATCTCCAGTGTTAAGTTTCTAGGGTGCATTGTCCTATATATGTTCTATACAGAATGAACATTACACAATACAGCACAGCACATGAAGAAGAAGAGATAAGGTTACAAAGTGTGGGACTCTGTATAAATGCATTCGTCCAAAGGCCAGCATTGCAACAGACAAAGGGAGTGGAACTTTGGCTGCAATCTTCAAGAGTTTACTGTAAGAACACAAAGAAAAAAAATTATCATTTTGTAGCCAGATATGCAGAAAGTTTGCAGATACCCTATTTCATCTTCCTTTGCAAAATAATTTCTATTTCAAGGCTTCATTAATTTTTCAAACCGAACATCTCAGTCTAACGGGCCATAAAAATTGAGGCACAATCAAGAGAAATTATTCAAAAAGGGTAATGTCATTAAAAATATTCTTATATTAATTTAGAAATTTGTTCTCTGTAACAAAGGAAGATTTAATGGTTTAGGTCACTTGAGATAACACGTACTGGTCAAGAGAATAAATGACATTCATTATTATTGATTGTCATTCATGAGGCATTGACTAATTTCATATCTCAACAAGAAATATTCTGTCAGCAAAACCAAGTTCTCAGAACTTCTTAATCCAGTAGAGAACACATTATATTTCTACTCCCATAAGGGGCCCTACAAGAACATAATTATAATGCCTTAGAATTCACATTTCCTTGTAACAGTCTGACAATAGTTGTTAAATGTATTTGGATTCGGTGACATTTGGAAGGATTCAATGAATTGTGAGTTAAAAAGTCAGTTATAGAACGTTATGCAATGATTGCTTAGACAGCACTGGCTTCATTTATTTCCATGTGGCAAATACAGGGAATTTTCTCCCCTTAACTGAACTAGAGGTACTTTGCACACATATTCCCTCATCTTTTAGACGCCACCATATGAGTTCATGAATCTCAACAGAGGCTGAACAATTACAGGTCTGTACAGCACAAATTAAGTTTTACCACAGAAATGGTAAATCACGAAGAAGCAGGAAAGCAGAACTAGAGATTGGGCAACAGTACCTTGATTTCACTTCAGAAGTACTTGAATTCATTAGAATTTCTAAGATGCATATGAGGATAATAGCTGTGGATCTACATGGATCAGGATCAAGTCTAACATTGTACCTGCAAAGAAATGGTTTAAAAAGCATGTCACTTCTAAACTAGACTGCCAAATAATATCCCTGTGCTGATGACAACAGGGAATATACATGAAATCAGGCATCACAGCCTGATTTAAAACTCTTTCTGAATCATTTCTTTCTTCAACAAATCACTGATTCACTTATACCATAACACAAACCAGATTGCATAGAAAAAACAATAATAATTACCCGAAGTATTTAAGACTTCTGTAAGGCAGCTAATAACATAAAGAGTCAAATATTTACAATTTTTATTATCTTCAAAGGTTCCTGTCACTTCCTTCCAGCTTAGTGACAATTTAAGAATTTACCTGAGATTTTTTAACCAATAAATTAAGGATGGCAAGCTGAGCAGCACAATCCACGTGAATAAATTGAGGATTGTAATGTGCATCTTAAGACTGTTAACAGCTTCAGCAATTGTTGTACTGTTGGGAGGAGATTGTGTTGCATCTGGAATGCTGTCCATTGAACTCTGGGCTTTGACTGTGTGTATACTGGAGTTCTGTGAAGTTTCTTTTGAGTGGCCTGAATCCTGAAAATGAAGGACAGAAGTCACAAAAATGTGCAGAGGCTTCTAAGAAACCAGGAAAGTTCCTGGTTCTTTCTTTCCAGTTTCTTTCCCTTCTAAGAAACTGGGGAAAGAGGGGGAGAAAAACAGCCTAACAGTAGCACACCAGCTGTGATTTAGGAAGAAAATTTTCAATTTTTGCCTCAAAAAGCCATCAAAAGCGAAGTTCAATAGTTCAGTTTTAAAGTATCTAAATTTAACCAGAAATTTCTCATACACTAGTAGTTCATATGTCTATGGAAGAAAAGAATGGAGAGTGCAGATGCCCTGACACCAATGAAATGAAAAGAAATGGAGTTCCTGGATGGGGGAAGAGTGAAATAAAAGGAGTAATGAAGGATGGGGGCGAAAAATCACAGATGATCATTCATAGAAAAGATATAGGAGGTAATGTAACTAGGAGTAAAATATTACCTATAGGAATAAATAGCAAAGATAAACGACTGAGTTGGCAGATACTAAGTTCCAATGACAGAAAAAAAAAAAACCCAAATGAAACAAAAAAATTATATAGAGATGAAAAAAAAAAAACCCAAATGAAACAAAAAAATTATATAGAGATGAAAGGAGAGAATCCACAAAAAATCCACCCAAAGAAAACCAAAGAAAACTTTCAATAACTTTTTCTGTCAGACTGCTTTGTTCTGTTTTCCAAAAAGTACAGGTAGTTATCATATGCTTTTATCTCTACCTGCTTACATTGATCCTATACCTTCAAGTAACCAGAAAATACAGTTCACACTGCGTGAAACCCAACCTTTCTTGACTGTTTTAAACAGCTCCCTATTTACCACAGTCCCAGTCCATATTCATCCAATGCATCCTATTTGTCATCTCTGAACTAAAAACTCTTCAATTCCACACACTGCCTCTCTAGAAAAAACAAATTTACCTCCAGTATAGATTATTACCTAGAATTATTTTTTTTTAGATAAGCCATGCATAATCAAGTACCAAAACTTAGACAAAACCCTGTTGTTCTGGGTGCATTTAGAGGCAGAGTTTTCTTAAACAACAAGTTCACATTGCAGTGCCTTGGAACAGTGAACGCAGTCCTGTGTGATGGAGCAGGCTGCTCATGGCCTGGCTGCTCTTGCACATCACTCATGCAGCAAGTGAACTGCAGCTGCCCAGTCACTGCAGCACAGCCCAATGGCACCAAGGCACAAGTCTGCCAAGACAATTTTTGGTCTCAGTTTGGAACAGAAGCAGGAAACACTCACCCTGCTGTGCATGTTTTGCTCTGCTCTTACAGTCGCGTGCAGTTTCACAACCTGTAAGACAAACAGTCGTTCATATAGTGATGTTTCTTCACACAAAAGCTGCAGTATAGGAAAAGAAATTGGGGACTCATTTCTTTTCTTTTTTATACCTAGATGATTCTGGGGCCCCAATGGAGCTGTGATTTTCCCCAGGAGCTAAGGACAGCAGCTGATTTACCAGGCATTGCCATGGGGTGAATCAGGAGTTAGACACTGATGTAAGGAAGGCCATGGAAACCGAATGGCAGGGACTAAATATGGACCTTTGTGGCACTAGCCAAGGGATCAAACTGGACATACAAGAAGACTACCCTACTGCTTCAACATATCCACTCTCCTTCCTCTCACTCCAGAAAGATTTGTGAGAAGTCTATTCTACTGAAAATTTCAAGTCCTCTCTTTGTTAAAGTTTCTCTTCAAGGGAGTTATCAGTCTTTGTTTTTATAATATTGACTAGCTAGAAGTTTAAAATTTCAATTATCTGCATTGTTGTAGTGGGCATGTGGGACCACACATCTCTTTGGAAGAAGCATTAAAAAAAGAAGAAAAATCTTAAAAATTACAAGACTATGAAACTGATAAATTTAAAAAATACCTATTTCAAGTATGAGAATAATAACATTTCTTTTATGTACGAAAAAGGAAAATTAGGATTTCTGTTTTTAACCTGGGGTTAATTCAAAGCACCTAAAATTTTCGATCCAGTTACAAATACAAAACGTTTAGCCTTTCAGTACCTTGAACAAGTATTGAAGATAAATAATGAGTACAGCAAAGGCACCACAAGTGGTCCAGCTAACCAAAGCAAGAGAGATCATTCCACAGAGCCTTCTGGGTGTAACCAACTTATCTTTTTGAAGTACAGTAGGTCTAAAAAAAAAAAAAAGAAACAAAACTCCCGTTGTACTTCTTCCCAGACATCAATTTCTGCTTGCTTTCAAACAGAGATGTCTAAAATCACGCATAAATTCAATCTGCTCAGAAATCAGTCTTGCCCAAGCATTCACACACAAGCAAACAAACAAAAAAACCCAACTGTCATGGTCAAAGTCATCTAGAAGATCATAATTATATAGCATCGTGTTGTTTTACCTCATCAGAGTTAACCATAATGAAGAGAAGATTCTCAGAGATGTAGAGAAAAATACTCCACTCCAGTAGGCAATGCCTGTCCCAAAAAGAAATAGAATCAGGGACACAAGGGGGAACCATGCATCCTGACTACTCAGTACAGCAGCATCCACCTCTGGTAGTGACAGTGATTCCCATATCTCTCTAAACCAGTTAAACCTGCCAAAAACATGAAAGCAGTATTATTTATCACTTCCAATTCCTCTCAGATATCTATCAACTATTCCTTCTATTACAGTCTTTCAAGCAAAATAACAGTCAGGTGTTCACAAAGCCCACAGATAAAATAATATTCCTCCCCAGCAACAGTTTTACACAAACTTCTGTTTTGGAAACTGCTTTAAACAAACAAATGATGCAAACTCACCCCTGCAGAAACACAACAATGCTTATAAGAGGTTCTACTTTGTAGGGCTTTGCTGTCCTAACTAGTTCAAGGGAGAAGTCTGAACACTGGCCTAGAATCAAGAACAGAGAGCATCTGTAGATACTATCGTGTCATAAACTTTAACAGAAATCATCCACAACAAAAAATAAATTCAGACAATGGCAAGTTTACTTGAAAACAAGATAAGCATGTCTTTTAAGAGTACTGCAAGGCTGCTTACTTCACCACCAAGGCCCTTCTCCACTGGGTCACTCACATTAAGGTAATATGAGCTTCTAAAGGCATCATGGAGTTTGTTACCAACACCCCCTGAATTTTAATAAAAATGTATTTTGTCTGAAGATATGGCTCAAAGCTATTATGAAAAATCTCATCTTTGTGCATGAAATAGTGTTTTCTGCACATTAACAATGTATTTTAAACTTTTACGTGTACTTTTAAGTAGACTTCTGTTAATTCTAAAAGAATTAACAGAATTAATGTGCAACACCAATATTTCACAGAGAAGGGATTGCAATTTAAAATAATAAGGAAATATTTTGCTACAACACAACCTTGAAAAACTACCAGCCAAGAAAAAATGAAAATGGAGAGCACAGATCCAAGTATTTCCGTAAGATGAACGATATTTATCTTAAAAAAATTCACATCTAGCTAGTCTTTCATCAGTAAATTTGATAAGCAATATCTCTAAAAACACTTCTGACAGAGAAAAAACAATTTTTAGAAAGCTACCTGTTGATCTCAATGTGCTCAGTTGTCCTCCATAAGTAAGAAGAATATTGGAAACAATATAGACTGGAAAAGCACCAGCATGGAACCTTACTATCTGAAAGGCAAGGATAAAGGGATAACTTCATTTCTGCCTATAAAAATGTATTAGAAAAACACATATGCAAATATTATCATGAAGCCAGAATGATAATGAGATTAGAAAATCCTTCTTAAAAGATCCAGTTTCTCATTTTAATGCACAAGTATTGACAACCTCCAATAGCAATTAATGTTATAGATGGAAAATATTAGAATCTCTCATAAGCAGCTAATGAAACGGGTTTGGATAAATGATCAAATTACAAACAAATAGGTTTTCTTTCCAGTCAAGACAAGTATGAAAAAAATGAAGTATCACATTTCAGTAAAATTAGTTTAAAACAATTTAAAGGCCACTTTCCAAGCAAAGTCTGCATATCGTTATATATGCTTTTAGGCAAGGAATTTTTGGAAGCAATTACATACATGTATTAATTGGCTTCCATACTCCCAAGTCATGATTAATATACCAATAGCCTATAAATTCTCGTAACATAACAACAAAATGAAAAATCTTTGCTCTAAATGCATGCATTCAAGTAGAGAACCTTGCCAGTAATATTCCAGCATAAGGCTTAGGTGCTTGCAAATTAATTACTTCTTAGAACCAGAGAACTGCAGATGGGCAGTCTATTTTTACTGATCCCCATGTCGAAATGTATTCTTCATTGATAACCAAAGTAGATTTGTTGAAAAGGAGCATATGGACCTACTTAGACTTTTTCCCCCAACTTAATTGATGCCAAATGTATTTTAAAGTTTTAACACTACTGACTCATCAGGCAAGAAAGTTAAAGTGACCTACAGTGTCGTCCCTTCACAGATATTGAGCTCACCACAAAGCCTCATGCTCCACATTTCCAGCAGCTCTTTAGAGCCAGAGAGCTTTTCTATTCCTCTAAGGACCGGGGCCTGATATCCATCCGGGCTGGATGCCTTGCCAAGGGACAAGGTTGCAAAATGATCATTGAATAGTGCTCCTCTTGGCAGCAAAAAGGAGTCTGAAGTGCTACCGTAGGAAGGGAGGAAGTAAAAATTTCTACAGATGCTACTGACATTAAAAAAATACAATTTAGTATTAGGTTTTCTTACTTGCCCAAGAACTTGTAGAAGTGATGTCTTCAGAATTACCTTGAAAAAAAAATATATTGTTTTATACAATTGTAAACATAAGTACAAAATACTTTAATTTTTAAGAAGCAAACTTAAGTATTAGAATACAGCAATCCCTTCACTAAAATGTACAACACCTTACTACTGACATTTTAAAAGCAAATGCTTTAAAGTTTTAGAGTCCAATTTTCAATACCAATCCATCTGTTCCAAAATATTTGTAACACACACTACATGTCATAAAGGTCAACCAGCCCACCTTTAGATTTGCTTAGTATTGATTTAGATTAATTAGCAACAGTTTAAAAGACTGAATTACAGAAAAATTATCCAGCAATGCAAATTAGCTATATAATAAAACTGTATTACTCACTTCATACTGACAGTCTGGGGAAGAGTAGATGTTTAACTCTGGAAGGCTGCTGTCATTGGGAGGCTGAGCAATGTGCAGCTTGGCAGAAATCTCAGCAAGAGATGGAACTCTGAAACAGCAACTTACACAGTCATTGCTGTCCTTATAATCAAGCAGAAAAACCAAACATGCCTCAGTCTTCAAGTGCACACAAAGCAGATCTACTACAGCAAGTGTCTGTCACCACAAGCTGTGAGCAAAATGGTGCAAGAACTTGTTTGTCCTGTCACAAAGAACTACACAACATCCTCAGTTCCCTCTGTTCTGAGCCATCGAGGGACGTGGTACTGAGGGAAGCAGACAAGTTCAGTGAACACACGAGCACACAATACACTGAGTGCCACCAACGGGAAGCACAGAGCCTCAAGAATACAATTCAGTTTCCTGCAAGTATGCTGCTGCTGGAAAACACAGAGGGGTTGGAAATTGTGTCCTTAAGACTTCTAAAATAAACTAGAAGTACAGTTTTCTAACCATCTAAAATACAGTCAGGTCGTTCATCTTCATTAGTGACACATATATTTCGAGCTGTATCATTTGATTTTGTCAGGACTATGCTGCTGAAGGGAACACAGGGCTGCTGGGAGATCCCAACTCTGGCTTCCAGGAAGAAGCCACTGGAAGGAGCCAGCATCCAGAGCAGCCACTGTTCCCCACTCACGAGGGGGGCAATGATTATCCTGAGAATTTTAGACCAGCACATCTGACTTCTTTTTCGAGAAAATTAGTGAGAGAACCATTAAGCAAACAATTAGTAGGTATTCTTGTTCCAGGAAAAGTCAGAACAACTTTGTCAACAAGGACAGAAAGGTAAATCAGGTAAATACATAGAAGCTAAATACTTAAGACTGGAGAAACTGTCTCACATCAGAAATATTACAAGAGGATGCAAATATTCTTAAAAAAAATCAAGAAATTATTAATTGTTAAAGTCCTTACTTTGCTACAATTATTGAGTCTTCATGTGACCAGGGGATGTGAAGTCTGTAAACACTAGGTTTTCTTTCTGAAATGTAACAGCAATAAAAAAGATAAACTTAATTAAGAACAAGATGTGTAAGAACAACTGTCTCTAAAAACTACAAGGTCAGTAAAACAAAGGTGGCACACAGATCACTACACAGAATGTAACTGGGCTTGCAGTTACATTGCAATTGACATTGCAATGCAGATCAGAGCAGCTAGCAGTAAATAAAAACGATATTTTTAAACTCAGGCTGTTACAGGGCAAGACAGTGAGACATCAATGTTTAAAGGAAGAACAGTTATGAGAAGACTTCTGCTTCTCAATATGAAACTGAAACTTTAATCTAATAAAATCTATCACTATCTTGTTTTTGAAACAGGGTCATTTAGCAATCCACCCTGTTTAAGCTTATGTAGCTCAACATTCAAATTTGAGTCCCATTATGAGCAAATAAAAATCCTAGCCAGATGTGCTTTTCTTCAGAAACACTTTCAACATAAAGGCAGAACCCTGCTCCAAGTTCAACTTCCCTTTGTGGGAAGTAAGAAAAACAAACATTGAAGGACTAATTCCTCATTTTCGTTGAGCCATCCTCAAAGTGAGAAATGAGAGATATTAGCAGACATGTTTGAACAGATTATAACAGTATTGCCTAAATTCCACTGCACAAGAGGACTTTTTTTTCTAAAAAATTTCAAGAATTTGTTTTTTATACTTTAGAAGACTTCTATTTACCTTTGAGTGACTGGCAGTGGCTCTCTATATAAATTTTGAAAGCTTGATATATCTAGAACACAAAAAATAGAAGTCACTCACTTTTCTCCAAGCGAGGGTTATATTACCTTAAAAACTTAAGTAGCATTCTTACTTGGTTGAAGTTCTGGAGTTGCACATTGTAAAGTAATCCAGTTGAATTTAACAGAATTTTGCTCGAAGAAAGCCCTGTAAAGGATGTAATATTTTCACTTATTAGATAAAATTATCTGAGAACTCACTGCATTTTCAGATTTTTTTTTCCAGGAGAATTACATACTTTCATATGTGTTAGTCTAAACCCCCACATTTCTTTTTTTTCTGTCAGTTACCAACAAAAGCAGTGTTAGCTTTAGTGAAAAACAACCCCCTAAAACCTCCTGACATGACACTTTTAGGCTAATTTATTATCCAAAGGTTAGTTATATTAGTTTTCCATTTTTTCCAAAAGCAATGTGCTGTACTTACCAAATGAAAAAAGATGTGTTACAGGGAGCTGTACTGTTCTGGAATCCTCTCTGAAGAATTCACAGCCCAAAGTATACTGCAATTCAGGATATTAAAAACAGATCTAAACCAAGCACAAGACTTGGAAAGGCTTTGTAGTTGCCAAATTACATTTCCCAAGTGATCTCTCCTCTATCTTTGCTTCCCCTCAATGTTGTGCATTACTAATTTCACTGCAAGGTGCCTCTGTCACAACTATCTGAAGATACACTCAGAGAAGAACGTTACATTCACCTGTGCTGTGAATAATTTCTTGGATCATAGATTATTATAGCACAGACTCAGGGACTGTATTTGTGTCACAGAAAGCAATGTCAGACCAGAAATTCCTATTTCCAGGACTAACTGGAAAGGTCTGCTAGATCCAGATGGGTAACATCTGCAAATGTTCCTCTTACTGAGATCCTGAGAGCCCTTGACGCAAAAATATCCATCTTATTTGTGAGATTTAAACTTAAACTCTGCACAACTCAGTCTACTACATCATTTGTGGTCTAAGAGCTTGGAGAGGTATCTGACCTATGCTCCCCAGCATCCAGGTATGGTGCCTTCAATTATCTCTATTCTCTGCTAACCTGGCTAAGAGAAATGACTGTTCAAAGGTAAAACCACTCAGGAACACAACCAGAGTATTAAGAAAAACAAGGAAGACTACCATTAGAATCTCCAACAAGAACTCTAGGAACTGATTCGAGAACTGTGGTTTTGTACACGCTTCAAGTGCTATTCATACCTTGGTATTTTATCAAAGTGTTTCTGAGCTTACAGAAGATAACAAAAGCTACTTTCAAACCACTCCACAGTGTGGGTCTATGGTTTCTCAAAGTAACTTAGCATATTCCTTTTCCTTCTGTCATAGCACCTTAAAGTTATGAATACACTAAGCAAGCAATTTCGGAATGCCATTTTTTTACCTTATTGCCAGCTGCAGGTGGTACCTGAATGACAATGTGGGACAAAGAAGGATAGTCCTGAAGTTTCAGCATTACAACCTTAAAAAGGAAAGGAAAAAAGAAAAAGAAAGAAAGAAAGAAGAAGAAAAGCCATTACTGAACATAACCCTTTAGCTTGCCCCTTGCCAGTTCCCAGTTGTCTACCTCTTGTACTCTCTTCCTCTGGAATACAACTGCACATTCCAATGCTGAAAGCAGAACAGCTCCTTCCCCTGTGACTTGCAACTCCCCCTGGAAGCACCTCTCCCTCCTAGAAGTTAAGTACACACTTACCTTGGTGGTTGGAAGTAACTCAGCTCTCCAGGATAAATCAGCAGCTTCCAGGCTGTAAAAATTCATGCACATTAAAGGATGAGCATATTCATTATGCAGGCCCAGCATTGTGGCACTGGATTAATACACCAGCTTCTCTCTCTCTCTCTGGATTAACACTTTAAATTGAGAAGAGATTTGGGTGTACTGCTACCACAGTAGTTTATCAAACTACAGTAATTTCAGATAGTGCAAATCTTATTTGTGCAAAACCAAGCCAAGCAAAGCTTCAAATTTGTCATACAGAAAACCTGCAGCACTTATTAGCCAGGGAACTTCAGACACAAAATGAAAACTCTTCATGAGCTAAAACAGCATTGGCATTGAATTATCATGCGGTTTTATTAGCAACTTTTAAACATCCAAAGCACAAATTTTCCCTTGGAAATATCTAAAATATACCATCTAAATTAAAAATTCTGTTAGCTGTTAGAGAGTTTGCAACAGTTCTAAAATGGTGTGTACTTAATATTAAGACACTGAACTGCAACACATCCATTCAGTCACTTCAAGTTTTGATTTTTTGAAATACCAGAATACTGCTGCTTCCCTAAATAGTGTTCATGACCTCAGGACACAGTCCACAGCAAACTCACTATTATTAGATGAGGTTTAAGTAGCAGTCCTGAACTAGGCTAACCTGCACTTGATGCTGATCAAGGGTTATTCGAAGGAATAACAACCAACTTCTTGGATCAGGAAAAAGTAATTATGACATCTGGCTATATGCTGGAGGCAAGACTCTGGCTGTACACCTCAGTGATCCCAGAACAGATAAACACCATGCTAGTTCAATTTTGCCTGGAAGCTTTCCCTAATTTGAAGGGTAGATTGAATTTACTTTGAGTTTATTTTACAAATTTAAGCTAAGATAGTGTTTTAAATCCATTTTGTAATGACTGTCACAACAAATAACCACTAAAACACCCACACTTCTAAATATTTTTCATATGACAGTAGCAACTTTGAAACAAGAAAAAAAGTAAGAGATGCTTTAATCCACTCTTTTTAAGGCTCTGAGTGACATTTGATGTCTTTTGTCACAGGATTCTAAAGAAACCAAATCAGAGTGGTTTGGGTTGAAAAGAACATTAAAAACCATCTAGCTCCAACAGCCCTGCCACAGGAGGGACAGCCTCTACTAGAGCAGGTTACTGAGAACCCCATCCAACCTGGCCTGGAACATCCCCAGGGATGGGGCACCCACAGCCTCTCTGGGCGAGCTGCTCCAATGCCCCACCACCCTCACAGTGAACAACTTCTTCCTAATATCCAACCTAAACCTGCCCTGGCAGTTTAAAGCCACTACTCCCTGTCCTGTCCCCACATGCCCTTGGGAAAAGTCCCTCTCCAGCTCTTTAGCAGGCACTGCACTCCTCGCTGAGCTCCCCTGGCCATGGAGCTGTTGATCCCAACTCTGTGGGTGTGACCATCCAGCCAGCCCCCAGCACCACCCAGGTCAGGAATCTAGCACAGTGTCCACAAGGGAGCCACAGGAATGACTCCTCACTGCTATGAAGGTCAAAAATACAGCTTTGGGAAGAGGAGTATCACCTATTTTAAGAAAAGCTATTCTTTCCTGTTTTCCTGTTGGTACAGAAAGCATGAATTATTTAAATTAACCATTTTACTTCTCAATCCCTTCCTACAGATGGGAATTTATATGCTTTAAATTCAAACACAGTCTCACAAAACCCATTTTATGAGAACAGGATATATAGATATATATATTTTTAATAAGAACAGGACATATATATTTTATAAGAGCAGAATAAAGAACAGAACTGTTTATACTCACCACATTGATGAATTAGTGTTCATGCAGCCATAAATCCAGCTACTTGTGTCCTGTGAAGTCAATACCATAAAACAGTACATTACCTATGTGTGATTGCATTTATAAATACATTAAAAATACTGATTCTTTACTTGCAACAATGCAGGGGTTAAAACTGATGATAATTGAAAGACTGATATCATAATCTTGCAATTACAATTGCAAGGATGGAGAGGTGAAGCTTTAGAGCGAATGGTGGAGGTTTCTAGGAACCATTTTAAATAACTTCAGTTTGCCACCCTTTCCAGTTATGAACAAATACAAGGTTAAACAAAAAGCTTTCATAATTTCTCTCTAAAAATATCCATCTTACATATCACGTTTAATCTCTAACTAAAAGAAACATCTCAAGGTACTCTTTGAAGTGGTAGAGGAATACTTTAGATATTTAATGTTCTACTGCGCCGTCCCTCAAGAATTTCAGTGTTCTGAAGCGACAGCACCATGATGCAACTCTCAGACAATGTTTTGTACCTCCCTCCTCCTCTCAAGCTGTACTAGACCTGTCTTTCAGACATTATAACAAAGGCAAAAGTTATCCTGTCAAAGCACAGCTAAGATCACAACAGACATGGAAACATTGAAGGTGCCACCGAGAAGGACAATTAGAAAAGCACCAAGCCCAGACAATTGCTTGTCACAATGGTGGTATGAATACCATCTTTGGCAAGGGGAGAACATCTCAGTTTTCTTGCCACTAATGTAAAATACATGATCCTGAAAAGCTTATTTATCCATCTTCAGTTTGCCAAGTGATTAAATTCATTCTTGTATAAAAAATTGAAAACAAATTTGGCTAAATGTATGTATCTTGAGCTAAAAATGCACATTATGGTGTCTCCTCTCAATAGGAGAGGACTGAGATGGTGCTGTTTCCTCATCTGTCTTCTGTTCACTTTCCCTGCTTACTGGAAGATCTCTGTAGCCTTTCAGACTCACTTAAATTTTATTATGGGAAAGCAAACCTATGAACAGCTTTCCCAAATTAGAATTATGGCAAAAAACACAGCAGCACTAAAACCAGCTTCTTCCTTCAAAACTATCAACACAGAACTGCACTAAATGAGAGGACAAAGTAATGCAGAGCTAACCACAAGAGTCAAAAAGAAAACATTTGAGGTTCAGGTGGCACTGAGGATTTCACATCTTGAACACAGTGACATGCTAAAGCAGGCAGTACCTCTGACATGCATTAGGCTGTCATTATAAATGGATGGCAGCAATTTCAAGAGCTGTTCACTAACTGTCTTAAAACTGCAGCAAATGGAAATTTAAAAACCACATCTTTATATATGAACTCCAGACATTAGAAAAGTATTTTCTCACCAACATACTATTTTCACAGTAAACATGACTGTATGATTTTCTGTGGCTTGCAAGAGGAAACGTGAAATATTTTCCATCAGAATCCTTAAAAAAAAATAGGTCATTAGTAAAAAAAAACCCAAAACAAAACATCAAAACACAAAAATTCCCAACAAAACAACCCAAACAAAAATAAAAAAAAAATAAACATAAAAGCACAATGGGGGAAAAAATACTTACATTGTAAACTGAGTAAGTCCATTTTGAGGCTTTGACTGTAATCCACATGAAAGCTCCTAAAAATAAATATTTTAATATGCTGCACTGCAGGAACAATTATCCTTATATCCGAAATCTTGTATTTTACTTATCACCAAGGTCTTATCTCCTATTTATACATGGATGTAAACTTTATGAGCTTTAATCAACACTGAGGATTGCTACTGCTTACAATTACATGCAACAGTTACCATCAGTTACATAGGAAACAATAAAGCCCTAGGATTCTGTTACTAAATACTAATGGCAAAATAAAAACCCCATGGATCTTGAAACAAAAACCTAAAGGCAACAAAACAAATAAACCAAATTATACTCATGTAATTACAGGGTGACTGATTAATGATAAGGCAACATTAGAAACAGCCCCAATCTTTGTTCCTGTCACCATTTTTAGAAAGCTAATACAGAAACTTGTGCAGAAGCACATCAGCAAATTGAGTAACACAAAAGGATTAAGACAAGAACGAAGAGATCAGAATACAAACAATGCCAATTGTCATGCGACGAGATTGTATCTTTCTTCCATTTAAGTAGAGTAACAAGTTCATCACAGAAATTCAGCTGAATGTCAAGAGGTCACCATGAATAGGAAGATACAAACATGAAATCCAATTTAAACCAGTTCTTCCTTGTTGCTGAAAAGTGACCTATAAAAAGGCACCTCCTGTTCCCCCAAAATATCAGTTTCATAACCTCTCTGGGCACCTGTCCCAGCGTTTGACCGCCTTCCTGGTGAAATACTTTTTCCTAATACCTACTCAGAATGTCATTTGTTACAACAGGATTTCAACTACCAGTTGTGCTATCACAGTGAACCTCTGAGAACAACCTAACTTCATCTTCTCTCCAGTTCTTCATTAGGTAGTTGAAGACAGCAACGTGATCCCACTTAGCATCCTCACTTTACTCAGCCTCTTTCCTCATTTCCTATGCCCCAGGAATTGCCCATTTTGGTGATCTTTTGCTCCATGCTCATTTCAGGAAATGCCAGTGCATAAATGCCTTTTGTAAGAGGGTGCCCAAAACTGGACACCAAAGTACAACATTAGTACTTTTGCAATGTCTTACACTGAGAAAATTCCTGAAATAAAATGGTTTTCATCAAATGGTTCAGCCCACTTCAGCAAAACTAGGAATAAAGCTGTGCCCTATAAAAGTTCTGTTTAGTTCTTACGACTCCAAGCAGTCAAAATCTCTCACTTTTAACTCTGCATCCTTAGGAAGGAACTTTAGTGAACAGCACCCTGCCACGCCATGGGAAAAAGGAAGTGATTGATGAAGCAGATCTGAATACTCAGGATTTCCATGAGTAGCACAAAACTAACCCAATGGCTCTGCAACACCCATCCCATCCCTCTTGCAACCATTGCAGATTAGACTGAGCTTTTGACACCCAGCTATTCCCAGTTCGAGATTTTCTACTGGACAACCTGGTGTAAATATGACTCCTCTGAATCCAGGCTATGGAAAAGTGACAGATTTTTGCACCTACCCCTGTTAACCTCTTTAATACCAAAACCAAACAAAAGCAGATTGTTTAGATCTATAACCTGTGTATTGTTTTAGTTTGTCTGAAGGAGGACAAAGTGTATTCTGAAACTTTTTCTGGGAGAAGATTAACCATTAACAAAGGGCTGTCACCGAATGCTATTCAAAAGAAAACTGCTACACACCTGTGAGTTCTGTAAAAGCTTCAGGATTTTCCTCAAACATCTTTGCAGGGTGTCTCACAAAGTGGTGCTTTAGTACAGACATTCTCTTCCTTGGATCCTCAGTTATCTAAAACAAGAGCACATTTTCATGTTTCTACCAATGTTTGTGATTTAAGATCATCACATGATCACAGCTAGCAACACACATTTGTGGCTGGAAGGCAGGAGAGATTGTTAGAAGACAACTCTTTTTGTTCTAAATTCAATACTCTGAACAGAGAAAGTGCCATCAATAATCAATCACTGCAATACAGAAAGTCTACATGTTATAAAGCATAGCCAAAACTTTCAGGAGTTTTACATCCACACCTACTCATAACACAAGGAAACCATTCCATTCAACTTTCTTTATAGACACTCATGCATTCTTCCTGAAATGACACTTAGGCCAGGGCTTAGGAAAAATTCTCACATTTAGGTTTACTAATCTGAGTTCACATATCCAACTTGCTGCAATCCTTCTATTTCAATTATCCAAGTAGCTGTACAGCTACACTGGGATTCACTTCTCTTTGGGGTTGGGATTTTTGGTTTGTTTGATTGGTTTGGTTTTGGTTTTTGCAAATAAACCTTCCAGGAGCCATTTTTGTCTATTCCACTTTCCAAAACTGTGGCCATTACAACTGATTTCTGAAAAGTTTTACCCTCTAGCACAGTCAGTGCTACAGAACAATTGTACTCCTCTTTTTGTCTCTCTAAATCACACATTAAGATAAGTACACATGAAAAACCATGGAAGCCTGTCCTGAACAGCCTCGGAAGGAGCATCTGAAATCGTTCCTCTTCTATATTTTGGGCTCTGCTCTTACGAACACATCGAGAGGTCACATTCACAGCTACAGAGCTAACAAAATTTGTTTATCCTGGTGCAAGGTCAACTGAACCTGCTCCTTTATGGAAGAAACGTTCAGCCCACAGCTCAGCTATAAAGCATCAAGCAGTCAGTAATGAAAACTGAGCTAACACCTTGTTATTTCTGACACTTTGGTCAAAAAACACAAAGCCACAGGATTTTTCAGTGACTGGTACAAAAAGGAAACAGTTTTCTCAGCATGACTTAGAAGAATCAAAAAGGAGTTTTCTGTAAGATAGGCAGATATTTCTCCTGATTAAGCATTCTGGGATGGAAGAAGAAAGTGTAATGGGTAAATATACAGGAGATCACATATACAGACCTGCCTCGTGTTTTCATCTATGAGATCAAAAAAAGCTCTAATGGTAGCCAGGATCAGTTCTTTGCACCTAGAAGACAGGATAAGTAAAATTAAATCTAGAAAGGCAAGACCCAGGGTGATAAAACCGGTCAGAAGAGACTTCACCATAATATTAAACTAAAGTTAAATGATGGTATAAAGTGATAGCAGTAGAGAAGAGAGCTATGCACAGTCAGTCAATTAACCTCTGTTCCATGATCTTACCACACTATGGAGAGATGGTCAGTTGAGGCCCAAGCTCTAGGCACAGCTGAGCTCTGTCCGGGTGAAGAAAAAGGTTAAGTTTTTGTTAGTACTCAGCATTCTAAAACTATATGGAAACCTTTCCCCTCCTTATTTAAGCATATTTGCACAATTATTAAAAAGAACAGCCTTTATCTTAAGTGTTTCAGGGCTTAGGGTACAACAGAACGACTTCTTCAGTCACAAACCTTACGAGCACTGAAGCACTTGCAAGATAGAAATTATAAAACAAGATGACCAAGTTATCTCTGTTAGATAGCAGAGACTACTGGTGAAAGGGCAGAAAATAGAGTGGAGGAAACTTACCAAAATTCCTTCAAAGACTGCTTCTATGACTAATCATACTATTTTAATAAATGACCCAGGCACATGAGAATAGCAGGGTGCCAGTGAAAGCTGTTGTTGAGAAACCAAGGGCATCCTCAACAGAAAGAATCATCAGAGCACCATGAAGAAAGAACTGCACAGTCTGAAGCTATTAATTTCTGTAAGTGCATTTCATGTATTAAAATTTAGGGACTAATAATATCAAAAACACCTCCCACAAATGGAGCTCCTCAACCTACTGCTCAACATGCATCAAATAAACTATGAACTATTAGTGCACCACATTTGGGAAGAAAAAACCAAACTCAACAATAACAACCACAACACAAACTCCAAAACAAAACAAACACAAACCAGAAACAACTGATACCACTACTCATGAAATCTCATGCAAAATTCTGGTCACCAACACTCAAGAGAAATGAAAATAGAGCAGATGCAGAGAAGGGTTACCAGGACAAAGGGAATGCAGAGTTAATCCTCTTAGTCTAGCAGGATCTGAGCCGAGCCTATTTATAGACAGCTTTCTGTACAACACCCAGGGAGGTAAACACCAAGGGAATGACAGCTATTTCATATAACATTTCAAGCAGATGTCAGAAGAAAGGCATTAAAAAACTGGCTTGTGCAGTTAATGGAAGTTGGAAATTACAAGTTTTCCCCCTCCTTTTGAGTATTTTCCAGCTTCTCCTTGTAGAGAACAGGTTGATGGAGAGAGGATGGAATGATAAACCTAAATACTTTCTGACGACCTTTGATTAATTTTGAAAGGATAGATGCCTGAAAAAGCAGAAAACTGGACTTGATGATCCTCTACATCCTACTCCTAAATTCTTTGAAAAATAGCAAATGCAAAGAAGAGGTGCCAAGCCAGAGCTCTTTTTTATGATAAAACACTCTGCTTCTATATTGCACATTCACCTTTCTCCATACACACATCTCTTGCAAAAACATGGGGAAAAAAAACCTGAGTTCTGGAACTGAAGAAGGGCAAGCAAGTGGTAAGAAGAAACAGTACCAAGTGGTAAATTATTCCCATCAGTGCCACACATACTCCTCCAGTGCAGGCTCATTTATACTGCATCACCTATTCATGATTTTATAACCGTACACTATCTATTTAGCGTTTTCACATGCAGTACTTTCACATTTATTTACACTATGCTGCCCATACAGACACTGATACATGCATTACATAAATAACTATCTAACATAATTCCATGCAAAACCAAAAAAACAGTTTGCTTTTTTACCACAACAGATAAGGCACTGTCATGTTGACTCAATCTTGGTAGAAAAGCCAGTCCTGAACGAACTTGGTAATCTCTGAATCCTCCCGCCACAGAAAGGGTAGTTAAATTTCTTAAATCTTGGGCCTTTAGAATCCAATGATTGTTTACAGCTGTATAAAAATCTATAAAATATATTAAAATCAATCACAATTTTCCCATAAGCCTATTTAATATACAAAAGAAAGCTATACAAAACATTAACTAAAAGTTTCTGTAAGCCCCCCTAGAGACATTTGAGCTCTGATTATCACTTGATTCATGTAAGAGAGGAAAAGTATTGTTTTAACCCAAAGAGGCAGCAGTTAGGAAAGACAGATACACTTTCTATATCAGCTGAGCACATATATTGTTAAGAGTAGCAAACCATAGGTTTATTTGAAGGACAGACACAGATTTACTTGAAATCCAGAAATAGTCAGTAAGGAAGAAGCATTGCATTGAAATCAATTGTAGGATGGAGAATTAATATGAGCACAATAAATCAAATCCAGCAGCTAAAGATAATCCATTCCTCTTGGGTGTCACAGAGAATAAAGAAAATTAATGTCTGTTCCCTTTCCTTCACCAATTCCCTCAGTAAGTACACGTAGCAGCACAATTATCACTAAACACATATTTAATCAGTATAGTTTAATCAAATCTAGCTTTTCAGGAAGTGTATAGTACATGCATAATGATTATACTTTATTTTTATGCCATAGTTACTTAGGTGAGGAGAAAATATGTTATTTTTTGTAAATATTTAAAATATGTAATTACATCTGTATTTATATTCTCACCTCCACAACCTTTGGGTATGAAAAACATTAAATTTAGCAACTTCTACAGAATTAATGCTATCTCATTCGATAAAGATAGAAGTCATTACAGAGGTCAAGTTTTAAAAGAGGAGAAAAAAAGAAAGAAAATACGTCATTCACTGGAAAGCTTACAAATTTAATAACATGCCCTGCAACTTATTAAATTACAAATTATTGAGAGCTCCAGGCCTCTCACAGAAACTTAAGTCCACATAATCTGTTTTATATGATACTTGACTTTCTCTGAGTATCCTGGCACTCTCAACAACCTGAGTAACAAAGGAACAGATTGATTACAGTAAATAAAGCAGCACATTTTGCTGTTGATTTGCAAGAATCTCCCCACTAAAGTTTGAGCAGATCAATAAAGAAATACGATGTAATTAGACCAGTGCAATACTCACCCGTAAGATATTTGTCTAAAGGCATTACAGGTGCAACGTGAGGTGTGGCTTGTGTAATGAGCAGGTTTATAAGCTCAGGCTTAAAATTCTTCAGAGTGAGCAATGCTCTTGCAACAAGACCACCCATGGAATGGCCAACTATTGCAACACTGCTTGGTGCAAATTCTTGATCCTTAAACAAAGAGCAATCAGACACATCAGAAATAGATTCCACATTCAGCTTTGCTTATCACTTGTAGATTCCCCCCTGCCCTACAATTAACTTATGGCCTTTCAAGGATAACATTAACTAGCATCAACTTAACAAGCTTACAAATTGAATAAAAATTTACTTGCTATCTCACTAAAATGTGCTTAATATGAAGTATCCAGCTCAAAAGGAAATACTGTGTGGCTTGTGTAAGCTTAAGCTTTCATTTCTGAGACTTTTAGGAACAGAGGACATCAAGGAACTTTCCCAGAGAAAACAGGATATAAAGCAATGCTATATTAATATTTCAGTAAGCTACAGATGTTTACGTCTCTACTAGAAAAAGGCATCCACTGCGCATGGAAGTATTGATTTAGAAACACAACACCAAAGAACCTCACCAAAGCTCTGGGATTATCACAAGTACTAAAAATCTGTTAAAGAAAAGCTATTCTCTATTGCATTTTTATCACCTTCAAATATCAAATATCACATTATATAAAGTCTCCCTCCGTTCACTCTTTTAATTTTGCAGCAGGAAAGGCAGCCCCAAATTCCATTCCCAAATGGAAGTACGTTAATCAGCATGTGCCACTACTCACCCTGTACAATTTAAGAATTACTTT
Organism: Vireo altiloquus; assembly: GCA_013396875.1. NCBI lineage: Eukaryota > Metazoa > Chordata > Aves > Passeriformes > Vireonidae > Vireo > Vireo altiloquus. Next base: position 497,878 of record VZRF01005754.1, read on the forward strand.
TATGCATTCATGCACAAACTTGGTCTGTCGTTGCAGGCTACCACCATACAATGCAACCAACTCCTCATTAAAGTTGACGCTGAAGAAATTAAAATGATACTTGAAGTCAACATCTTCTGCTTTTCTAAGTGCAATGGAGCCAAGAGAACGTACTAGAAAGAGAAACCACATCAATTAGAACAGCCCAACAGTCACTGCTTACCATCTTTAGCAGAAAAACACATAAATACATAATTGATTAGGAAACCAATACATTAAATCCATTTTTCTTCTCAAGCCATTTATAAAAGACATTCAAACCCAAACCACCTCTTTTCAGCTTACTGCTGACTATAGAGATACTTTATGTACAAGAACAAGTTTATACAAGGATCAAGGATTATGTTCCTCCACCCTAGGGCTGCTTTTCTCATTTCATTTGCACCTTCTTATTGCCACAAGAAGGCATTCTTGATTTCAACTGTAAGGGCATTCCTGCTGCTAGGCTTTCCTAAAATTCCTTTGAAGGCCATCAACTCTAAGACAACATTCCCAAATACCTCTAAGATAAGCATGGGGGATTGCAAAACCCAACCCCGAAGGACACTTGTCCATCTAAAACCTCCACTGAGAAAATGTTCACCTTACGAGGTCTTGCTTCTGACCTGTCTTCCCTGTCTAACCCTGGCTACTATTTAATACAGCCTTTTGTGTGCAGAATTGTCCCCGAGTTTCCATGGAGATAATGCAGGATGGGAACAATAACAGCTGCAAATATGAAGGCATGGTAGCAGAAAAAGAAAATAAAGAAAAAGTCCCAAAAGCACCTATATAAAATAACTAAGGATGGCCAGAAAGGTCTGCTCAGATCCAGCACACAGGAGCAAGATTCTCCTAGAGCACAAGAGGCTGAGAGAATCGTAGAAGCCTCCTGCTCAGAAAAGCCTGCTATAGAAATTAAGGTATGAAATTTCAGACAAGCTCGTGAAATGGGACAACAGTATTTATAAAGTACTTTATATGTTCAAACATCCAAACAGGTATTATCAGCAAGATGAGAATTATCAATCTGGTTTGTAGTCAATTATTTCACCAATTCTATCCATATCTAATAAGCAAGAAAACCACCTTCAAAATGGTTTGAAAATGACCCAAAAGCATTTAAAAGGCGTATCTTATAAAAACTTTACACCTTGTCATGGTCATGGTGAAAGGAACATGAACATTACATAAGAGTACCACAAGTGTGACAGATTTCTGAACAGAACTCAGGATCTCAGCTCTCCCAATCTCAGGTTCACACTCAACAACTAAACCAGATCATCTTTCTCAAAGTCAAAATTTTGTATATTGTACGAAATCCATTTCAGTGCCCATGAAAGATAATGAATTAACATTTCAAAAGTGCCTGTAACACATCAAAACCTCCTGAAGGTAGGTTGTGAGTGAGCTTCTTCTTTCAAGTGAAAAGATAAGAGGAAATGCCCCCAAGTTGCACCAGGGGAGATTTATATTAGATCTTAGGAAATGTTTCTTCCCCAAAAGGGTGATCAGACATAGGAACAGACTGCCCAGGGTACCAGTGGAGCTACTATCTCTGGAGGCTTTTAAAAGCTGTGTAGATGTGGCACTCAGGGACATGGCTTAGTGGTAGGCTTGGCAGTGCAGGGTTAATGCTTGCATTCCACCATGTTACAGGTCCTTTACAACCTCAATGGTTCTATGAAAATAAAAGGCCAGCAAAGGCAGGAGCAGCACTTGCCTTCATTGCTCAACAAAAATGAATATATTTTAAACAACTATGAAAATTGCAATAGCAACAGCTTCTCTGCTCATCTAGGCATCAAAATGAAATTGTGTTATCTCACAATAAAATCTGAGCCAAGCATGAATTAATATGAATTAATTTTAACAAAGGTTTTGCAAAATGCATATACGACTTATTGCCAGTCTCCCTAAATCCATTTCAAAAAGAACATTATTAAAATATTTACTGCTCCTATAGCATGTAGTACTTCTAGTTTTCACCTAGTTTTTTGTTCTTCAGACATTTCCTTTTTGATTCCCAAAATGTTCTGAGAGTACCATTCTATTTCCTGCACAGTGATGTACTGCCGTGTGTTTAGAGACAGCATTAATTCACAGATTTACAGTGTTTGATGCACAATCACAAAAGTCCATATGGCACCTCTCATTATCATTATGTCTGTAATCTTCTTTGGATGCTATTGTGCCTGGAAGTCTGTATGGGTTTTCTGAAAGTACTAGCTGGTAAAATATTTTATACTGTTATAAGCTGAGCAAAAAATCCCAACTCTGTAAAGGTTCTCTGAAATCTGGCAATTTAATAATCAAGTTTAGTGCTAATATAAGGAAAAATTATCACAGTAAGACATCAGGGTTCAGACTGTGCTGGTTCCTCCCCCCCATCCATTTTCTACCATCATGAGAGTGTTATTTACCATTTACTGTTTCAAAGCACATTTTAGGGAACAAAAGTATCAGTCTGACAAACCCAGCCTGGAAGGAATAACAGGTACCAGAGTAAACACTGAAACACAAAACTTCATGTACCATTAACTTTGGCATTTAGAATGAAAAATAAAAAAGCTTTAGAACTATTACTTCTTTTCATTTGGAGCCTAGAAATGTAAGAGGGAAAAAAAAGAGGCTATGTGTAAAGTAGGAAGAGGATGTTAATGAAAAAAACACCACCACACAGAGATACAGGAATAAGGAAACTAGAGGGCAAGCTCAGGTGATGCTGATTTCTATAGCATGTAATTCCTTTACATCACAGATGACAGATGGCTCCGTTTCTTCTAACCAAATTCAGGTCGTGTTTTATTTGGCACTAACTGCACTAAACATTGTTCAAATCAAAACCAACTAGATGTTTGCAATCAAAAGTACAGCAAGGGTGCAGTGCTGCCAGAGTCAGCATAAAATGTACTGCTTCTGCTTTCAAAAGGCTTGCTCCAGAGAAATATTACAGCTTAACCATTCAACTGATTTCAAACATAAATCATGTACTTTGATTGTTCGAAATTAAACGTGGGCTAATATGATCAACCAGTATGACTCTGTCCAGTATTATTTCAAACAGAAAACTACCTAATGAATAAGTCTGAGAGCTTTTTTTGTAACAAAGCTATAACTCAGCTAAACACTTACCTTGTTTGTAACTGCCAGCATTCCCGGGAAGAAAGAGAACTGGAATTCCTGTCAATAGGAGGTTTTTGTTTTCTTCAGCATAGTTCCCTTCCCCATAGAGATAGAGCTCATATGCTGGGTATCGTCTGGCTGTCTTCTTGGGTAATTTTATTTTCTATTGCAAAAGTTAAAAAGAAAACAAACCCTTTGTTTATAGTGTTACAAACAGGAAAATATAGTGGCTATCCAGCCATTTAAATGATCTAGCTAATGTGTTTTTATTTTTATGATTTTAAATTACAGCCTAAAGAATACAGAATGAAAAACTGGGTTTGGCTTTTAAAAAAAAGTAATCAAAAATAGAGTATCAAACAACCTGTTTAAGTAGGTATTACTATGCATAATGAATGGCTGCAGTCACTTACTCAAAACAGTGATTACCTTAACTAGCTTTGAAACAAACTGCAAATCAATGCAATTATGTATCTATCAAAGCTGCACATTCATAAAGTAAATCCAGCCTTATAATACAAGGGAGCAAAAGGAAAGAAAAAGGCATGTCAAAAGCCAACCAAATGTGCCAGGAGAGGAGAAGCTGAGAGCAGAAACTGGGGCACATGAGTGATGCTAACTGCTCCTGATGCACTGGAACAGTTCTGGAATGCTTTCCAATCTCAGGACAAAGCTACGACAGCCAAACCTCGAGAGCAGCGTGCTGGAGGTGACCCTCAGATGACACCTGTTACCTCAGGGGAAATCACACATGCTGTGGGAATTCTCTTCGCTGATTTTCACAGAGATGTCACCTGCAGTGGGAGCTTAAACAACAGCAGTAACCACCCCAAGAGGGCTCAGCAGAAAAAACAAACCCGTGGTGCTTTGGGGCTTTTCTGTTTCATGTTCAGAGCTGGTTTTGTGGTCTGACAAACTGCCTGGCTCTGTAACAACTCCAGGTGTAATGCACACGGCAGGTGTCACCTTAAAGGCCATATTGCCTGTGCTAAAGAAGAAAACAAGTAACCCCCTAACCAAGCACACCACTGATTCACAGGATCATGACTCCCAAAGAGAAAAGAACAAGATCTCTTTGAACCCAAGGGCTAGGTGGAGATTAATCTTACACCAGTAAGTCAATCTCTTAGGGTCATCTGACACTGTCTTAATTAAATGTGTTCCTGTTATACTACTAAATACTACTATTGGTTTAATAGTAAATACTACTTATTTGGTTTAACTCCTGCATGGAGGTTGGTTGGTTTATAACTCCTGAGTTTCTAAGACACAGATTTTTAAAACTTTGACAAGTGCAAATACACTCGTGCCAATGTTTAATTAATTATATTGCAACAACTGAGAGACAAATAAGAAAATACAAAAATAAATGTATTAAGATGTAATTTATAATTTAAGGAAACACTTTTACAGAATAAGGTCAAAACTAAACTCAGTTTTGCATCAGAAATCCCCTGTAAAGTCTCTCTTAGTTGCTTCCTTGAAATAGAAGCATCTTTATTTCAAATATTTCATCGTTTTCTCTCAGCCACATCTATCATAAAGGTGATTGAGCTTTAATTCCATGCCCCCACACTCCTTCCGTCCCCTGTTCCTCTCTATCTCTCCTCAGCTAATGACTATTTTCTTTCCTCCTTGGCCTTCAAATTTTTTTGGTATATTGGTTATTTGCAAACTATTTTTATGATGTTTGTGATATATATATATTCTATGAGATACCTATGTGTGTATATTTATTATAGTATTATAATTATCTTAATTCATTAAGACAATAAAGAGTGTGAGTTAAATTCTTTCACTGAGAACAAGAAAATTTAAGCTTCATTCAGGGCTTATGTCTTCAGATCATCCTTTGGTCTTTGCCCTTTCTCCATCATCTTGCCTTTTCCAGCTTCACTGATCTCACTCCTTTCTCTCATTCTCATTCCTTTTTGCTGCTCTTTTTCACAGGCTTTCAAAATTACATGAAGAAAACTCCAGCAGTTCCCATTACTAAACTAGAGTGCCGTCAAAATGTGCTTATATGACTTCCCAACAGATCAAATCAACTGTTCATGCACAGTAACTTCCTGGTTCATTGTCTTTTCAAAAACTTTTAGGGATCATAAAATTAACACTCTGTTCTTCTTTGGGTCAACGTTGAATGCAAAAAAAACGGAACCCATGAGAATTGTACTGTCAAAGTACTGGGGGGGTTTGGGTTTTTCTTTTGTAAGTCATAGAATTCAAATATTATACAAAAATAGCAATGCATAACTCCAAAGGAAAAGAGACATTCATGTTCTGTGACAGTGGGTTTAAATTGTGAATTCTCAAGACATTGCTTATGTAATCAGTTGTAGCAAGCTACAGCAACTTTTTACAATGTCAACGCAGGCTTCGTTTTTCACCCTGGTTCCCAAAGAAATTAGGTTTATGTGAAAAAGTCCTCATTACTAACTTCCGAATCTCACGCCAAGTACAGCTGAGCAGGACAAGGGCAGGTTAAATTCAAACACTGCAATTTTAAAACTCATGCAAAAAAAAAAAAAGTTCAAGTATTAGGCTGACTGTGAGCTAAGCCACACCGATAGACACAAAAGAAACGAAACTTTTTGTTTAATTGCTCAAGCAGTTATTTGTTGTGTAATGTGATACCAATCTGGTAGCAAGGACAGGTACCTCCCACCTGAAACTCCTGCCCTGGGATTTCCTACCGAAGGCAGCACTAGACAGACAACAGACACCTCCAACAATACAGAGGTACTTGTAAACTATAATCCCTTAGCAAACCCAAAGGAATTCACAATTTTCCCCCCAGGCCAAAGTACTGTTTTCTGCACTGCAAGGGTGATTACTCAGGAAACAGAAATTCCAGAGGGCAATACGGACAGCTGTGACTTGCATCTCCTGCATGGAACTCCTGCTCACCCTGAAGCCTTGCATCCCTTACCAGCACCACACCCGCCTAAAGATGCTTGGAGTTTAAGCTCTGACATAATGAGTAAATACAAAAGATGTGGTGGCAGACAAGAGTTTCAGGCACCCACCAATAACATCACACAGATTTTGCCAGTAACTTTCTGTTGGCTGGCTTCAGATTGAAGCTGAAGTAGGTTCTGGCTGCCAGGAGATCTGAAAACTTGCCGCGTAGTATTTAAGTATTTATAACTGCTTAAACAAATTTGTTCTACAGCACTGACAAAACAATCCCAAGTTTCTCTTTTGTAGGCTAAGATGGCTACATCAAGGTTAGCAAATGAAGGTTAATAGATCCAAAAATTAACTTTCTGCTTCACTACCAATTTAGAAACTAATTTCTTGCTTTTAGATCTTCTTTACTATGCAAGCCAGCTCGCAATCTATTTCTGAACAGAGTGTTATTTAGAATTAATACTTTTTCAACATAGATTAGATCTCAAAAAATGAATGTTCAGAAGTCAACCAATTATGCTTTTAATAAGAGAGAAAATGCTGTGGTAAGAACTACTATCAAGAAGAGAAAATGTTTTCTAACAACTGCATGGTGCCGCGTTAGCAGCAAACTTACAAATACATATTTACATCCTCCCGCAATTAAACCAGAATACCATGTAGGAAACAACAGTTCCAGCAGCAGTCCCCTCTAAAACAGATCCTAGGTTTTCAAAGAGACTTGTACAAGGCTCCGTTAGCAAAGCAAGAGGGACCTCAGACGGATTTACAAGCTCTCCCATGTACGTTGTGGGAAGTGCCACCTCGGAAGTGCTCACCGAGAACACTTCGCACCAGGGCTCCCCACCCTAAGAAATACACTAATAGTCAAAGCCCAGCTATGCGCTTTTTTAACACATCGGTTACTCCACACTACAAAGTCACGAAAAGGGCCACGAAGCGCAAGGCTTGGCCTCCCGGGCGCTGGCAGCGCTGGGAGAGCTGTCAGAGGAGCTGGCCCAGCCTCTTCCTTTGCCAACGCCTGCATGAGCTTCTGGGTTTCACGAGAGCCACAGGTACCTTCAGGCAATGCAGGTTCGAAGGCGGGCAGGTTTCGCGGCGGTGGCAGCCCGGAACGCCCCGCTGGGTTACAGGTGGGCAGCTCTGCCACCGCTCTCTCCCCGAGGGGCAGCGCCACACGACGCGGGCACAGCAGCGCGTCCTGCCAGCCCGCGGCCCCGCACACGCCCCAGCTGCCCGCGCCCCATTTACCGCTCGCCGTTCGCTCCGGCACGGCGGCGAACCCCGACCTAGGGGCTGTTCTCCCTCGCCGGGGAGCTGCGCCTCGGGGCGGGCGACAACGCGCCAGGAGCGGCAGGTCCCACCTGTTACACCCCGCCGCACTCACCAGGTACTCGGGGTACTCGTACATGTAGGTCATGCTGCACCGGTTCTCCTCGTAGAGAAAGAGCACGTCCCTCACGCCCAGCAGCACCAGGGCCGCCAGCGCCCCGTAGAAGAGCGCTGCCAGCGCGGGCAGCCGGCGGCCCGCCCGCCCCATGGCGCCCCGCGGAGCGGAGCGCAGCTCCCCGCGGGCTCCCCGCGCACACGGGCACGGCGGGGCGGGGCG
>VZRF01005754.1:505672-532531 GCA_013396875.1 Vireo altiloquus
CCGAGGGGCCCGCCCGCCATGTCGCGGCTCGCGGGGGAGGCGTGTCCGCCATGATGGGCAGGGCGCTGCGCCGGGGCCGTGAGGGAGCGCGGCCGCTCGGCCCCGCCGCGCCCCGGGACTCGGGGGCACATTTACCCCCGCCAGACCCAGGCAGGCCGCAGCGCGGGGCCGGCGCACATCCTGCCGAAAACCACCGCAAACCCCGCTGGGCAGGTGCTCCTACGGACCCTGCCCTGGGGCTGCAGTTCAGTGATAAAGGTCCATAAAGCTGCAGGCACTCACCACCTAAAAAGGGCTGCGGGTGATTTGTTTCGGTATTTTGTTCTTTCTGTGGCTTTTGTTTGTTTGCTTTAGTTCGGGTACTTTTAACACCTTAGTATCTATCGCTATCTTTAAGCTCTCTGCTGCATTTTAGTCCCTGTGGGACTGCTGTCCCAGCCCGCCGCAGGGCACACCCAGCCGTGCGGGGGGTGCTCACCAGGGGAAATAGTAAAATATTTAATAGCTGACCAAAAAAAAATTAACTATGGCGTTTTATTTTGTTCCTCCACCTCCCCCGAATCTACAGAGAAAGCAAAATCAGCTTTCTAAGGCAAGGGTTATTTCCATGTGAGGGAAGTACGAAATAGCTATACATGCAGTTGCATTTTCATTTTCACTGCTGAATACTGAAGCTTCCCCGGCTGCCCCAAAAGAAACAAAATTCACCCAGTTTTTCCAACAGTATTTGTACCATTTTTATTTGTAAAAATAACCATCTGAATGCATTGCAATAGTAGTTTACAGTTAGGGTTCTTTATTACATTAATACAGCATTCAGTAGTTGAAAAAGTTATTAAACTGTGCTTGAGAGGATTCGGGTTGAATTCCAAATCATTCACTGAATTAAGTTTTTTCCTCATTTCATATGTGACATTTACACAAGTCCTTATACTTCAATTTACAAAAGAAAACAATACCGACAAAACCCCACCGAAACCATCAAACAATGTTTTAGATTGTTTATTACAAATGTTATGCAAAATATAACACTGGCACCAGATGCGTATCACCATGGTTTGTAAAGATATATTGCACATGCTAAAGCATAAAATATAAGACAAAACCTACAGAACATAAGATAATTGGCTTTAATATGTAGATCACTGCATAAGAAATGCATAAAATTACATTTTATACACACACTCAAGATTGTCACTAGTTTAAAACGCCCTTTCCTATAACACTGACCTAAGGTTTACTTTTTGTGTAATAAGAAAGCATTTTCAGCACTGCAAAAATTATACATTATTCCTATAGAAATTTAGCATATTAATTTTCATTTCAATGCAGGTAGAACATATGAAAAGAAGAAACACTTTATACATTCAAAGAAGGTCTTAAATGAAAATTTACTGGTAATATATTGCTTTTATAACACTCAAATGAAAAAAAAAAAAGAAGACAAGTTTCACAAAACATTCCCATTATACACAAATATAAAAAGGCACTCTAATATTTCTTACATGACTAAGAATAAAAATCACAATTTTTCTTTAAAATCATCCTCAAATACATAACCAAGTTTCTCAACAGTACAATGGATAAACAATTCAATTCATGTGTTTGTTCAAATTCAATAACCTGGCAGTTGTTTACTGCATAAAAGTACCAAACACATTTTATGGTGCCCTTTTTAGTAGCGATGAACAGAAATCCCCTGAGCTATTTCACAGCAATTTCAGGCAGTCCGGAGGTTGTAACTCAGTATTTATGAGAGAGACTTGGGAGCCCATCTTGCTCTGGATTCCACCTGCAGCTGTGGTTAAAATACAGGACGAAAGGATCCTGCCAACACACCTGGGCGGGGAGCTGCCCCTGCCCAAGTGCCCTCTGCCGGGTGCAGACACACGAGCTGCCATGGACTGCGAGTTGCAGGATCCAGGGTTAAGTGCAACAATTCTGTAGGATTACTCTTGTACGAAGTCCACAGAAAGGCAAGGAGATTATTTACAAGAGTAACGTTACTCCCATGCTTAAATACCTGCCCCAAACGACACGTTTATTTCTACGTGTGATAAACTACAGATTAATGTGCTAGCATACGAAAAAGGGATTCTGGTAACTCACGTGAGATGTGGGACAGGCCAACACTGAGCACTTCCCAGTGTCTCGCTCATGGCAGTTTTCCTCCTAAATCCTCAAAACACGACCTGTGCAGTGCCCTGGAGGTGTGAGCACAGTGGGTGTTCTGTGCTTTTTGGAACGCTGCATCCTGCCAGCGTTGGAGGGTTTCAAGGGTAAAGGTTCCATTTGGTACCTGCAAAGACCAGCATGACTCCAAAATAAATCACCTCTGCTTCTGGGATGCACTGAGCGGCAGCAGCTGTTGCACTAAGCAGTTACCAGTGTTACGAGGTATCGCAAATAGAAAAGGTTTTGGTAACTCTATGGGAGCAGGTAAAAATACTGACACTTTTAAAATGGCTGCTCAAAATAATGTAACAACTCTTTATAAAAAGAGGGCTGGTTTTCTCTTAATGAAGCACCGTTGTGTAGGATAGCATAACTTTCTGTATTTCAGGGCGAGACTTATAACTAATCCTGCCAAGGAGCCTGCCTACATTTCTGCTTAAAATAAGATTAAAATGCTGATTCTGCTCTTAGACAGGTGGCAGCTATTTCCCATATGTTTGTTTTCAATGCCATCATTCCACATAAAAAGCCTCAAAAATTTGGGATTACTATTCATTTTGGAACAGGCACCACTGAAAATTTTAACAATTGATCTCTCATCTTATTTTCAGTGTTTTAAGTAAGGTGGTTATTGCTATTCTGCAACTTTTAAAAGCAAAAATGTTAAGAAAAATCAATTAAAATGTTATTTGGTGCTATTTCTGAGGAGAAAATCAGGGTTTCATGTTCTCTGTCATTCTACTGTAGAAACTACAGAGTTGGGGAAAAGAGGGTTGTTTTTGTTGTAAACTTTGGAAAATTTTTAACGTTCAAGGAAAAATTACTCAATTTTAGTAAGGCAAAAAAATCTTAATAAATAATTTTTTTTCCTAATTAAAGAACGGAAATCTGCCAATAGATTTTCAACAATTCAATGGAACAGGGCTAAAAACTGCAACTAAAATGAAAATTCTTACATTTCCTTTACCCTGCCAAAAGCGAGCACCGAGGAAGCTCATCTCAGCCTCCCAGCACAGACACAGGCCTGAGACAAGCTGAGTGTGAATCACAGAACACCTGACCTCACACTCTGCCACCTTCTCTGCCCTCTCCACCACAGCTGCATGGGTTTTCTCACCTGCCTGGCAAGAGGCTGGATCCCTTTCAAACAAAGGAAGGTGTTTTGCTTTCTGCTTTTTCCCAGCACAGCCAGCAGACCTAACATTTGCATTCCATACAAGATGGGCACTCTCCCAGAGTGCATCCACCCTTCCTTTTACTCCTCAGTCTTGCCAGATTCACATTTCATTTCACGTTGTGTCCAACAGTATACATGAATGCTAACTAGGAGAACAAGCCATAGTTATTTTTCCTGGGCATTTGTTTCATTTCAAATAAATAGAAACACATTTACATTAAAAGTATATGAACATATTCTTAAGTCTGGAAAAAAAACCCCACCTGTGGTCAACACGTCATCAGTTAAAAATGTCAACTTGAAACCTGTGTCATAAAATGTAAAATTCACCCAAGACTACTATTACCTCAAAAGTTTATATTTTTATCGTTTAGAAAAAACTACTTCATTATGTCACTCACATTTGAAGAAAAAAATAAAAGTAGCAAAGTCTTCAATTTAATTACTGAAGCATTTTGGTCCTCTTGGTACAGCTGGTTAGTTCGTGATAGTTTTTTGTTTGTGTTTTTTGTTTTTGTTTACAAAGTCTCATTCTTCCTTTTGTACATCTGTTGCAGAGGAGGGTCGGGGTCCATTTGACCTAGAAACTTTGGCAGAAGGAGTAAACATATTCACAAAGTTGACACTGCTTTAAAAGCTGGTGACAAAAGGCTTTTTAGCATCTATCTCTGGTCCCCTGCACAGTACACTGCTCTGTTTCTGGTGTTTGGTATTTCAACTTTTGGTGTTATGCTTTCATTGCTTTACCTTTGCTCTGTTAATCCAAACACTGGCAAAAGTATTTTAAAATTCAATACTGTTTGCAGTAAAAATAAGTTATCTAACCACAGAAAAGGAAAATAGTGCCATTTAAGTTGGCAAATCATCATAAACTTTTACATACACCTTTGTCTACGCCTGATTTCTCCCTCTCTCCCCTTTTTTTTTCTGATACTGGATTCATGATTAATGGCTCAGGTGACAAAAACATCTAATGACCCTAATTCTGTAGTGCAAATAAACCATACACATTTGTGCTGAATTGAAAAAAAATAAGGGCCAAGTGATTTCCTTTTTACAGAAGTGATGTCCATGGGAAAATATGGTGAGATGAGCAGAATTTGGCCTTAATAGTTAACAACTACATTTTTCTAATTGTGTATTGCAACTAAGAACTGTAAAAAGTGCCTTCTGTACGTTTAAGTGCTTAATACAGGCAGAATGTAAAAGGTTTCATTTCCTGTAGAAAAGTAATACAGGCAGTTTTAAGATTACAACTTTTCCTTTGGTTCATGTAAAAAAATTATCTAATTCACAGAGCCCCTGGAGGCAGGAAACAGACAAACGTAGGAAAAAGGTGATGCTCCAATCTGTGAAGGCTATGCTGGAAATAGGATTGTGTACTAAAGGTGCAGCTAAAACATGAAAGAACTCTTTACAAACAGTTCCCTGTTTATTTGTGCTGTCAAAAAGAAAAAAGGCATTTTCTCTTTTTCTACTTAAAATAAGAGGTAGAGACTTTCCACAGGAGCACTTTGGGCCTAAAGAAAACATCATGGAACTGAAAGGCTGCAGAACTCTAATAGGAATATGTTCCAGTAAATCCCTCTAATTTTGTTATTTAAAGGCTTGATTCTCATCAACTCTACAAATCTTTCAATACCTACTTGTCAAGAATAATAGTTAAGAATATAACTGTGGGATTTAAGCTGTTTAAAAAGACAAAAATAAAAGCTGAAATGAAATAATAATGAAAAAAGTTTTCAAATACCAACGAGTCAAAATGTTTCAGAATCTGAATCATTTTCATTGTACCCATCCTCTGTTCCTACGTTATTACTCAAGGGCTTATTGTAAGAGTTAATGCTACCCATAGTGGAGCCATCGCAGAGGTGTGTCCTGCCCAAATTGTCTTTTTTAAAACAAGCGAAGTTGAAAGCCGTCACTGAACTGGAGGGAGAAAAAGGCATCATGGTAGCCAAAATGAGTGCCAGGCAGTCAGCCACGTCTTTGTTAGGAGCACAAGCCAGGGCTGGCGTATGACCTGGGCACAAACGCAGACAAGGCAGAGGTTAGTACTGAGGGCACCCTGGGCACCCAGCATTCCTCAGGTACATCTCTAGGCACACCGTGGGGAGGTGGAGGGGGTTACACATGCCAGGCAATGCTGTTACTCACTCACGTGGGACATGCTGGGAGATGGGCGCTGGGGGCATCGCCCTCACCGGGACCACAACAAGCACTGCTTGTGTGAAACCAGGCAGCAAACAGAGTGCACCAGTGGGGTCACAGCACTCGCTACACACGTTCTACAGCACGGACAGTACAGAACACAGGGAGTGCAGCAACAGCGACACACACTGCCACTGGCTTCTGTGCCTAGGAACGAGCCTCATTCTGAGAACAACGGCTTCCATTGAACATCAAAGATACTCGTTTTAAACATTTTTCATTTAATAAGCAAACAATTTTAAAGATTGATCCGTTGAGAATCTACTCATCTTGGAAAGCAGTTTATTTAGGAATTAAATTATAAAAGAATTAGACCAGTGCATGGGATACATGGATAGCAGGTATGACTACATGCATGTTTAGTTACCCAAATGTACATTGTGTTAGAAGAATAATGGCTGCATTCAGCAAGCATGGCATACACTTCAAATACAGAGCTAATATGACTCCAATGTCAATCCAGCGAAGGACTGGGGAGCTATTAGAAGCTTGTCTTCACTGCAGTTTAACTTGGCTCCTGTCCAAGCACTGCCCCTAAAGCAGCTCTTCACGAACAGGAGCCCTGGAAGCCAGTGTGCTTATTATACTTGCTGTCTGTACATTTTACAGGCTGCTGTGCAGCACTTTCCAACAAATCCTCCTTTATACTAAGAGCTGAAAAATTCTTTTGGAGATGGTTAAATCTTAAGCACTGCAGCAATAGTAATGTGAGGCAGTGGCCACCTCTGGTTCCTACACTGCCTCAAGTAAGCCAAGATCTGCAGTGCAGATGAATTTGGTGGGCAAAAGTGGATACAGTTTTGTTGCAAATTACCCATATTTAAGTACTGACTGCAGTCAGTGCATTTCCTCTTCCACTGACTTCCAAGTGTTAATATTCTTTTAGAGCTGCATGTGCACCAAGATTCTACTTGAGAGATCTTTCTTTTAAACTGTGCATGCTGTTCCTAGAAACACTAAATGTGTATAAAATTTGAACTTAATTTTCATTTGTTACATACAGATTAGCTGGACCTGTTTGTACTATTTATTTTAAGGATAAAATCTGTGGTTAGAAGCTAGTCTGGTTCAGTTTTCTGTCCCCTCTCTCTAAAATGTGGTTAGGATCATAGAACTTCCATGGAACTCATTCATGCAAGTATAGCTAGTTAGCATTTGGTTTATTGTAAATACTACTCAGTTCTTTCCATCCATAGATCTCAAATGTCTAGCAATGATGGGTGAGCAGTGTTATTATTACTTTACAGATATGGAAAGATGGAGGTACCAAATTGTTACATTAATGCCATGAAGTTAGTATTGTAAGAAAGGCCAACTTATTTCAGGAAGATATTTTTAAAAACTATAACTGTAGAATCACATCCCTCTATGGTTCTTCATAATTTTTAGCCAAGGACTTCACTGAAGTATGAAGCAAAATTATTTAATTTAGTAACTAATTATGTATTTTATGAGGCAACACTAATTTAATTGCATCTTGGATTAGGTCAGATAATTGGCAAGCACCAGGTTTGATCTCAGAATGAGCTGGGACACACTCAAACATATGTTGATGGTTTTCTTCCTACCCATTAAAACATGCGCTGATTGAATGCAAAATCCTTAATTCTTCTGCAAGGTGTCAGAATTATCCGGTGCCACTTGCATGTTTAGGAAATTCAAGTTACCACTGCACTCAGGCATTAAAAAAGACTAGCTGTTGACAGTACATGCAAAATGAACAGTAAAAGGGACCACTGTGATGTTTAGAATTGATTTCTATACTAAAGAAAAAAATGAATAGTATCTTTTATATTTTTTTAAATAGGTACTCACACAACTCAGTGTCTGTTCTTGAAGGATAAAAGCATCAATGAAGTCTATAATCACCTTTTAAGTCTATTGCTTCTGATGTAAAATTACCTGTTGGGTCCTACTGAAGACTGTAAAATAGTATCATTTACTTACCATTTTCATCTACTGCCAGGACACAGGCCCCTTTGGCCAGCAACTCTTCAACCACCATCTTTAGGCCATTTCGTGCAGCAATATGAAGAGGTCTACAAAAACATAACAATTAAATTCAGTCTACAACAGATTTTCTAAACAAAGTTAGGCAATGCTTAAAGCATACTCAGCATCTGAAAGAGAATGTTTTCCTTCCTTGGATCATTAGAATTGTAAACACTAAATATTATTGCAGCCTTTGAAATAATAGTCTATAAAATAGATGTGCAAGCACACAAATACTTAATACTTTCTAGCCTAAAGACTATTTTTTAAAAGTTCTCATTTTTGCACTGTTTGCAGCACACAATTGATATTTAAAAGGAAAATGAATCCAAGACTGAAGAAATGCCTGTGTTCCGTCCTTAATTCTGGCTGCTACGGACTGTTCAATATCATTGTATTGCTTTTTTTATCCTTGAATATTCAATTGCTAATCTCTGTTACTGCAGAGCAGCTGGAAATTAAAAATAACCATTGGTTTGCTCCTTTCCTGGCCCAACACCCAGTGCTTCTGTTTAGGGACAGCTAGCAGGACAGGAAAAACATTTTTGGATTGGAAGAGGAGAAAAAAGGATTAAGATGGAATGAATTCTCCTGCAAGCTGTAGGTGATTTGCCACCTGAACTCCCATGGTGAGATTCCCCCATGCCAACAAACAGTTGCAGCTGATCATGTATGCTATGCACAGGAGCTGCACATAAAATATCACCTAAAAAACCTTCTGAGAACTGTATGTACCACATTAAGTCTAAGTAAGTCTAAAAAACTTATTTAAATTTAAATACAAGCTCAAAAAGCTAGAAAATGCCAGATGAATACTTATATATTCACATCATTTATAGACATTTTGATACAGTCTTCAAATAAATGACCTCATATAATTTTCCACCAGATCATGCATAGAAATGGCATCAACAGAATCAAAATTAAAAGTGAGAATGCAATACAATTTGGGTCTTTTTCAAGGGAAAGCATTCCAAAAAATCTGAAATTAATTTTACTGTTCTATGAAATAATCTGAGACATGAATGTGAAATGCTAAACTGGAATATTCTGGTGAATCAACTGAACTTGAGAGGATCAGGCTATACTTACGTCTGCAATGCATTATTTTTTGCATTAATAAGGCTCTGTTCTTGTATCTTGTCAAGTATTAACAAGGCACATTTTTCATGACCCTGTAGTCAGGGAAAAAAACCAAGAGCGTTAATTTGCTGAGGAGTTTGAAATTGAGGCAAAAGAAATGTTACATAATAAAAGTGAAATTTAATAACTCAAAGTGTAATACAAAACACGCTGCTCAGTAAGACTGTGTGGAAGGTGAACTATGGGAACCTTAAAATACCATTTGTGAAGCACCACTGCTGGGATGCTTTGGCACATTTAGAAATGTAGACATTCACCTGCCTTTCAACCCTGCACTCATTAAATATGAATTCACTTTCTCAGCTTTTAGAGAATGCTGATTTTCTCTTGACAGAGTGTTCAGTGGATGATTTATCAGAACTACACAGCAACAGAGAATGGTTTCATCTCAGATACAAATACCTTACTTTCTGGGTCTTTAAATGCCTTTCTGTATTATTAATAAGCTACTACAAAACCCCATCAGTGTGAGAGGGCTCTAATAATGGAACTTTGGGAATAATGCAGATCTGGGCCTTATTTCTGATCCTGTTTCAGCACAGCAAGTGGCAGATGCTGAGCCTACAGTCCTGGCAGGTGAACAGCTGCCTGTAGGACCTTGAGAATCCAGCAAGGCTCATGTGTCTGCAGAAACTGGAGTAATATGATCCCACTGGAATCCAATCTGTGGATAGTAGCAAAAGAAAAGGCCCAGGAGATGGAATCCGGTGGGTACTTTTTCTTGCAGAAATAGCAGTAGAAATTAGGGAATTAATAGGAAGAAGGGGTAGGAAGAGATACCATCACCCATCTATCAATGCCTCTTGTTTTACTCCTGCTTTGTTAAGGGAAAATTTTGGGCTCCTTCCACAGAAACTGGAGAATAATAAAAAATACTTTTATTTTTCTTTGTTACTGAACCTGTTAAGGTATTTTACAGTGAAATTATCTGGAAACTCTTAAGGGCTTCCTTTACTTCTCTTACTATAACTTACTTACATTTCAACTGTCACAAGAGCCATCCCTATTTCTCAATGTACAATACATTAAAACAGACTAGAGGAAAAGCTTGGAACAATTTCCTCTTCCTCATCACAGCTGTGATCACCACATTTCCATTGCAGAAAAAAACTTGGGAGTATAAACACACACATAGATTCATACAGACTGATAAAAATAAAAACATAGAGAGATCTTCAACTTACTTTACTGCTAGCCAAGTGCAAAGATGTATTCAATTCCTTATCTTTCAATGTCAGGTCAGCCTTGGCAATGTTCACCAAAAAGTCTGAGGTATAGAGTAGAAATCAATGAACAAACCAAATGGGCAGAGGAACATGTCAAAAGAGAGGAAAAAATTACTATTTGAATATACATGTGCATACATGCTAATCAATTAAGGCTTTATATGATGTAGGCCTTATAATCATGAAATTAGTGAATGAGCACAGACTAATCTTGTGCAGTTAATCAGCAAGCAAATGCAGAGTTAACAGCTTGTTCATGGTGCCCCAAACTGTCAAACATGTATTGATTCTAATTTATTTATGAACTTCCCTATTTGCAGATCAGCAAATTTTGCCTGAATCACCTCTGCCTGAGAACAACTGTGAATCCTGCTTTGAAAGGACTAAGGGGATATAAAAAACTTGGGATGCAGCCTGTGCTGTTGAAGCTAGAGGAAAGGGAATTGTGCAAAGCCCATAGGTGCCCAATCTCTATGGCAGTAGCACATAGTCTAGCCTGGAAAAAGCAGCTGCTGACAGCTGCCATTTCAAGGATGGGACTTCCTATAAGACAGTACAGAAAAAGGTTACACAATCTTTTTCACACATGCAGCTTTACTGCTCCACAAAATCAACGAAGTAAATAGGAGAATAGAATTACTACTCCCCTAGAATTACTGCTCTTTACAGTGTGCTCTTGATGCCTTAAATGGCTACCTAAAAACAGAGACCAGACAGGGATAAAGCAATAAAGGAGGGATTTATTTGAAAGGCCTTCAGAGGTATACCCTGGGCTCTAGAGGGTCCTGCCTCAGTGGATCCCAAAATGGATGACAGATCACGAGTTCTTCACACTTTTATATCAGCATAAATTCACCAAGCAGAACCCAGCCAATGATGGAATTTCCCCAAGCTTGCCCCCCTCTCCCCAAGATGAAGGTTTACAGTTCTTGGGCCTAGGACAGTCTGGGTGTCCTTGGAGAGTGAGCTGGAGAGGCTTTGTTATGTCTGTGTGAGCATGAGAGAACAGCACTGAACGAGCTACAGGAAACTTCAGAGTTACACTAACAGTACAGGATTTGAAAAATATAAAAGTTAAAACCTAAGGCATCACTCTTAGGAGGAAAAGAGACTCAAATTTGTTATTGCAAATATTCACCAAGACTGCAGAGAAGAAGAAGTAGTATTTTTTAACGGATGAAAAGCTATCTTCTTACAGAGGGATATTATCCACGTAATTTATTTTCCTTCCTGGGTTTTGCCACGATAGCAGCGATTATGGCTGTAGCTGCAGGGGCAGGGGCCGGGGCAGGCTGCACTCACCCACAGCACCCACGTGCCCGCTGCGAGCAGCCATCATGAGCGGCGTCCTGCCCGCGTGGTCGGCGGCATTCACCTGCGCGCTGTGGCTCAGCAGCAGCTGCAGGCACTCCACGTGGTCGGCGAAGGCTGCGGCGTGCAGGGGCGTCCTGGGGGAGCAGCACCCACACAGCTTTTGCCAAGGAAGGACAATATTCCCGCCTCCCCAATAACCTCACAGTGCATTTTATTTTTTTTCCTATCAAAAATTCAAGTTGTCACCATAAGAAGGTTTTAGTAGCAGCAGCTGAAGTAAGTTAAGTTATTATTTCCACTCTCCAAAGGTGGACATGATAGTATGGAGATAGGATACTGTGGAGCCTATTTATTTTAACAGAGCGTACTGTGTAACATGAAAAGCAGTACAATCCCTTGTTCTTATTAATCTGATTTTACTTTTGTTTTAGCAAGACTCAGTTGGGAAGAACTATCAGAAAAGAAGAGATCCATTATTTTAAAAAAACTTAAATATTTTGAGTTGTAGTCAAAGATATTGCAGCAACAAGCCACAGTAACAGCAGTATTATAAAAGGCAGAAAGAATTCAATCCACTTTGAAGATTATCAGTTTCTACAAGACATAGACACTGAAATTCATTTGCTGTGGCTCTTCAGCATTTAGTGTCTGAAGGGTGACTTCTAGAAATGAAAGATAATTGGTACAAAGCCCAGCTCAGTGCTGCTTCAGTTTTGCTTATCAGCAAAGGTGAGGTGCTCTTACCCTCACAGAATTAAGTAATCACTGTTACTGAGGGTATTAAATTTGTTTTAATCAACAGAAACAATGAGTGTTCACTTTTTAGAATTTCAGCAATTTTAATTAAATATATATATATATGGTGAGGAGATTCTCAATGTGACAAATGAAGGAC
The DNA here is from genome assembly GCA_013396875.1 of Vireo altiloquus. NCBI lineage: Eukaryota > Metazoa > Chordata > Aves > Passeriformes > Vireonidae > Vireo > Vireo altiloquus. The sequence goes on from VZRF01005754.1 coordinate 517,806, forward strand.
TTGGCTGAATGCCCATCTCTTGTTGTAACAGTATTATTTTGCTGCATAGATACTTTCAATTGAGTGCCCTGAGAATGCCAACATAACATGAAAACCATTAATGAAACCCTTTTCTGTATGTACAGAGTATCACTCCATTTAGCAGAGATAAATGTGTTTAAACACTTAATGAAGAGAACAGGTGTAGGGAAACAGCCTATAGCCATAGCTGTTCTAAACAAACAAAACACTATTTTTTAATATTTTTTTCATATGTACTCTGACATTGAATACTTCATCATATTCTTGCTTCAAGTGAGCCACCATTTAACTGTGCTGCAGTGTAAACTGCTGTCTGAAAGAGTCAGCATGACAAATCTTAGCTCAACTATAACAGATAAGGATTAGTGCCAGAGGTTCAGAAAGAACTATGAAAAATACTAAATGGAGTAATGAAATGCAATTTGTTCAAGGAACTTTTACCTTCCTTTGTCATCTTCACAATTGACAATGCTGGCGTCGATGGCTCCGATGAGTAGTGATGCACAGTTTTCATGATCATTGATTCTGCCAAAGAAAATACATTTGTGAAAAGGTCATGTTTACCTATTTTTCCACTTTCCAGTATTACTTTACTTGACTTCCCATTAACATTTCTTAGTGGTTATTTCTAAGTTACATGTCTTTGTCTTTATGTTTTCAGTCACACTTCTACATATTCATCATCTCTCCGTTTAACCAAACTGCATCTGCTACGATGGATTTCTATCTCTAATGCAAAGTTGATCCTTAATTCACTATGCACAAAGGTAATTTCAACGTCTAGAACAAAGCTAGGATTAAAAACTTAATATCTTAAAATTCTTAGTCTGTATGTCAAACACACCTGAGCCTGGAAAGCACTTAGTCATAGACACTTACATGTAGAGAGATTATTCTAATGTTTAAGGTACTAAAAGCCACATCTCTGCCAACTTACACATTTAGCATTTTGATTTGATGGATGTGTTCAATACCAATTTCTGGTATTTTCTGTAATTTCTGGACAAATTGCTAATTTGTCCATTTAATCATGAAAATGAACAGCATTTATTAACAGTAGTGGACACACAGTATAGCAAATACACTTCCACATTGGACTAGAAGTTATTGTCATTTTAAATTTGCATACATGTTTAAATTGCACACATTTTAATAGGCTTAACAATTGCATACTCATTTAAAATAATATAAATATTGAATTTTTTTTCAAAGACACCACTAGAAATTCTGATTTAAAGTAATATGTTTCAGCCACAGAAAAATTTATTTAAAGCTGATCACTTGAAAATCATTTGCTCATGCAAATAATTTCCAAAAAAGCTCATTTTATTCTCCTACTGCTACTTGTTGCAGACATATTCAAAAGCAACATGCATTTGTTACTGGAGATTTCTACTTACACGGCACAGTGCAATGGAGAGAAGCTATTACCATAGAACTTGTGGAAAAGTTTTTGTTCCAATAGTACCTCTATGCAGTTTTCATGACCTGCAAGAGAGCAGATATTTCAGTGTTGCACAAAGCAAGCAGTTCACTTAATTCGTATTAGGCTTACATGGCTTGGAATTTAACACTTTTAAGTTCAAAGTTGAACGTAACATGTATATAAACTCTTATGTGGTAAACCAGTGGATTTTTTTTTATTTTACGACAGCAGCGAGATAGATCTGGGCTAATATTAGCATTTACTGAAAAAAAGGGAAAGAAAAAAAGGCTCTTTTTAATGTGATGTCATGTATGTTGCACTACATCCAAAGCTTAAATGTCAGTAGTGAGAAGCTTTATCCTTACATTAAGTAACAAGTTCAGATTATCCAGTTTAGGATATTCAGTTCAGTTCAGAATATCCATCTATTCACATGGTTTCTTGCACCAATAAGGTGACACTCAAAGGAGCATTCCTAGTTGCACAGATATCAATTTCATCATGGACATGAATAAAACCAGAATTTCATCCTGGCTTCTTGTGACCTAGGGCAAACGAGCTGCAAAGTCCCCGGGAGGTATCACTGGAATTTCCCTGGCCTCTGAACTGAAGGGTGCACATAGCAAGTGCTGACTACAGACAGCAAACAGATAATTTGTCTCTTCATTTCAAGCTCCCCCAAGTGTTCTGCTGCTTTGTTACCAGGTTTCCCTGCAGCTGAGGCCACCCTTGACCTGGGCAGGAGTCCCTGGAGTGCCTTACCATTGTAAGAAGCCCAGTGCAGGGGTGTGTAGCCCTGGTTGTCCTTCAGGCTGCAGTCCTCCTCGGAAAGTGCCACCTGCAGTAACTCACTCAGCCACGTGGCGTGACCCCGAGCCGCTGCGAAGTGCAGAGGTGTCCTGCCTCTGGCATCTTTACACAAAATAGAAACTTCTTTCTCTAACAGCATCTGAACGCATTCTTCATGCCCGGTCATGATCTGATAACAAAGAAATGAGTAAAGAAGTTGATGTAACACAGATTCTTTCCCAGGAAATATGGAATGTGATTGATGCCTGTGAACATGAAATGGTCTGGGAGGGGATTCAGCAAGCAGAGAGGAAAGTCCCTTTGCTCACTTGCTGAACTGCTCACTGCAGTTATCATAAAGTCCTGTATAAATACCATCCCTTGCATCAGCTCCACATGGGGTAAGAAGCTCGACTTACCCAGGAAAGTCTAGCTTAGTCAAGCTGGACTAGAAAAGATTAGATCTGCCTCAAGTTCCACTGCCTCTAGAAAAAACTCACAGGACTTACTTGCACCATTCCAAGAAAAATGAAAGTAACTACTGGCCAATTCTTTTAAAGAAATTATTTTCAGAATTCTTAAGCTGCTCAGTTACAAGAATAATGATTGCTATTATAAAGTGTCTAGAGCCAAAAAAAAAGCGGTCTAACCATTATTTTGGCTAATTAATTAACACAAATGTGAAATAAAAGCAAATCATTACTGAGAGCAGATCGGTCTTGCTTTGTCTCTCATTGATTATGTTTGGTCATGTCTCCAGTCATTTACAGTGTTCTCTAGATTGAAATATCCCTGTACTTATAAGTGAGTTGTAGTCACAGTAAAACAAATAATAAAGGATTATAAAAATTAAGTCACCCCTCGATGTAAAGCTGTGCATCCCAGGAGATCAGCTGCATCTACAGATGCTTCTTTTTCAAGTAATAAAGAAACAGCATCGATGTGCCCATATGCCACTGCAAGCATTAGTGGAGTTCTAGGAAAAAAAAACAAAACAACAGAGCAGTCATAGCTATAAAATGACATACTGCTTTTTCTTGTTAATTCACACAGAAAGAAAACAGGAAGCCCTGCATTTCTTTCCACTCCTAAACATGAACCTGTTTTTTTTCACCATACTCATATATGACATCCAAGTGAAGACCTTTTGTATGAAATTATTAAGATGTTTAAGAACCAACTGCCATGACTGAAATAGTAACAAACCCGCTTGTAAGCAGTTTACAGAGCAACATCATTCAACACAATCTGTTCTCCTAATAACCTACAATTACTGTCACCTCCAGTGACAGACGAGTTTTACAATACCAAGTCTTGTGAATGCATGTCCCTGCTAGTTACCAGGATGACAATGATCCAAAGCTTTTCTTTTGCAAATGCCGCACCATTGCCCAAAGGGGATGAAGGGACACGAGGAAAATATTCAAGCTAAAATTTGGACTAACATACCTTTCATCTTTTTCTGAAAGAGATCTATTCTCCATCTCTTTTTAGGCAGGACTAATACCTTTTAAAATTATATGTGCAGACATTATATGTACATTATATGTACCAGACATCCCAAATGAGTTCCTTAAACCATTCACATTTTCACTTAAAAAATATATCTTACCCTCCCCTCAATAACTGCCATTTAACAAGCAGTAAAGATTTTTTAGGAACATCTCAGATGCATCACCTCAAACACTGTGTCCTACTGCACCAGTCTAATGTACCAAATAAACCCTGGAATTGCAAACTTTTAGAAAGAAAAAGGCTCTATAGAAAGATCTCAGGAGCTTGTTCATTTTTTATTGAATCTGGCCCTCAACATCTATAAAAGATTGTTTAAAGTATGAAGCAGAGGCTAAGATTAATGATTAGTCCTTTCCACATGGCTTACATCAACTGAATGTGTACTTTGTAATCTCTGCCAAATTCTACGAGGAGAAGTGCAGGAAATAGAGTATTTCAAGTAAGTACTTTTTTGGTGAGAAATATGAGATGCTATTTGAATTACAAAGCTGAAAAAAAAACCCCACAAAGAAAACTTACTGTCCTTTGGCGTCTGTCACATCAGGGTTGTCTGCAACTTCCAGCAACAACCGTAAACAGGGGGTATGGCCATTAATGACTATAAAGGAAAAAACCTATGTTTAATTTCAGATATTTTTCCACTGGAATGCTTATGGATAAGAAATGTTCTTATAAACAAGGAAAATACTCCACCATGTAAGAGATCAATATTCCCCAATTTTCATTTAACTTGTGCCACTGAAATGGTGAGCTGTTTTATCCTTGTCCTCAGTAAGATGAGGGTTAGTTCTCTTAGATACAAAAATCCCAAATGAGTAAAATAGAAATTGTGATTTTCACTACTGAGAAGATTTCTACTAAAGCAGACAGCATTTCAAAATCCCCCAGACTGAGCAGGCAGACAAGGCTTTCTCCTCTCAGGGTTGGAACACAGTAGGAAGTACACTGTCAAGGCTCCTTAATTTTATGTGCATTGTACAAGTAAGTACTTCAGTGCTGCTATGAAAAAACAAAAATCTGCAAAGAATGACCAATGACACAAATGTCATATTCATAAAAGCACATAACACCAGAGACTAAAATTCCCTTTGAGTTTATCCATTTAATAAAAAATAATGCCTATCAAGAACATTTGGTTTGTTGGTGTTTGGGGTTTTGGTTTGGTTTTTGCTGGATTGGGGAGGAGGAGTGTATTTTTGGGTTTTGTTGGGATTTTTTTATGTAACCCATGGCTGCTAGGAAACAGCTCTAAGTTACTACATTCTGTAGGGCCTGACGCTGAACTCCATCTGTGTATCAGCTGGCTTTAAGGCTTCAAACTTTCATGGGATGAAGAGACAAATATTTCCTTCTTTGAAAAATAATTCCTGTGCTCAGTAGATATAGGTTGTGTTCTTATTACAGCAAGTCATGCATTCACACTGCCTACACCCTGTGGGCTGAGGCAAAACCCTTGGACCCCACCTATGTCACATCATGCTGGCAGAGAAGCCGGTGCACATCATCACATTCAAATTACTCATCCAAAAATAATCTTAGTTGCTTTACCCAGAAAAATAAAAGGCAATTTTAGTTATTTACCACTAAGTAATGACATATACATAATAAGTAAACAGTTCTGCAGGGCTGATGATTCACTGGCTTGTGAGGGGGGGAGAAAAGGTCTGTTCTTTCTCCCAGCAGGAGGAAGAGAAATCATAACTTGTTCATAAAGATGTATGAAAATGATTTTGGTAAACAAGTTTTAGAACAGATACTCCCAGAAACTCCTAGGAGCTGACCCAGTGATTGCTAAGCATTACAGACCCTGCAGGGATGTTAGTTTTGCCTACAGACCTACAACACTAACACCAGGGGAACATTTGCAATGGATTCCCCAGGCTAGCCAGAGGAGAGGGTGGTGGCAATAAAATTGCACAGGCAACATATAATTCAGTTGAAGGAAATTCTCCATGTTAGGAGGTCAGAGGAAGTCTATTCCCTCATGAGGACAGACAGAAAAAAGAAACACTTCATTAGGTGAGTTCTGTACTCAAGTCACAAATCCCTTTGCTGACACAAATCTGCAGAATCCTGTATCCAACCCACCACTTGAGGCCTCCTGAGCTCTGCATTCAGCAATTGTGCCGGTGCAGTTAGAAGGAATGAGGGTAAACAAGTTACAGGGGATGGGCACACTTAGGTTTTAACTTTCATATTTTTCAAATCTTGTACTGTCAGTGTAACTCTGAAGTTTCCTGTAGCTTGTTAAGTGCTGTTCTCTTATGCTAAGATAGACATAACAAAACCTCTCTAACTTGCTCTCCAAGGATACCCAGACCAAGAACTGTAAACCTTCATCTTAGGGAGAGGGGGGAAAGCTTGGGGAAATTCCATCATTGGCTGGGTTCTGCTTGGTGAATTTATGCTGATATAAAAGTGTGAAGAACTCGTGACCTGTCGTCCATTTTGGGATCCACTGAGGCAGGACCCTCTGGAATCCAAAGTGTACCTCTGAAGGCCTTTCAAACAAATTCCTCCTTTATTCCTTTATTCCTGTCTAGTCTCTGTTTCTAGGTAGCCATTTAAGGCATCACTCCCAGCACACAGTGCTGTGTGTGCAAGTGCCTGCTTTGGTGTGTGCAAATGCACACTGGCACAAAGGGATTGATTCAGCAAGAATTCTCTTTGATTTCTCCAAACGCACCACCCGAGCTCTCACCCTTGCAGCACAGACACTGTGTGGGGGTGTGGCAGCTCCAGGCCCAGCTCCCAGCAGGTGGCACCAGGCCTTGCTGAAACAACTCCTCACCAAAGCGCTTCCTTAGGGAGCGGCATCATGGAAACCTGCACCGTGCAAGGGCCTTGCCAGAGTAGGTGGTGGTAGAAGCTTTACTGTGGAGATAATTTCCACAGAACTCTGCAGAGTGGAAGGTTCTAAATGTTGTCTCGAGGGATATTTACCCAAATCACACTTAACTCACATTTGAAAGCTTTCAAATTTGTGACAGTTGTCAATTTCCTTTAGTAAGGAGTTCAAATACTCAACCTGTCTGTGCATTACTTTCCCTTCTGCTCAGGGTGCATGTTCCCTTTTGTGTTCTCATTCCTGGGTGTAGGATTTTTTTGCCTTTTTTCTTGGTTGGGCTTTTTGTATATGCAGTTTTTTGTTTGTTTGTTTTTAATACGTATCTGACTTATTTTGCTTCACTGCAGATTTAAAGAACAATTTATTTGTATGCCTGGGAATATTTTTTAATCTGAGAAGCAAAAAGCCTCATGGACCAGGAAAGTCTGCAATGAATCGTCCTACTGGTTTCACATGGAAGGCACTCAATACTACAGTGATGGAGGTGATTAAAAAACAAAATAAAAGGGAGGGGTGGAACACAATCTGAATTTATATGAAAGTAAGAAAGGTGTGTATTAAAGTAACATCTTCTGTTCAATAAATTTACTCAATTTACTCAACAGATTTATTCAACAGATTCATATTTTAAGTCAGAGTTGGTAACAAAAATATGGTTTTGTTACCATTCACTTTTCTCAGTACTGAAGAACCTTTACATTTCAGTTGTGACAACTAGAAAGTTACGTCACTATAACCACATTTTTAAATAAATGCAAATCTTTGCCATAGTGATGACGTATGAGACAAAGTCACACCTTGTTTACATCAGATCCCCAGATACACTGGAAGTAACTATAGGGAAAGCTCTTGACCAACACAGCTCAGTTTTGTGGCAGCACGAGTATTGATTTCAATTAATTAAACCATCAGTATTTATCATGGGGAGAAATGTGCTCAGTTCTGATGCAAAATTCAAGAAGACAAGGCATTTTTAGTATGCAGTGTGGATCCATTATGAGCAGTTCCTTCAGTACTGCAGACAAAACTGGCAAGTCTATTTGACCTCATGTGTCTAGGTTGCACTTAGATGATCACATACAGAGAATAAACTGATACTACAGAATATAAATGCATTTCAATCTAAGCAATATTAAAAGATAAGCAGAAAGACAATTAAGTCTGGTCCTGAATTAATTATCCATGTGGTATTAATTTTCCTTCCCACTAGAGGCCACTGCTAGCCTGTACAGAGCCCCTCCTGGAACAGCAGAGCAGACACGCTCCCTATGGCACCTCTGCATATTTACCTGACAGGTACATGTCAAATAATACCTTTCAAATAAATGACGAAGTCTACATTTCCCAGCTAATTTTGCATGTTACATAATTAACACCCCACACATGAGGAATGGAGCAGGCTGCCAGCAAGTGCAAGTTTGCAGGCTGGCAAAGGAGGAGGAGGAGGCCTGAAAGAGGGGGGTGAATTTCTGTGGTGTTGCCACTGCAAGTGGTTTCAAGTTTTGAACAGAATCATTTCATTGCCAATCAGAGCCCACATCTATTTTTCAACCTTTCTTCCAAAGGAGAAGCAGTGAGGCAAGTGTTCCCTCCTCCCCTGATTATTTGGCTGAAGAACCAGCAAGAGAAAATGTCATGAGGGAAACATCACACCTCCTGAAGAGTAGGTGGTAACAGAGGCAAGGTAGAGGCAAGCAGGTAAGGGCAGAGCAGTAGCAGTGTGGAAAAATGTGGGATTCTGTGTGAGGGAGGACTGAACCACTGGGACAGAGGAAAAAAGATGAATGAAATGGAAGAAAAAGAGTTTAAATGTATGACATCAGCAGACAAGTGTCACTCCTCAGCCCATGTGAGAATGTTTTTCCCTTTAGAAGAAATGTGCATAGCAGCAGTAGGTAAGTAAAGGTACCTCCTTCAGTGTAGGGTTTATAGCACAAGGGTAGCATAAGATCACACTCACCTGAGGCATGGAGGGGGGTCCTTTTGGTGACATTGTCCTTTACGGTGACAGAAGCACCCTGGCTGATGAGAGCTTCCACACACTCTGCGTGTCCTTTAAACGCAGCCAAGTCCAGAGCAGTGCGTCCCTTCTCATCCTTAATATCCAGATCTACCAGAGACTGGAGAAGTACCTCCAGAGCTTGATGATGACCATTGTAGGCCTGCAAGTATGAAATGCATCATGCAAAGAACACAACTCTTATCCTTCAAAGACGTTTCACATAAATTGTGAATAAAATCCAGCCCTTTCAGTGTCTCCTAAACACAAGAGAAATCACAGTTTTCTTGATTTCTTTTGACTCTCTCTTCAGCCTGAAAGGATTTTTCCAAATTACACTGTACCCAAGAAATTTAAAAATTTCCTAGCGTTTAGGAAAAGAAATTACGATTCTTGATTTGCTTGATTTGTAACCTTCTATTACAACCCAAAGTTAGGAAATTTAAGGCAATAATTTGCCAATCCAGCACAGGTCAACCATCAATTCATTTTTCACATGCTACAGTATCTGACAGGGAAACATTTGCTTCAAAGACTAGATTCACTAGAGAAATCCATGGATTATCACCTAACTGGTGCTGAATTCAACACATGGGCTGGTCTCCAACTCAGGCGATTCTCAAACCAGATTTTTGTGCAAATATAAACACAAACTTGACCTGCTGTTTATAGCTGATGCTTCATGGACAATTCCTGCCAGTTGGTAGAACAACTTCAGTGAACAAGTAGATGCACTTCCAGACCTACAGCCACACTGGGGCAACCAGCACACAGGTGGCATTGCAAAAACCCAGGGAACAGTGCCAGAAATTGGAAACATTTTGTTCAGCTTTGTAGGGCCTGTCCTCTCCTCATTGTCAGGCTCACAGAGAGCATACTTTTTTAATTACACACAAATGTATAATTAGTATTATCAGAGTTGAAGCTGTGAACTCTTCATGCCTGCAGAAATTCAAAATGTGATGGGGCACAGCCCTCAAAAATCTGCTCTAGCTGATTCTGCTTTTACCACAGAGGTGGGACTTGAACTCCGGAGGTCCATGTCAACCTCAGCTCTTCTGTGAGTCTGCACAAAAAATCTGGGAAGAGGAATCATGAATCTTGATCTCTTGGGACAGGGGAGGTATTGTTACCTCTGAGACCACATGTGCTGGATGCTGTTGTGATATGCCAGTCTCCATAGCATTCTCACAGGGCACTGCTGGTGTTTAAAAGCACACTTTCCCACACCTTGCTGTGTACCAAACAGATTTTTTGCACTGCACCTCTCCACCAGAACATCAGAGAATCTCATTCCATGATCAAAGCCATAGGTCAAGCTCTGGCCCCATATTTATAAACTAGTCCTAAATACAAGTGTGAATTTCCATTTAATTTCACTTCAGTGTCTGTCATCTTCTTACCTAAGTGTTAGAGTCAGTAAGAACCAAGAGCTTCTACTGCCAAATCTTAATTAATGATTCCAGCCCAGAACCTGGCTTTGTTATAGCTAGGCCTACATCCCTTCCCACCTTTTTCAAAACAAGCCTACAGTGAAATTTGCTTCAAAGACAGAGATTAAAGAATTACACTAGGAGACACTGATCAAACACTTTACACATCTCATACTTACAGCTAAATGCAAAGGACTTTTTGTAGCTGCAGAATCAGATTCCTCAAACATATTGTTCGTTTTTTCCAGAAGCTGGGAAGAAAAAAATAAAAAGTGTTAAAACATTTTTACATGAGACAGGATAAATTTTCATGGACTAAAAATCTATAAATCAGCAAAGATATATTTTGGCAACAGTAATTATTGAAGGATTGTAAAGTATTTTCCGCACAGGGTAAAGCTATAAAACCAGTTTAAAAGCTTGTCACGAACATCCTTACCCTGATTAATTAGTCTCCATGAAATCCTGGGGCCTGCCTGGGTGAGAAAGGAGCCCTCAAAACAATGGATTTGAGGAATAGATCCCTCAGTAAATTTACATTGGAGAAAGCTCAGTTTCATGATTACACAGCATATGCAAGTCATGTCTGATATATGCTTTGGGTAATTCTAACACATAATTAGCACTGGGAATAATTATAACTACACTGTGAATCACAGATAAATTATAAAATTGACTGAAAGAACAATGTGCTCCTACAATGACAGTCTTCCAAAATGCAACACGTCCCTGAACTCTTACAAGCATCCAGTAACATCTAGTAACAATTTTGTTATGATCCTCTTCATCTCTTCATTTCAAGGGATCCTAAAGCATTTTAAGGCTTAAAACCAAGGGCATTTCCATCCATCTAGAAGGAGGAACTCAGGAAAAGCACCACTCCACAACAGGACATGAACCCTGACAACTTATCGAGCTGAGGCTGCGAAGAAAATCATACACAGCTATTGACAGTTCTATGTTCGTTGAGTAGCACTGCTCACGTGCACTGCCTTTTGCTTAAGCATTACTCAGAGTTCGTCTCCAAAAGCCTTTGGGACTGGAAATCAGCATTTTTCAGAAAATCAGGGAGAATGCATAAAAGAAAGAAAAGCGTCACAGTCGACTAAAACGGATTTGTAATGTTTCTAAAGCTACAAGTAAATTTTCCAGTCTTTTCTAAGGTTTTTTTTGGTTGGTTGGTTTGGGGTTTCTTAAAGACAGAGTAAAGAATTAATCAAAAGACGGAAAAAGAAGAAAGGAAGGAAGTTTTTGTGACAATCTGGACAATTCTAGGCTATGACAACATGGAAAATTCTCCAAAGAGACCATGAAAGGCTATGGAGGGCCTTGCCTATGCTGAAAGATGATGGCATATTCCTGAACACTGATGTAGGCCTGAACTTTTGGAGTAACAACTAAGACTGCAATAGACCTGTATCAATGACAAATTTATCCAAAAATCAAACTGGAATACAAAATAGCCTTAATAATGCAATAATAATGTATTATTAAACAAGGATAGTAATCTGAATCCTATGGAAAAGCTAGAAAATTAAGCAGTAATTTCATTTACTTTTATATTTTGTGCCTAGCATATGTCAAGACTATGTGCTGGTGAACATACTGGTCATAAGCAAGTAGGTGTGTATATTAACAGGTAATGCAAATTTTAACACTTCCCTACAGCTAAGGGGAAGAAAAAAAATTCAGCCTCCCACCAGTTTCTTGGTAGGTTTGGGGCAGAGTTAAGAAACGCATTTGGTGTTGCCATGTGGAACCACCTCCAGTTAAAATACTGATCTTCTCTTATATAAGAGAGCTGTGAACAGGATGAAGCAGTAGCCAGCTCTGAATACACAAATACATCTGATTTTCTCTAGTGAGTAAACAAGCTAAAAAATCCCACCAAACCAACCCAAGCACTAAGCCTGTTCCCCTGCCTACCAGACACTGGCCTTTACTCTGTGTCCATAAGGCCAGCACAGCAGACTCATTTAATCATTTTTTAATTAAATTTATCAACACGTTGAAATTCCAGGCTCAAAATCATAACAATAAAATACTTTCCTTCACCTGTCAGAAGGCTCCAAAAGTCTCCTGCAACAAGGCAGATAATTGCCTTTTGACTAGATGAAAAAAACCACACAGAAAATTGACAAAATTAAGGCTCTAAAGGCACAAATTGTGGGACTGGAGAGCCACTCACAAAAAGCATGTCCATGGCTGAGAGTCAGAGTATCTTAGGCTGGTGCAGACTAAGCTTAATGAGTTCATCAGTCATAAAGTTAAATGCGTCCATCATAAAGTCAAGTGTAAACACGAATTTGATGGCAAACTTGGTAGCTCTCAGAAACAGAGCCAGACAGTGCAAAAGGAGAAATCATAAAGGAAAACAAGAAGAGGAAGAATAAAGACACAGCACTAATAATTTTTCTGGCATTCCTTGTCAAGCATCATTTTCAATTAAGTCACTTGAATGATAAACATCATATACAAGGAGATAAAAAGTACCAAGTCCAAGGTACCAAGAAATTCTCCAGATTTACCAGTGTTTCTATGGTTCTATGGATGCATTTATAGTAAATTACATATACTTGCTGTAAGAACACATAGAACAGTGTGTCCTTGGGAGACTTTAGTTCCATTATAGTTGGAAGAAGCTATCCATAGCTGCATCTGTTTTTAAAAAGGAAAATGTATCATTCATAATCATTTGCCTTGGCAGCCATGGAAGCTTAAATCCCACAGAGCTCCCAGAGCAATCCCAGATTGCAGCATGTCTGCTATGCTGCGAACCATACCTGCCTGTGAAGCTGCATTTCACCAAAGACAGACAAATAACCATGAATTACCACGAGTTTATGGTTACTGATGGCTGACTGGAGAATGTCCCAGCATATTGCATTTCTTATTTTTTGAGACTTTGAAAGTATGCCTTGTAGCAGATTGCATTTCTCTGTATCGACTGCTGCAGATTTTAGGTGGATGTCAGAGTTGTGCAAAGACCCTGCATGTGAAATTCAGGGGCACTTTTCCCTGTGCCAGGTCAGAACCTTTCTAAAGGCAAGGGTACCCTTCTTCTCTTTCTGCTTCTTGGGAATTCCTAGCACGACTCCCTCGCTTCTCACGACAGCACCATTTCATGTTCTAAATCATTATTTTGTGAAGTCTTCTTCAGACTCGGAAACAGGAACGTGAATGCTTTGGGAGGGAGATGCAGACTAAGTAAGATAAAACATTAATTATTCAGTCCTATTCTTACAAAATAGCAGCACTACAAGGTTGCTATTATGAACTCTTTTCTTTTCTCCAGTTCAGCATGAAAATAAATAACTTTTACAGTTCTCACCATTTCATTTGTGCAGTAAGGGTATTTACAGGCATAAGAGGATTTACTGCTTTTTACAGGATTTTCTGAGGTTATAATAAATTACTATATAGCAGAATATGGTGCAGGTTTCCCCCTTCATTTTTTGGGGGTTCAGATAGGCCAGGTAATGAGTCAGGATACTTTCTATGATTGTCCTCATAGACCATAATATATTCGAAAAATATATTTAGATATATTCAAATACATCCAAAATTCAGCTCTGGTTTGGAAAAAAAAAAAAAGAAAAAAAAAATAAAGGCAGCTTCATGGAGCATGTCAGTAATTTAGAATTACCATTAAGCAGAAAAAGAGATAATACTTTCTTCATGCATAAAAGGTTTAAGTTACACTTCTCAAAGCAAGAGTCAAAAGAAACTTCAAACCACAGACAGTGAAACGATGGGCACTATCTCAAACCCTGAAAGAGAACAGAACATGTGATCCTGCCCAAGCCATCATGCACAGGCACCTCCAGGCACAGCCATTTAAGTGCACTCCCAATAGTTATGTCCCAGGTTTGTGCCAACTGGTACTGAAGTTAAAGGGACTTTTCTTTTTTTCCTTTTTTGTAAGGCAGCTTCAACATTCCAACACACACACACTGCCAGTACTGTTGGTGAACCCCTGCAGTTTGGTGCTATTAATGCTAATTGTAAAANCAATAGTTATGTCCCAGGTTTGTGCCAACTGGTACTGAAGTTAAAGGGACTTTTCTTGGAGAGTTTTCCTTTTTTTGTAAGGCAGCTTCAGCATTCCAACACACACACACTGCCAGTACTGTTGGTGAACCCCTGCAGTTTGGTGCTATTAATGCTAATTGTAAAACGGCAAAGCATTAGACTGGATGTGTATATTCTAAAAATGGCCTTTACTCTGAAGGGTTATTAATCTAACATTTCAGAACTCTGTGAAATGTCCACATGTGTGAAGAGCTGATCAAAAGGCAATTAAGACAAAAGAAATAGTTGGACACTGCTCTTCTGCAATAATTATGCAGCGATGGAGCTGATCACTTACAAGGTCATTCAGAAATGGCAATTAGTCATGATTTTTAATGTCACTTTCAGAACTGAATACAAATATGTCAGCTAAGTGTCACTTTGCATCTCATATTTCCTGATAAATTGCAACAGATAATTGTCTCTGCTCTGGGAAAACATGCCACTAGCAGCTTCTTTTAAACAAAGGCTTTTCCAGCAAGTAGCCAGCACAAGATTGAAAACCCTCACCAGTTGTTTCTGATGACACAGAAAAGAACAATAAAATTAACCCCTGTACTATTTTATATCTGTAAATATATAAATATTATATATTTATATCTTATAATTATTTTTATAAATAAT